>OX578284.1:48358676-48461176 GCA_951217055.1 Gerris lacustris
AAATTGTTTTTTGCGGGACAGAGTGGTCATCCCGTCTGCAGCGGTCATACTTTTCTTCTACAATATAAACTCCGGAAGGACGGGGGAAATCACCAGAGTCTAGTTCACATAACTGTGCGCTAGATCGCGTCGGGAGGTCGAACGATAATAATACATCTAACACTATTGTGAATCACCTGCAAAACAATCCTATGACAATTTTTCATCCTAAACTATACTTTTATTTTTCATTTTGTTTACCACGATGACATCGCTTTCTCAATTTCATTTTTTTTTCAGGCAAACTTTATTTATATTCACTAGATTCTAATTCGGCAATTTATATGAGGAAAAAAAGGTGAGGCGTTGAAATTTCCCATTGCCATTTTAGAATTTTTACGAGAACTGAGTCAAGTGTGAAGATTGTGGAAATTATGAGATCTCATAGCTGGTAGAGTTTCCCAAAGCCTTTATGAAGACTCAAGAGATATTTTGGCAAAGCGCCATTCCAAGTTCATTGCCAAGAATCTCTTACCTTCGCCCTTTGTCCTTCGCTCCTCATTTACTCTATGCCTTCATGCAAACAACCTTTAAGGTACTTGCATTTTAGAACCCTCTTGAAAAGTAAGGAAAAAAGGAGAGAAAAAATTCAATATCCATTTAACTAAAATATAATTTCTTTATACTCTTCCTAAGTATATGGAATAGAACCTAGCTTTTACACATTATCATTAAAATGTGTGTTTTAGGATAATAACACACATTTTACTCCTATATTAATAATCTTTAAGCTTTGTTGATAATTACTTAAATGTTTATAACTTTTACGACTGTGTTCCATCATAAACTTGTGTTTAGAATCTAGAAATCTACTTGAACCTAAAAATGGGGTAGCGTTAAAAGTTTGAATCCTTATAGGATTTTTTCAGTGCATGCAATGATTGAAGAATGTAGTCAGCCAATTAGTGCTGCACACTTTTGTCTAGAAATTTTTGAAATAGTAGACTTAAAATATTTTCGTCCTTTAGAACGATCACATCAGTTACCTTTGGTAAGCTCGGAAGTAAAATCATAACAATTTTTAACAGATTTAAAAAACGGGAGGAAAATTAAATAAATTTGCCATTAATAGGTTGTAAAAGCATAAAATAATTTAAGTAGTAGTCGCCGCTTAATGTGATCACTTTAGGACCAAGGCCTAGTGATCACATTAACCGACTGATAATAATAAGCAAATGGCACTACTGGAGGGAGCAAAACTAAAAAAAAAGGGAAAAAACCGTGTTTATTTCGTACACATTTTGATGATTCCTCAGCTTTTTGACGAAGTAAAGAACCATTAACACAACACGACCGTCTTTTCCTCTCACTTTCAAAACCCATTTTTTTAGGTCACACTCAACATCTTCTTCTTTTGTGGGTTTGGTTCTCGTTCTTTAAAGAGGAACGTTTGATATCCTTCCGTTGTTTTAGAAGTTTATTCAGCAATGGCTGAGAAATGTTCAATTTAATTGCTGCTTTCCGCTGGATCATCTCGGTCGAAAGACAATTGTACGATCTAGTGATGTCTAACTTCCCCAACGAGCTGGGATCATGGCTTTTTGAAGCAGTCATTCTTCGTTTAACACTTTTTATAACAAAGCTAATCGACTTTGAACTTGTATAAATTTAACGTTAATTTGACGAAAGAGTAAAAAAACGATTGGAAGACACAAGCATACTGAGCTCTGTAAGTGAAATTTCGTAGATATAGGGGGAGAAATGGATGTTTTGATGTTCTATGTCTATGTAGTAATAGAAGGGAAGGGGAAGGTGGCGTGAGGTATACTTTCTGAGAATACTGCGGGTGTTAGACGAAACTCTTCTCGGTTTTCCGCAGCTCTAGTCGTTTCCCCGAAAATGATAAAGAAAAAACGATCTCGACTCCCGATGATCACAATAAACGAAATACTGATAACAATAAACGGATAATTTTTAATGTATTGGTATTGGGTGGGCCCGTTCCAAGCTATTTTGATCACACTAAGCGGTTGATAACATTAACCGTGATCACATTAAGCGGCGATTACTGTAGTATATGAAATAGGAGGCGAGGAAGCTATGTGCTAAACTAATTGGCAGACTATTATATTAATTCTTCTTATACCAAAATAAAAATAGTGTATTTACGTATTGATTTTGACCACTATATTTAATTATTGGCATACTTGTCTTTAGGATTATTATTAAGACCTATTCTTTTTAAGTCCTAGTTATACTTCAATTAATCTCAGACATTTAAAATTAGATTTATCAAAGTTTACTAGGCTGACATTTCAGTTAAAGAGAAATGTCAATTATGACTCACCTATACTATGATTAGAATAATCTATGAGCTGAACTTTTAAGGAGATGTTAAAACTATTTGCATTGCAGAATAAGGTTATTATATTATTTTTGCGAAAATCTGGAAACTGCCATAATTAAAATTTATAATTTAAAATATTATTTTATTAGGAAATTTACTTATAAAGACTAGAAGAGGTTGCTTTTAAACAAATAAATTAATTACAATATTATAATTTAAATCATAAAACTGATTTGTTCCACTTGATAGTGGTATATTCGTGTAGTCCTTTTATTGGTATGGTTTTCCAATGATAGATATGCTAAAACAAAACTACGAAAAGTAGATACCACGACACTAAGTTCGTAGGTAGATAATGGAAATTATCTCAGTCAAAACAGTTTGATTTAATATATATTTATAAAATCGGGTACAGGGTACCTCGCAACTTTTCCTCACTTTAGAGGCCAATAAAGTAGTACTGGGCGTGGTCAGTACATGGATGGGTGACCTTTTTGAACTGAGTGATTTTTTTTTATTATCATATTTAAAAAGAAAATATATTATTTTTAATATATTTTATTTAATTATTTGAATTATTTGAATTTGGCGGTATTTTGACAGATGTAAACAAACTTTGACGTCATCAAAATTATCGCACTAATAAATAATTATATTCGCTTATAACTTTTAAACTAATTAATGGAATTTCATCGGTTTTTTAATATATTTTTTCCTTAATTTTTTCCAGTTCCAATGATATGATATAATATGTCAAAAACGTATTTATACTTTCAGTATTATTAACCGTCAGAGTTTCAAGATTCAAAAATTAATGGTGGCCAATATCAAAATGAAATTTGGTGGGCTTGTTTGTCATACAGAGAGGTACATTCGTGCCAACTTTCAACTTGATCAGGACCATTTTCGATTTTTTAAAATATTTGCTGACTCAGCAAACTGGGTTCAAGATGGCGAAAAATAGTATATTATGTTACTAGGCTGTGAAGTGAGTTTTTTCTTTACCGCGGCAATTACATTTACTGTCGAGCAAAGCGAGAAATATTAGTACATACTTAAGACTTAAAAAAAGAAACCTTAAAAGAGGTTACACTATAAGAAAAGATAAATAAAACGCATTGACATCTAGCGGATTTTAATCGTACTAGAAGCATTTCTACAAAGATTGCAGCGCTAAAACGGAAGTTTTGATAACTACCAGCCCGAAAGAAAAGATTTTTTTCGTTACAGCTAGGAGTAATGAATAGTATATTATGTTACTAAGCTGTGAAGTGAGTTTTTTCTTTAACGCGGCAATTACATTTACTGTCGAGCGAAGCGAGACAGTAAATATTGCCAAGGTAAAGAAAAAACACTTCACAGTCGCGTAGCATATGCTATTTTTTCCGAGGTAGCAGACAATGAAAAAACATTAAATATTAATCAATAATCAATATAATAATAACAAATATTAGTACATACTTAATATTTAAAAAAAAGAAACCTTAAAAAGAGGTTACACTATAAGAAAAGATAAATAAAACGCATTGACATCTAGCGGAATTAAATCGTACTAAGCATTTCTACAAAGACTGCAGCGCTACTAACGGAAGTTTTGACAACTACCCGCCGGAAAATAAAAATCTTTTAGTTCCTAGGACGTAAAAGATTTTGTCTTTCCAGCTAGGAGTAATGAAAAGATTTCTTAAGTCCACGTAATGAAAAAATGGATTTTAGCTATGTTTTTAGGCTCTAAAGTTATTATTTCACAGCCTACCCCGGAAAAAAGACTTTTTTAAGTCCACGTAATGAAAAAATGGATTTTAGCTATGTTTTTTAGGCTCTAAAGTTACTATTTCACAGCCTACCACGGAAAAAGTTAATTTTCCGGGCGGCACCACAACAGGTAAGGACTGATTTTCCTGCTAAGTTTCAACTCTCTAGGTTAAATACCTTGGACGCTACGATAATAACATACACCCACACACACATACAGATGTCATGCAGAGTGGTGTCATGGAAACCACTCTGGAGTTCTTAAAAACACCCAAAACGGATAATTCCGTCGAAACCCCGAAAAAAAATGTTGTGTGGGTCAAAACTGGGTGAAAACAATACTTTTCCAATACCTTCGGAAAGGCTGGAAACGTAAAAATTATATTAATTAATTGCACAAAATAGCTATGGGGTCGTCACAGGAATGCGCAATGGACAAAAGCCGTTCCAACCCGACTGGTGACAGTGTTTCGTACCATCCTCCTAACTGTTCCAACCCACGCAGAGTTCGTTTGCGAACTGTTTACTGTACGTTTTTTATGGCATGCTCAGTTATGTCAATCGTCACACATGTCAACAGAAAGTTTCCCTAACTGTTTGGTTTTCTTGAATGTTTTTAATACGGTACGAATTATAGTCCTAAACCCGTTTTTACCTGACATGAATTTATTACAGTACAGTGCTAGCGCATGCGTGTAAATCCTGTCCTAAACGATTCCCGAACGATCCACGGGGTGATATAAAGGAAGGTTCAAATAAGGGGGTTGGAACAAACCTTATGTGGCAACCCGTTGCTCCGGGAAGGTTGCAATCTCTGTTATCTTTCAGGGTCTTGCCAATGTTGCAGGAGAAAGCCAGATGTGTAGACCCTGTCAGTTGACAGCGTTTGTGTGAGGAGTAATGAGAAAGGGAGGCAGTGGCGTAGGAATTCATTTTTGACGGGGGTGGCTCGGCACCTCCACTAAGGGGGGGGGGGGGGGGGGGGGTACAGGGTACATACTCTTTATCAGTGCTCGATTTCTAAGAAATTAAGGTGCCAGACTAGATCTACCCTTTGTCTACCCCCCCCCCCCCCCCTGTAGGAAAAATTTTGGGAAATAAACGTTCAAAAACAGCATTTTAAGCAGTTTTAGACGTAGACTCATGTACTAATTTTTATTTTTTGGTAATTTTATAGCCCCTTCAAATCTGACAGGGGGGGGCTCGAGCCCGATAGCCCCCCCCCCGTTCCTACGCCACTGAAAGGAGGTGGGCCTTAACTAAAGTTATTTCAATATTGAATACATAAATAGGTAATATGTATTTGCTACAGTTTTATGTATCTTAACATCTAATTATTATCTTAAATTAATATTGCATGGATTCATATAACCACACGTACACATCCAATTTTATTAGAATGGACAATAAAAGGGACTTTTAGGGTGTCAGCACGGTTCTGCTTATCTTTGAGTGGGTGTTAATATGGTCCTGCTTATATTTGATTGGGTGTCAGCACGGTCCTGATTATCTTTGAGAGGATCTTAGTCTGGTCCTGCTTATATTTTATTGGGTGGCAGCACGGTCCTGCTTATCTTTGAGAGGGTCTTAGTCTGGTCCTGCTTATATTTGATTGGGTATCAGCACGGTTCTGCTTATCTTTGAGAGGGTCTTAGTCTGGTCCTGCTTATATTTGATTGGGTGGCAGCACGGTCCTGCTTATCTTTGAGAGGGTCTTAGTCTGGTCCTGCTTATATTTGATTGGGTATCAGCACGGTCCTGCTTTCCTTTTACTTGATGTTAATACGTTCCTGCCTATATTTATTCCTGCTTATTTTTGGGTCAATATGTGACTATCCCAATCCTGTTGTAACAATATACATTTATCCAGCGATATAAGACATTATAATGTTTAGTTAAGGATTTATGTATGTGGTTTAGACAAATATGTTAGTTCTTTAAAAAAATAACATCCTTCAACTTGATAGACATTTCTAGATGGCTAAAACAAAAACTACTCTTTTACCATGTGGTGTGGTAACTTAATCTTTTACCATAGTCTGAAATATATATTATTTTTTTAAACTAATTTCAACCAGAACATTAATTTAAACTAGATCATTATGAATAAGTTCTTTTTTAAAAGTTATTTCTCCTTAACGAAACTAGAAAAAACAGAACCATTTGTTAAAATTTTCCTATTACATGTGTTTACCATTTATTTCAGCTCAATTGTTTTTGCTATATACATATACATTATACTTTCATTTCTCTCTTTAACAAAAACAAGGGAATTTCTTCAAAAACGAAAACCAGTTAAGGGGGTGGGGGGGAGGTTATAACCGAACGTTTTTCATAAACAAAAGGTTTGTTAAGAAGAGAAGGCATTCCCCAATGAATTCTGAACGGCTACCAATAAAGCGCCTCCGCTTCAGTGCTAATGGGATTTTCGCGGTGAACTTTTTATTTTTTTCTCAAAACAGTCAGCGAGTTGGCTAAAGGTTTTTTTGGGCAAGGTACGTGGTAAAAACACCACTCTCTCGTTCACGGTTCTTTTCTCTACCAGATTAAAACCAAGTTAAAGGCATCTATTATTCTGTAAAAACGTAGGTCGATTCTGTTAGTAACCTTTGCCTCAGATGGTCTTTATTCGTATTTTCAGGTTGTTATGCTTTGCTTGTTTCTTTGTACTTGTATTAAAAAAGGGGTTTTTCCACTTCAAAAGACCTCCAATATATATATATATATATATATATATATATATATATATATATATATATATATATATATATATATATATATATCAATACCCTGAAAACTCAGCTTTGAATACCTCTCTATTCTGATTTTTTTTTTTTTTTTTTTTTTTTTTTTTTTTCTGAAGAGGAGAAGAAATATTATTTCATTTTTTACGAATGTAAAGCTCTTTATGTATTTTTTATTTTTATATTCTTTAATTCTTATTCTAAGAATGGTCTTCGATGTTAATTCCGGATTACAATTTTTAAAAACTAAATAGATTTTTTTTTCTTCAGCTTTAATATTATAAAAGAATAAAAAAGCTTCTTCTTTTTTTAATTCTAAAATTTACTTTTATATACTAATTTACTTAAATTATTTTAATATTTTATATTTTTCTTTCATGTACTTATAAAGGCGGTTGGATTGTTTATTTTCTTAAAACCGTTACTGAGATGTTTGAATATATTACCAAAGAGGTAAGACCTGTTGTGAATGAACAAGCTCATGAGATTTAAAGAAAAGGTGTGAAACAAAGTCGACAATGGTCTGCAAGTGGTCAAAAGTATTTACTAACAATTGATAGTGTGTGGTCGATATTAAAAATTTAATATCGATATTAGTTTTTAAGTCGATCGTACTTTCTCATATAAGAAAGTACATAGTATTTATAAAGAGAAAGTATTGTGATGGCGCGAAAATTCGATTTTGATGGATTTACACAACGGAGTCCAAATAGTGCTTTTCCTCGAAAACTGTTTTGACGATTTTGATTCTAAAGTGAAATCCATTTAAATATGAATCGAATGAATGAATCTAATTTCCTGAGATATTTATGAAAATAAATCTGATTTTTTACTTTTCCTCACTACCTATAGTAGTAAAAGTATTGTTTTCAAGTGAGATTTCAACGGAATTATCCGTTTTGGGTGTTTTTAAGACCTTCTGAGAGGTTTTCAGCATGACGTATGTCTGTATGTATATAAAAATCAGTCCTTCCAATAGTTGTGCCGCCCGGAAAATCGACTTTTTCCGCCATCTTGATCCCAGTTTGCTGAGTCAGCAAAAATTTTAAAAAATCGTAAAAATTGAAAAGTAGTCCTTTGAAATGCAATTTAACTCGAATTTACCTTTCTGTATGACAAACAAGCTCACTAAATTTCATTTTGATATTGGCCGCCATTTTGAAGTAATCAATTTGTAGGGTCCGTGGGCAGAACCAAGGACCCTTATATTTTCCTGCGAGTGTCTGTCCGTCCGTCCGGTCGCCTGCTCTCACGGCTACACCTTTCGTCCAATCACTTTGAAATTTGGCATGTATGTGTCTTGTACCTACCCACATATTTTAAAAATATAGCGACTTAAACAAAATATTTTTCAAAAATATTAGGGTAAAAAAACTGACGGGTTAAATTTTTTTTTTTTTTTTCGACACCGTGAGGGGTATCATATGAAAGGGTACGTCGAGCTGATCACAAAAATATATAATTTTTTGGTTATAACTTTGACAGGGCGAGCGTAGGCAAGTTTGAAGTGGGTGTAAAACGTGTCCCCCCTTCTATCTCGCTTATGTGAAGTGCAAAAAATCTGAAAAAATTCCTGAACATTCTTCGACCAAAAGTAAAGATACCACTTTTTGGAAATTTCGAAAAAAATATCATTTTATTTTTTATTGACAAAATACTTTTTTTTATAACTATGGTCTTTTC
Source organism: Gerris lacustris (assembly GCA_951217055.1). Classification (NCBI taxonomy): domain Eukaryota; kingdom Metazoa; phylum Arthropoda; class Insecta; order Hemiptera; family Gerridae; genus Gerris; species Gerris lacustris. The sequence continues at coordinate 48,367,185 of OX578284.1, forward strand.
GATGTATTTATATGGTTTTAGTCCGGTTCAGTGGCAAAAAAATACTTTATCAGAAGTTTGTTTATGTGTTTTGAGAATATCAGACCCATAGAATAGTTCAAAGTAAGCTTTTTAGTATTTTAAAAACCACCATCAATAGGGTACTACTTAAACTATACGCAGGGTTGCCTACGGACCCTCGCTGTGTGCTGACTAGCACACACTTGACCTGTTTATTAAATTTTGAAACTTTGACGGTTAATAATACCAAAAGTGTAAATAGTTTTTGACATAAGTGCGATAATTTTGATGACGTCAAAGTTTGTTTACATACCTGTCAAAATACCGCCAAAATTCAAATAATTGAATAAATGAAATAAAATAAATGTATAAACATTATTTTAAGAGGCCACTTTAGTGGTCTCCGAAGTGGAGAAAAGTTCCGAGGTATTCTGTATCCGATTTTTAATATTGAAAACAAGGAGTTAACAATCACCTTGTGATCATTTTTTAAAAATATATTTAAAAATAAATAAATTAAATGAGACAATGTGGGATTTAAATTAAAAATTAGATTTGTCTTTCGTCTGTGCAGATGCGTAGAGCCTATACAACTAGGCCGATTTTGACGAATTTATGAATACATGTTCAGAAAAATCATACCCCGAGGCGAAATTGAGAAATTAATTTTAGCTCTAAATTTGGTGGTGCTACCCCCAAAAATCCGAAAAATATTTTTTCGAAAACGGATCCGAAGATTTTGATTAAAAAATTTAGTTATTTTTATTTATTAAAAAAAAAACTATTATTTAAATAAGAATCTAACGATATAAGATGTTTTCCCGGGAAAAAATCTGGTTCGGAATGGCATGGAGTTGGAATCGGCCTGCTCCAATTTCCCGCTGAGGAGAAGTTATTTTTATAATAAATTGTTATTTTTATGATAAATTTTGACAAAATGTTTAATAATAATTAAATGTGCCAACGAAAAGTGGAAAACTAATTAATGGAAAACACTGGGCTATTTAATTATTAAATCGTATAAGAGAAAGTTTGTCTGAATTGTCTCGGACCGATTTTTTAAAAAAATAAATTAAAATAGAAGTGGGGGATGGAAACAATATTCTTAGTGAGGGTCCTTAGTAGTTTGGTTTATATGATTAAACATGTGGACTGAGAGTTAGTTGCCTGCGTTGAAACATCTTGAAGCGGCAAAGCAATTACAACGAGGGCTTTAACTGAAGCCAGCATAATTAAAACTCAAAACTATTTTAAAGTTATTTATCATGAGTTTACTACCGATGCAATACAAGTAGTTACCCTCAGATATCGGAAGGCCGTAAAATGTGTATAACCAAACAATATTGGTGTATATTAGTTTACCTATAATATTATTAGGGTTTCGTTTGATAAAACCAAAAAAAAGAAACCCTTATACTATTGGTCCTGTGTCTGTCTGTCTGTGTGTCACTCCCTACGGTAGGGTGGGTCGAATTTAACTTTTTTTAAAAATTCTGAACTACGATGGGCTAAAAAGTTGACCGTTGGTATGAAAACACCAGGAAAAAAAATTTGGCTCATTTGAACAACCCCTAGGTGGAGCACACCAGCCCAGAAATTTTGATATTTGGGGTAGTTCTTAAAAATTGCGAATTTTGTGATTTTCATGCTTTTTAAGTGTTTTAATGCTACACTGTTGACTTAAAATTCATTTTAACAGGTTGTGCACATATATTAAAATAAAAAAATCAACAAAATAAATTGTGGGGGGGGGTGGATTTTCCATTTTTTTAATTTACTTCAATTTTTAAGCTCTTTTTAGTTTTTTTGATGACTTAAAATGTATTAAATTAATATTCTAATATAAATATTATATTTGCAGCTCTATATAAATTGTGGTGAAGAGAGGGGGGGGGGGGGGGGGGTGTTTTCTTTTTTCTTATATTTACATCAACATTTTAAGCCACTGTCTTAGATGACAGAATATAAGATTTAATATAAAAATATTTGTAGCTCTCAGCTATTTGAAGCAACTGCAAAAAATTAAGGGGGGGGGGGACTTTTCTAATTCTGTATCAGTTTGCTGCAGATTATGAAATTAAGTTAGATACATGAAACAAGTCAGGTTGTAAATATCTGGTTTTAAATATGGTACCTTATACTTCCTTCCATGCTAATAATTTATATTACTGTTTTTAGTGTTTTATAATTTAGATTTTAAGACAAGTTTAACGGAAAATAACCGTGGGCAGATAAAAAAGATAAGGGATAAATTAGCCCTTGTGGTGCAATATATAATAAAGTGCCCTTAAACGAACAGGAGTTTTTGATAGATCAAAGAAAAGTTAGGAGAACGATGATAGGTTCCATTGACAAAAAAAATCTAGTGCATTGATTAAAAAAGCCGAAAGGTTTGCCAATGTTTTGCTCCATCTTTCACATAATAGTTTTCTTAAATATTAAACCAGGAAGGAGCATAAACTCGTTGAATAAATGTTACTATTGTTATAAGTTCTTTAGATGGTTCATCACAAGCGACATAAAAACGAAGGACACTATTAGCAGTTGTTAGCCATCTTTTGTGTGCCATTTTTCCAGGATTTCTGTTGGCTCATTCTGGGGAACAGAAACCATCAAATACATCCAGACATATTTCTAATAAATATTTTTGGACCGTGCTTAAATAACTGATTTATAAATTCGGCGTAATTGTAGTAGGGATGGCTTCAAATTCTACAATTGGTAAACTTTCACATGTTTCTACAGCCTTCCCTATTGCTTCTTCAAATAATCTAAGTCCTTTTGTTTTACCATCTATGTGCTGAAATAGATGTCTTAAAGGGAGTTCATTGCCACGGAGCAGGCATATAGACCATAGAAGAGGTGTTTCAAATTTACACTCTAACTGTATAATTATTCCTCTTCTTACTCCAGTGTTCCCATTGGTGCCATCACTACCTCGATGTATCCGCTTTATTTATTCGCAGAAACGTATAACGATTGCTGATGAAACACTTTGCGCCGTGCCTGATGAAGGGCTAACAAATCCTATGTATTTTGACGAAGTCTCTTGTACAAGAATAAAATGCTCTTCCCTAACTAGAGTTTTATGATGTTTGGCTCTCTTCTGTATAAGTTTAATAGTGTCATCCTTCCTGCCATCAAAATAAAGCCCTTCTAATATTATGGTTTCTTCTTACATTTTTTGAAGACTCTGAATTATCTGAATTATACTTTAAAAACAGTAATATAAATTATCAGCATGGAAGGAAGTATAAGGTACCATATTTAAAACCAGTTATTTACAACCTGACTTTTTTCATGTATCTAACTTAATTTCATAATCTGCAGCAAACTGATACAGAATTAGAAAACTCCCCCCCCCCCCTTAATTTTTTGCAGTTGCTTCAAATAGCTGAGAGCTACAAATATTTTTATATTAAATCTTATATTCTGTCATCTAAGACAGTGGCTTAAAATGTTGATGTAAATATAAGAAAAAAGAAAACACCCCCCCCCCCTCACTTCACCACAATTTATATAGAGCTGCAAATATAATATTTATATTAGAATATTAATTTAATACATTTTAAGTCATCAAAAAACTAAAAAGAGCTTAAAAATTGGGTCCCCACCCAAGAGCTTAGAAAATCCCCCCCCCCACCCAAAATCAACCCATTTGTTGATTTTTTTATTGTAATGTATGTGCACAACCTGTTAAAATGAATTATAAGTCAACAGTGTAGCATTAAAACACTTTGAAAGCATGAAAATCACAAAATTCGCTATTTTTAAGGATTACCCCAAATATAAAAATTTCAGGGCTGGTGTGCTCCACCTAGGGGTTGTTCAAATGAGCCCAATTGTTTTCCCTGGTGTTTTCATACCAACGGTCAACTTTTTAGCCCATCGTAGTTCAGAATTTTTAAAAAAAATTAAATTCGACCCACCCTACCCTACGGTCTAAGGAGATATTATAATCATGAATCTTTGAAATATTAAAGGTCTTTTTTGTCACGCACTTATGAAATATATAGTGAACTCTTTCAGCGGATAATTTATGTCACTCGTGGGGTGTCAAATGAAAGGAATTGAAGAATAGATTACAAAAGTATATAAAAATTAAGGAAATTGTTTCATTTTCTATGCCATTTTATAAAAAACAAAAACATTTAATTTTGCGTGTCCCAAATAGGATTTCTGCTGTTATTAAAGAGTAAAAAAAAAATTACAAAATGTGCATTCTGCTGGGCAATAGAAAAAATAAGATGGAAAACATCATTTGATTAACTATCCCTAGAAAAGTTGCGATTTTTTTTTAAGTTTTCAAGTTCAATGTAAATTTCTTTTATCGGCTGATCCTCTGCTGACTAATAATTTCACTGTACCAACTTAACCCTTTACGTGATATTTCGGGCATAACTATAATATTTGAATTTAAAAATATATTATTCGCCAAATGAAATCAAAATAGTAAAACGAATGGCAGTGGACCGTGAGTAAGATTATTAATTAAATGTTTACTTTATACTTAACTTTAACATCCTTTATAATGTTTATGCTTACTTATTCGTGTTTTCTTTTTCCTCGCATTGCAGAGAATATATATATTTAATATATATTAAATATATAACCGAACAAGATAAATTAACTATTAGAGTTTATACACTTATTAGAAGCTACATAATTGGATTTATTTAAGTTTTAAGCTTTTTTCCACATTAAATGAGAGATTAAATAATAAATTACTTTTCGATATTTTTTTTATACAATTGTCTTAATTTGTTATTCTTAATTTCTCTCTCATCTTAATCTCTTTATTTAAATGAATAATTCACATAAAAAGAATTATAATGAAATAAAGCGTCAACCATAATCGTCTTAAAACCTTCGAAAGGCTTGAACTCGAAAAAATAATAAATATATATATATATAGATATATATATATATATATATATATAGATATATATATATATATAAATATATATATATATATATAATATATATATATATATATATATATATATATATATATATATATATATATATATATATATATATATATATATATATATAATAAATCGCTCACATTTTAGACGGTCCGGAACTCTTGAAAACTTAGCACGAGTTTTAATTAGAAAATTATCTTAATGTTTTGCGGTCAGAGGAAATCCAGCTTCCCTTGCAAATAGGTTGTCCCTCTAGAAACCTTTTCTGTAATATGAATGGCCAAGCCTTTATGAGATGTAATTATTTGAGCAAGATTGTTGGTGTCTTCATAATTGGGCTATTCTAGGATATTTTGACCCCCCCCCCCCCCCCCCCCTCACAATTATTACTAGAGAAATGATTTGTCTCTTCCTACGAGTTATGGTTATTGCTTTATAGTGGTTTTCCTCTTAACATCGCCGCTTTTAGTGATAACTCTTAAAAATGAGAGGTGTCTTTTATCTTCTGTACATTGAGAAATATAAATTTATACGGTACTTTTTTAGATTGTTACTCCCCTTGAATTTTTAGAATATAAACGACTTTGACTAAATAAGTATTAAGACGAAGGAATGTGCAGTCCAATGTACTTCTGGACAAAGGAATATCAAACTTCTGTTTTTATAAGGGGAGTAACAGTCTAAAGAAGAACATTCCATACACCTTCATTAGATTGTTACTCCCCTCTGTTTTTTTATAAGGGGAGTAACAATCTAAAGAAGTGCCAATTTATACAATAAAATTGGACTAGCTTATGGAAAGATTGCTGAGCCTGACGTCAACTCTAAAATGAATTAAAATTAAATTGTTATATTGTAGACGCCGCTTAATGGGATCACATTGGGACCCAGGCAAAGTGATACCATTAACTGAATGATAATAATAAGCTAAAGGTACCTTAGGAGGAATTAAAACTTAAAACAAAGCAAAATTATAAACAAGATGATAATCCAGGAGATAGCTTGAAAAAAAAAATATGACTATCGTCAAGCTGGAATTTTGTGTACTAGCTTATCTTTTGGCGTCTTTTAAGGAGATGTGGAGATGAGTTCGTCCGCATGACATAGATGTCCAATAATAGGCATTTGAAAAAATTAAAACGGTGGAAATCGGCAATTTTTCCGCCAATTATTATGGACAATATGATTTTCATGAACTTGAGTACAAAATTAGTAAGTAGACCGAAAAGCAAGCTGATGATAGTTTGTCACTTGATAGGTGACCACATAAATTTGGAGCAATATTTGGATAAATAACCTCTCAAGCGACAAACTGAAATCAACTTGATTTTCTACTAACTAATTTTGTATTCAGGATCATAAAAATCCCATGGTCCACCATAATTGGCGGGACATGGCAGCTCTCCACCATTTTTTTTTTTAACGCCTATTAGCAAGCCATGTCCCGCAGTCGCACTTTGCCGACCACGTAATCTTAAAAGGCACTTAAAGATCAACTTGCAAACAAAATTCTAGGTCGAGACATTTTTTTTTTCCTGGGACTATGACTCTAATTCTGGAGTTGAGAGTGAGTATGGCCTTGAGACAACCTGTCTCGAGTCAGATTCTAGACTCTAGACTCTAGACAGCCACCAAGCTATTTCTAGCCATGACGTCTCGAGACACTTGAGTCAGGCTCTAGACATCCACCAAGATAACAGCTCGCCATGTCGTCATGAGACACTTGAGTCACAAGAGCAGTCGTTCCAGTTCTTACTCCTCTTTGAAGCTCCCTTGATCGCCCCCCCCCCCTCCCTTTCATCCTTATCCATCTCCTTATGAACATTCTTATCTTCACAATAACAATGACAATAGTATAATAAGGTAACAACTTCTTTGGATTTTTACTCCACTATGGTGTTTTAGTATGTAAATGGATATAATTATTTCCACATTACTTTGTATATGTACATTAGTTTGTATATGGTTTGTATATGTACACTAGTTTGTATATGGTTTGTATATGTACACTAGTTTGTATATGGTTTGTCCAAAGTAGTTCGCAGATGGCCCCAGATTAATTATTATTAACAGTCTGCGCTCTTTAAATTTTGCTAAACTGTTATTTTAATTAAAGTAAAAAATCAAAACATTATTGACAGATTTAAAAAAGAGAATGATGATATCAATTAAATTGATTAGATAATATTGGGTCGTAAAAACATAACATCAATAAAATACATGATAGGATGCGAAGATACTATGTGCCACACTAATAATTGACGTATTATTTTTTTTATCTCCAGTAGGGAAAAAAAGATATGATTTTGAATTAGTTTAGAGGGACTAAAACAGGTCTTTTTATCCCTGGACTCAAAAAGTAGGGAGAAAAAGTAAAAGTAGGTCGAAAATGTAAAGTAGGGCAAAAAAGTAAAGATTTCAACTTAATTATTTTATAAATAGTAGAAAATGAATGGCTAATGTAATGAAGTTGTTGAAATCAGGTTGGCAGCACTGCGCTTTTTTGACCATGTTTATCTTTGTTTATAACCTTCATCTAAATAACCTTGTATTTGAGTTTAGTTCAAATTATTATTTGTTTTTATATTATATCTCTTATATCTGCTATTAAATGTGCTAATAATTGTTGTTATTTATTAAAATAATTAATAAAAACTGTGCAATGGACGAAATGTGTATTTTCTTCCTACTGGAGATAAAATATTGTATGTACCTCGTGAGTAAAGTGCCATTATTCCCCTCGCGATAATTATCTCCCTCGGCTGCGCCTCGGGATTTAGGGACCATGGTTCCTTCGGCTTCGCCTCAAGAACCAACTTTTTCACTCAGGGAATAATGGTTTACTTTACTCCCTAGGTGCATAAATAACTATTTTTTCTCATATTGCTAAATTTGCTTTTATTTATTTAATCAAGTCTTTTGTAAATTGTCAAACTATTTTTATTTCAACAATCCTATTATTTTATTTCATCTGACAATCAAATATTTTGTTGTTTCTAATATCTTTCCTCCTATTGTGCTTGTGCTTTTTTTTGTTCTTATCACTAAAACCTCTAATATGCTTAGTGAGTTGTTTATTTTATTTTCTCCTTACATGTTCATTTTTTCCAGTCATTCAAATATTTTTTGTTTATAAAATTTCCTTTTATTTACTTGAAATTTTTGTGGTATCTATTAGTGGCACTCTAAGAACAAGAATATTAAATATAAAATAAAATAATTTAAAAGAATGAAACTTTTATTAAAGCTTCTAATATTGAATTATAAAATAATATTATATAATTGCATTTTTACATTTTAGTTTTCTTGTTTGCAATGTTCTTAATTGTCTTTAAACCTTTTTATCCAGACATCTACGTCATCAATTAAAAACGTATTCAAGAAAAACATAGAAAAACTTCTGTTGTTTTAGCAAATGAACTTTTCCAAATATAAAACAGATAAAGAAATAATATAAAATTACTTGAAAGTTACTTAATGCTGTTACACAACGGACTTGATATTAAGTTAAAACTTTTATGTAGGAGTGCTGTTCTTTTTAAAAATAAACTACTTCTTTAAGAAACTTCTTGCGAGACGGATAATTGAATTAGAAAATGCTGCCCTTTTTTTCCTTTTCGTTTGAATCGTAGACGATATTTCTTTGTAAAAGTTGTAGTTTTCTTAGTTTAGTGTTTCTTATGTCACATTTTCAGTTAAATAGAAAAAATGAAACGACAAAAAGGAAAATTTTACATGATTTACAATTCTTTTAAAATCTGACTTAATTTTTTCTTTATTTATAAAAATATTTTGTGAAATTAATAAAGAAATTTTATTGTTTTCTCATTGATCTCCTAAAGCTTAATAATTCTAAGCCTTCTGTTATATGAATAATACATTATTAATGCGTAAAGGCCCCCATACACGGTCAAAGGCCCCATACACGCAAAAATCATGTCTGCGCAAACATTTTGACCGTGTATAGGGCTGTTTGATGTTTACGCAAACATGATGTTTGACGTATATGGCCTAAATTTTCCCGACATCGGGTTTGCGCAAACATCATGTTTCCGCAAAATGTTTGATCGTGTATGGGGGCCTTAAGACGGACTTTTAGGGCGACGAATACAAATGAAATCAGGTAGGTACATCTTTAGATTAATACTCTCCTATGATTATTTAGCATATAATACATGACCGAGTAAATAACTTTTAAGACAAAAGGATGTTTAGTCCAATGTACTTTGGGACAAAGAAATATCACACTTCTGGTTTTATAAGGAAGGCAGCAGTCTAAAGAAGAACATTCAGTACACCTTCTTCAGATTGTTACTCCCCTCTGTTTTTTATATAAAGGGTGTGACAATCTAAAGAAGTACCTTAAATCATTTAAATCGTGACGTTTCGACTCTCTCTTTTAAGGCCATCCTCGGTCAATCTTTATTTCTATAATAGGTCAAGCGCCAGAGACTTTAAACAAGAAAAAATTCCGATAAAGCTGAATTTTTGTTTATGGCTTTATTTTGGTCCCCTGATGAAGATATTAATTTTTCCTCCTCGAGGGAGGTTTGCTTTGGCCGCCATTTTGAAAGAATGGGACCGAAATTCGGTTTTTGGCCAATATCTTCGTTCTCATCGATGATACGACAAAAATTGATATAATAAAATTTGTAGGACTTTAAATTGTCAACAAAAAAAGGTTAAAAGTCATTATACGCTAAAGCCAATAGTTTCGAAGCTATAGCTCTGCGAAGTGCGACATTTTTTCGATTTTCAGACGAAAAATACATTGACACTCGATAACTAATCGAAAACTCGATTTTACCGGTGCCGCGAGCGAGTCCTAGAGTAGAAAAACTCCCATTTCAAGCGGGTGCAGAAATATGTCGCACTTCGCAGAGCTATAGCTTCGAAACTATTGACTTTAGCGTATAATGACATTGAATCTTTTTTGTTGACAATTTAAATTCCTACAAATTTGATAATATCTATTTTTGTCGTATTCATCGATGAGAACGAAGATATTGGCCAAAAACCGAATTTCGGTCCTTTTTTTTCAAAATTGCGGCCAAAGCAGACCTCCCTTGAGGGGGAAAAATTAACATGTTGATCAGGGGACCAAAATAAAGCCATAAACCAAAATTCAGCTTTATCGGAATTTCTTCCGTTAATGGCGATTTTTGAGCTAACGCTCTTGGCCTATAATAACAGACAAAATGATTTATCTTTTAATGTCTTTATCAAGAAGTAAGAAATAATTTGAGTAGAGAACTTATTAAAAATATTAATTAATATTTTTAATAAGTTCTCTACTCAAATCTCTAAATTTACATAAAGTGTGCTTTAATATGCAGAATTATCTCATGTCTATACAAAAAAGTCATAATTATAAATATATATATTTTTTTTTTTAAAAAAAGGACTAAAAACTATTCAGTCAGATTTAAATGTAATAACTATCAATTAAATCAGGATACATAATTATTATAAATGAATTTAAAAAAAAAGAAAAGTAATACAAATTAATATTAACAATTTTTAAAAATTAGTATCACAACCACATTCCCTTAAAACTGAACTAAATAATCTATATAAAATTACCACACAATTCCTCATTGAGAGAATTTAATTGTATGTATACTATTTAATTTAACAATTAAGTAACAATGATCAGTATAAATTGCTATTATATTACAGTTTGTAAAAGTGTATCATATATCCAATGAGATTATTTAAAATTAATGCTATTATTTAATTTAACAATATTTAAATCTCCTAAAGCTTAATAAGCCTAAGCCTTCTGTTATGTAAATTATACATTTAAATTGGTATAATACTGAATTCAAAAAGTTGTGTCTCTTTCTGGATTTAATCATTAGGTGTCATCTTTACTTTTTGTGTGCAAAAAAAAGTTTTCCCTGGGATAAAATTAGTTTCCAGAGCGTGTAAAGATATAGTGCACAATCAGGGGAGCAAATATATTGAGCACAACCAGGGGAGGAAAGATATTGAGCAAAATCAAGGGAGCAAAGATATAGAGCACAATAAGGGGAGCAAAGATATAGGGGACAAACAAATATTTAAAAAGGAAAGTCTCGAATCGATATTATTAATAATAATAATAATAGCCTTTATTGAATATATATATATATATATATATAACGAGAAATTATTCATAATTTTATTTATTTATTTTTTCGACTTCTTAAAAACCTTATTTCAAAAAATCTTAAATTAAAAAAGTATTTGTACCTCATTTTTATTTATTTATTTTTCCTCAGATAATGTATACCCTTTAAATTAAAATTAAATAATAATAAATTTCTTCTTTTCTTTTTTTATATTTTTCTATAAAAACAAAATATATTTTTCTAAGCAGCCCATCTACGGGCATAGGCCTCTCCCAATTTTGCCCACGCTTCTCTATCTCTTGCTGAACGATGCCATAACATACCGCACAAGTTGGTGATGTCGTCTCTCCATCTTCTCGCCGGCCTGACTCTTTTCCTGACTCCATTCCTGGGGTACCAGTCAGTGATGCGTTGAGCCCATCTCTGCTCCTCCATTCTAGCAACATGTCCTGCCCACTGCCACTTTAATTTAAGTGTTGCCTCTCTTACATCTCTCACCCCTGACTTCTTCCTTAGCTCGGTAGATCTTATTCAGTCTGAGAGTCTGACTTTTAATAGACTCCTTTCCATAGCCCTTTGAGTCACCTCCACGTGGTGCAAAACTTTCCCTGTTAGAGCCCAGGTTTGACTGGCATATGATAAGCATGGAATTATGCAGCTATTAAAAACTTTGGCCTTCAATGCAGGACTCATATTGCTCTTAAATATATATTTTAAAGACCAAAATTTTCTCCATGCCAAGTCAGTTCTTCTTTTAACTTCTTTCATATTGCCATCCTGGTCCAGAGATATGAGTTGGCCTAAGTATATGGTTTCTTTTACCCAAGTAAGTTCTTTGCCGCTTATTTTAATGCCGATATTATATTAATTAGGCATAGGTTCATTTAAAATGATATACTAATTACAACATATAATATTTTTACAGAATAATAACAAATTTTAACATATAATAATAATTATCAATAATAATAATAATAAATAATACTTATAATAATGAATTAAAAAGAAATTATTAATGGTGTTGTTGATTACTCCTCTACTAGGTTTCCCGAGCGTAGAGAAAGAGTCAATGCCTAGCTAGTTATCTCTATGTTTTCTTACTCTGACTAATCTTAGCAGTATTTGTTTATCTTTTATTGGTTTATTTACTTATTTAAAATAGAATACATTCTTTTACATTATCTATTAACTGCATATTTTAATATAGATGTTTAACCAAGATTACAAAATTATAATATATTCACCTCATCGGTACGTTTCAAAATAAAATATAATTCAAAATAACATGTTTACAAATAAATAAATAATATATACGTTTCAAAATAATTAATATTTTCATTAGCATGAAAATAAGCTAATTTAGTTTTTTTTTAACTGTGTATTTTTTATTATGTGTATTTCTATTTTAGAAGATGACTATCGAATAATTTTTGAAGTATGTCATTTTTTTTTCTTAAATTCTAATGTATTATTTTTCTATTATGCATGATACTAGTTGTAACTAAGATACTGTATTATACTTTACTCTTTCTTTTCTAATCAACCACTTTTATCTCGAGTCTGTAACTACGAGCTTACGATAAATAAATAAATAAATAAATAAATCTTTATTTCCACCATTTATAACAATAAGCAAATTTACATTTCATACAAGTGCAAAGGTGAGGACCCTCAGTAAGTGTTTTCACACCTAGAGGGAGGGCCCCGTCTCTATATTATTCTATTATACGCTGTTTTGTTATATGGCTATTTCTTTATTATTTTATTTTGTATAGCTTACGAGGTATGTTATTCTTTTGTTTTAGCTCTATTTATATTACGCCACATTATTGCATGTATTGTTATGTTATGAGTATAGATGAGATTAAATCATGAGATATTGCGTGAAATGAAATTTGTTTTTTAATTAGGTATGTCTTAGTTGAATGCATCTGTACTTTTATAATATCTCTTAAGCTGTTCTTTATATCGATTGTATTGTTTGATTTCTCTGATTTTTGAAGGCAATTTATTATATAATGAGGGCCTATTCGAGTCCAGTGTTGTTTCCCTGTGGTTGTTCTAGATTTTTGCGTTTTGAGTAAATTTTGTGTTTGTTTTCGTGTGCTGTAATTATGTGATATTGGAGTGAATTGAAAGTAGTATTTTTTAACCATTAATTGGGTTAAATAAGCGAATAGATCTCTTATATTTAAGATGTTTAGTTGTTTATATATTGCTACAGCAGATTATTTAGGTGTTTTTGTGATTATTTTTAGTATTATGTTTTGAGTTGACTGCAGACGTGACAGAGTAGAAGGGTAGTTTAGAGAGTGAGGTTGGAAACAGAATGGAGCATCAATGATTTTCCAAGATCTTAGGCTGGATGTTTTAGAAACGCCGGGAGTTGGAAGGTTTGGTGCTATCCTACACTTCCAGACCATGAGTTTAAGCTGGTTTTAAGACTCCGTTATACATTTTAAGCTGATAATGCCTAGATTTTAGAAGACGAAGCAGTAACTTGAATCTTCTTATTATGTCATTTGTATTCGGGGTGTTTCTGCCAAGTAAGACTTCTGTTAAGGATAAAACAAATGTTTTGGACGGTAGCGTAGATAAGAGAGACAGCTCATTCCCGAATGGTTCGGGATTATTACGTCAAAGCAAGTGACCTAAACCGTGACCCGGTGTAATAATCACCGATTCGGTGAAGGATAAGTTTTCCGTGAACTCTCTACTACACAAAGACTACCAGGTACTTCTTTAGATTGTTACTCTCCTATGTTGTTTTAGAATAAAAGTGACTGACTAAATAACTATTAAGAAATAGGGATGTTTATTCCGATTTAATTTGGGGCAAAGGAATATCCCACTTCTGTTTTGATAAGGGGAGTAACAGTCTAAAGAAGATCATTCCGTACACCTTCTTTAGATTGTTACTCCCCTCTGTCTTTTTTACAAAGGGAGTAACAATCTAAAGAAGAGCCGACTGTCCATCACCTACCATGATAAGAGTTACTTACCCCCAAAAAAACCGATACATCAACATACGTGGCATTTCTTTAGATTGGTTCTCCCCTTATAAAAAAACAGAAAATCTAAAGAAGGTGTACAGAATGTTTTCTTTAGACTGTTACTCCCCTTATAAAAACAGAAGTGTGATATTACTTTGCCCTTGAGTACAATGAACTAAACATCCCTTTCTCTTAATAATTATTTAGACAAAGAACTGTATAAATAATTATATCCATCAAAATCTAAAAAAAAAAAATATATCTATAAATAAGAACCACACACGTTTTATCATTTTTGACTACAGCAGCCTATTAATGCCTAAAATATCGATAAATTAACTTGAAACGTTTATCTAATTTTTCTTGTAAATATAATTCATAACTTAAATTTATAATTTGATTTTATTTATGCACATCCTCAAACCTGTGTACGATCTGGCACCAAATTAAGCATAGTCTGGCGCTCTAACATGTATTGGCCACATATTAGTAAATTGGTAGTATTATGTATTTAATATATTGGTAGTATTCTTGGTAAATTATTCTTATTAGGTACTCTTAATATTAAGGGCTGAGCTGGCTCATAGAGAATAATTGTATAATTACATAGGTCCTAGTAATGTCCTTAATAATGAAAAGATATTGTTGTATGTATGTATACTGTATGTAAGAGTAATACAGTCCACTCTTTACATATTGTAGGTAAAGGTTGGCTCATAGAGAATTTGATATTGTGTAGGTAATTGTAGAACGTCGTTGTTAGAGAGTCCAAACCTTGAAATGAATACGCTGCATTATTCCTAAACCAACAATTCTCTCGTCTTTCCTCATTTCATAGTAGACATGCTCGGTTGTCCCTCTATCTAGTCTAATTAAAAGAATACATTTCTAAGCTTTTAATTAATTAAAATTGTACATGAAAGAAAATGTTAATTAGGTCTCAAATTACTTACTTGTAAATTATATCAGCTTTTGAATTATTTGAGATAATTAAAGGATTCCTTCTGTTTTTTTTTTGTTTGTTTTTTTGTATTTCATGGAAACACTCGTGGATTAATTCAATGTATAAATTTATATATGTTAACAATGCTACTAATTAAACTTTATAGACTTTTTTATATAACTCGTATGGAAATTAATATTTAATTTAAACAGTTGTCTCGCTATCTATAATATATTGATATTTTATGTATTATGTTCTTATTTTTTTCTCATTATACAATCTTTAATTTAACAGCTTGGTTTTCCCGGTGAAATCCGCGTCACGAAGGGATTGAAGTTCGACGTCAGTGTGGGAAAGGGGGGGGGGGGGGGGGGGGGTCATGCAAAGCCAGACACTGGCATAAGACTCCAGAGAGTTGAGTCTCTCTCAAGGAAGCTCGGTGTCGGAGGACCTGAAGAACTCAGGTAGATCAACAGTTGAAGAAGAGGCCAGAGCAGACGGGCCTTTACACATACGTTCTTTCCTGAAGGCCTGAATCGTGAAGAATTGCGCGCGAGTAATCGTGTCGGAAAGATTTGGTAGCTATAAAAGTGATACGCGCTTTCCCACAGGAAAACGTGCCCCCGTGTTGGCGCGAAGGAAAGAACGGATGTGTAAAGAGGATCCCGCACGCATTCCTCTTAGCGAGGAAGGTGCTCGGAGCGTGGAGTGCTCGTCAGACGAACAGTTTTAGGGGGCACAGTGGGGGTAAATTTAAAGAACACGGCAGGCCTGTGGGAAAGCTCGCTGTCGCCTTTACACTAAGGAGATTACGTGCGGTAAAGCGTGCGTCTCTGTGGACGCGTAATCCCTCACTCCAGTGCAGCCTTTACACTGGCGCTCTTTCCCGCGGTCTTTCCCGTTTGTTGCTCTATCCTGCAGGAAAGCGCGCAAGTGTAAAGGCCGCTAATGTTTCTGAATTATGTCTAAAGAGTCCCATATACTCTTAAACTTATCCAACCTGATTGTGTGAATTTGAAGTTTGACAATGTTAAGCTGGTTAAGAGACTAAATCTAAAGTTGAACAGCCATGTTAAAGACATCAAAACCATTTGGTTTTTGTGGGCAGATCAAATGTGCGAACCAGTTGTAGTTTGTATGGGCAAGTTTTCCATATAGCTTTTTGTTTTGATCACCACGATTTTCCAGGTTGGTGTTCCTCAACCAGGTTGGACAACAATTTGGAGCTGTTTTCTTGAAGCTCAATGCCTCGCCCCAGAGTGACGGGGATTATTAAGTCTCTAGGATTAAAACAAACCAGATATAGCGGTATTTTAACTGGTTTTCACGCGTGTTCTGCTTACGCTAACTCATTGGATAGGTCGATCTCCAAACACTGTGTAATCATTAGTTACAGAACTCAACTCTATTTTTAGCATATATTTTTACAGTCTAGAAGTAGCCAAGACCATTTTAACTTAAGTCATATCTTTTTTTTATAGAATTCTTAGGTTCTAAGATGGTAATCAGTCTTAATGGAGTTTTAATTATTGTATTATCAAAGTTGGATACGGATATTTCATAAAAATATAAGTTCTCTTAGAAAACACATAGATCAATTTTCTTTCGTAGATTAAATGTCACCAGAATCCTTTACTATCGATTGAATTTTCCGTTACTCTTTAGTGAATAAAACCTGATTTCTATAGGAAAAATTTAACTCTAAAGGAATTGGAAGTATGGATGAACTCAGAGATACTGGGAATGTTATCTTACCTCTATAAAATAAAAGTTAGATCTTGGGTTTATAAGCCATACAATCTTCGAGTATATTATGTTAGTATTGTGGAGTGTGAAGAGAATGATAGAAAAATGTGAAAAAATGTACATAATATACAGGGCGACCCAGTTTTAGTGGGACAAAACGAAATCCTGATTCTATGGCCCAAGATGAACAGAAATAAGGTAGAATTGCCTTATGTAATTCTCAATAGTATTCGAGATATTTCGATACATTTTTGTTTCCTCAAATAAAATGTGAAATAACTCTAAAACAAAAAAATGTTTTAGAGTTGCAGTTTTTATCATTAGAAAGAGCAATAAATTGTCATTAAAATTACTGATTTACGGTATAACCCAAGTATTACATTTAAAAAGGAACGCGATCATTTACAATGTACAATTAGGGTAGTTTAAAAAAAATGAGAGGTATTTAAAACTTTGTTAATACTATAGTTACCATTGAAGTCGCCATTGTTGTCTGAAGAGCTTAAAAACTGAGCCATTTTATAACCTTTAAAATGATGTATACAACATAACCTAAACTAAACATTGTTTAAACTTTCACTGAAATATGCTTAAAAAAACTTGAAGTACAAGTGTAAACAAAACATTTCTTTGTATTAGATTGATTTTGCATTATATTTATTTTAGGAAGTGTTTTGTTTATATTTGTTTTATTTTATAGAAAATTGTAGCTACCTTATTAAAGTTTTTTAAGCATATTTCAGTGAAAGTTTAAACAATGTTTAGGTTCTGTTACATCATTTTAAAGGTAATAAAATGGCTTTTTTTAAGCTCTTCAGACTTCAATGGTGACTATAGTAGTAACAAAGTTATAGTGGTTTTATATATCTCTCAATTTTTTGAACTACTCTAATTTTACATTGTAAATAAGTGTAAGTTCCTTTTTAAATGTAATACGTAGGTTGTGCTTTCAGTAATTTTAATGAAAAATTATTGCTCTTTCTAATGGTAAAAACCGTAACTCTGTAACTTTTTTTGTTTCAGAGTTATACGCAGTTTATTTGAGACAACAACAATGTATCGAAATACTCGATGTATCGAAATAACTCGAATACTATTGAGAATTGCACAAGGCATATATACCTTTTTTCTGTTCATCTTGAGCCATAGAATTAGGCTTTTATTTATATAATACATACATATAAGTGTTCATATATATAAGTGTGTGTGTGCAACACACACACACTCACTCGTTATTGAAGTAATCTCAGTTATTCACCTTCTGTGTTACACACGGTAAATAACTGAGATTTTAATAATGTTACTTACTTGTTTTTACATAATTAATAATGGTTTTAATATATTTTAATAATAGCATAGCGTGAAGAAATGTCGACCGCAAACACTGCTTCTATATATAAATGATAATAAATTAAAGTAAAAGAGTGAATAAATTTTTTTATAAGAATAATGAATGAGGCAATTACATTAACGTTTTCTATTTCTTATTTTCATACTCTTAATATTATATATGAGTGTGAAATTAATTAAAAAGGTTTCATATCCCTTCTAATATTTCCCTACACTTAAAAAGAATATACTTATTATAAAATAGAAAGTAATTAATTTTTTTTTTAAGTGTTGAGTTATTAAAATTTTGATAATCACATCCTACATTAGGGTTCCTTTAATTTTAGGTTTCTGTACAAAGTAAAAAAAGAAACCTTATATAACGGCTCTGTCTGTCTGTCCGTTGCTTGTTTCAATTCATAAACTACTATAGCTGGGAACATGAAATTCGGCACACAGGTGCATCTCGGCATTTGAGACAACTGGACACATATTGGATTTTTCACACTCAAAGGTTTCCAGATGGCGGACAAAATAGCGGGTGAATAAAAACAAGTTTTTAGTCACCATGACAAGTTATATATCAATTTAATGGTCTTGAAATGAAGAAAAAGAATATGCAACTATTAAAATTTCACACGTAATATTTTTAAGATGGTGGGCAATAAGGCGAGCGACTAAAAAAATGTTTTTAGTAACTATGACATGTTATACATCAACTTAAAGGTCTTGAAGTGTAGAAAAAATGCAATTATAAAATGTTCAAGATGGCGGCCAATATGGCGGGTGACTAAACATTTGTTTTACAAAGACTTTTTGTAGAACTCAGTGAACCACCATAGTACCACCATAGTTACCATAACATGTTATACATCAATTTAAAGGTCATGAAGAGTAGAAAAAGAATACTACTATTAAAATTAGTGTAATTATATTACACTTAATAATTTTAACTTTAATGTACAGAAACCGGCGATTATCGCCCCACGTACTTACGTGAAGCGCGCCTTACTTGTTTAATGTTATAATTGAAATATTTCTTAACATTGTTCATTTGTGGGAATGTTGATTGTCAGTTTCTATCGTTGTGTTTTAGTGCCCAGGTGTTGGACTGTTATCTATTCAAATACTTCCCTTTCAGTGTGGATTTATCGCTTAATATGTAAGGGCAACGATTTATCACTGTCCTCAACAACACCCTACAATCCTTAGAAACGACCTAAATTCCCATATATCTCTTCCTTTCTCACTTCATTCAATACTGTGAGATTTTCAACTCACTTTTATGCACAACAATAATGAGAGAAACAAAGAATACAAATTTAAGAAGGAAATGTCTTCTCTCGTGCAGTTGTTCCAAATATGACGTATTTCATTTTAAAATTCCACCTTTTTCCTTCTCACTTCCTCTTCAGTATGAATCATATAAAGTCCCTTAACATTTTCCATGTTTTTAATTAAAATCTTAAAAACCCTTCGCCATTGTTTGACTCAATTTAAATTTCCATTTTGTAGTCTGAAAACTTTTTCTTTTTAAAATTGAACTCACGATCTTAATTATAACTAAGCATAGAAAGAAAAATTACAAGATGCAAACATAACAAGATAGAGTTTTGTTTCAATTTTCAACCAAGTTATTTGTCTATACAAGTTTTACAAAGACTTTTTGTATAACACAGTGGAATAATAGACAATTTCTAATTAATTTTGAAGAGTTTTGACTTGAAGATGTAATAAAGAAGTAAAACCAATGTTACTTAGAAAGAACAATGTCTTTCTCTAAAGAGTTTTAAATGTTTATCTACTTACTGTGCATTCAGAAGCCTTCTGATTGCAAAATATATTTTTTTTAATAAATTAAAAATAGTCTGCCAATTGGTGTGGTAGAGCATCTTCGAGTCTTATGGCGCTAGCTTTAATGATTTTTATGCGTTTACAACCAGTTATTTATTAAATGTTTTTAATTGTCCCCCCCCCCCCTCCCCCTTCTTTAGAATCTAAGAATTGTTTTGATTCTATGCATGAATAAAGCCAATCAAATTTGCAAAAGTTAATGAGCGCATACGGATCACATTAGTATGGGATCTATGGGCTACATTCTGCAAACCATCAAAATTTCTTAAAAATCTGATTATTGCTTCCATAGATTTAAAATTATGTGCGCTTGTGGAAGAGAAACCAATAGGTGCAGAAAGTTGAAAGTTATTCAACATAATATTAGGCAACAGTATTGGCAACCTAGTAGTTCGACATAGTAATTTATAGGTTTGTTCCAACCCTCCTATTTGTACCGTCCTTTGTATCGTCCCGCGGATCGTTCAGGAATCGTTTAGGACAGGTTTTATACGCATTCGCTGACATTATGCTGTAATAAAATTATGTCAGGTTGCAACGGGTTTAGGACTATAATTCGCACTGTATTAAAAACATTCAAGGAAACCTAGCAGTTAGGGAACCTTCCTGTTGATATTTGTGACTATTGACATAACTGCGCATGTCACACAAACCAGTTCTTGGTATTGTCAGAGGATCGTTGGGACCGTACAGTGAACGGTTCGCAAACGATCACTGCCCCGGTTGGAAGAGTTTTGTGGACGGTACGAAACACAGTCACAAGTCGGCTTGGAACAGCTTTTATCTATTGCGCAGGCCCGTGACGATCCCGCGGACGATGGTTGGAACAAACCTAATTATGAACTATAAAATAAAGCCGCGTAAATGTCATAAATTTCTATTTATTAATATGTATACTATTAAAACTTATTCTGTTAAATAATAGATTTTTCACAGGATTCATTTGATTTTCACAAAATCTTCCCTTTTGCACAACTCCACATTCAGGAATACAAATCCTCAACTGAGATCACAATTCTTATATCAAATCTTATCCAAACAAAACACGCAGAATTATGAGCTTTTCAGAGTTGAGCTTACAATACGAAATGTTATTTGAATTTGATCAAATAACATTTGTTCTAACAAATATTTGTTGAAAATTGTTATAATTTTTAAGGCAAAAAAGATATAATGTATTTTTCTCGAATATTCTCAACATTAGGCATTTGTCTACTTGTATTTTATTTTTAATGATTTAAATCATACATTTTATGAAGTTATACTGATACATTTATTGTTATTTTGTTTCAGGTATGTGGAATTAATTGCTGCTAATTTCCTCACTAAAAGGTATTCTTTTAATATTGATATTTTATAATAACAGGTCTAATCAAAGTGCTTAGAAGAGGTAGAGCTTAGAAGAGGGAGCTTATTGCAAATCTTCGCTTTAACTTTGAAGAAATTACTTAATCATTGATGTCCTTTTGACGCGTGCTGTCAATAGGGCAAGAAATACTAAACTATTGTCATAAAAAATGTGTGTTTTGTCTCCTGATAGCTGACAACTGAGATTCCATATAAGCATTTATGGTTTTTATAATGTGTCTAACGCATTCACTTAATTTTATGATATTTTTTGTTCAAGCGTTATAGTCATTGATAACTAATTAAATTAGTTAACTTTTCTCTAACATACTTACTTATAGCGCCACCTTCTGTTACCTATGTTTGAGCCACGTCAAAGGCTTAAAATTAATTTAACAAAGCTATATGAGGCTATTAGAATTATTTGTTATTTGAAACTTAACCCACACATTTAATAAAACAGGCGCTACACTATCAATCCGCTTGATCAAAACAGCGCGTCCAGCAATGGTGTCAAGCGTGATTGATAGTCTTGAGTCAAGCCTTGACGGTGATTGATGGAAAGTTTGAATGAGTCAAGCGGCATGACGGAGTGCTTGATAGTCTAGAGCAATTTTGATCAAGCATTCCATCACTCACCTGCTCGACACCAGCGATGGAGGACAGTCCGCTCGCTTCCAAAGGTTTGAACATCCTAGACAATGCCGATCGAGAATTTATTAGCCTCCTCATTGATTTATATCGTGATTGTCTCGAGTGGTGGAAAGTTTTGGATCTTTTTTTCCACTTGAGAGCAACAACTGTCAAGATGAGAAACCCCAAATCCTGATTCGAAACCATGGTATACACAATACTGATTCACTACAGTCCAGGAGGAGCAGTTCACTAGTCGAAAACTCCTCTACAAATGAGTGTTGATGAAAAGATTGATGGGATGCTTGATGCGCCCCAAGCCTGCTTGAAGCTCGTGTCAATCAGCATGACGCGATGTTTTGATCAAGAGGATTGATAGTGTAGGGGCTGCTTAAGTCATCCTGTAGGCTACATTTATTAGCACTAATACAAACCAAAGCCAACCTTTTTGATTCTAGGGATAAGCTACAACATGTAAATATATCTTTTTTATCATGGACATCACGGACCTTTGCTTCAAATATTATTATTATTATTATTATTATTATATTATCACACAATTCAATTTTCTAGCACCTAAAGAGTGAGTAGAAGTTATATTTTTGTTAATTTGATATTAATGCACAAATTCAAATTTTTAAGTTTTAGGTAGTATTCATACTACAAGAAAGATTAAATTTTACTTTAAATAAAATTATAATTATCATTAACTACGGGAGACATACAGAGAAAAATAGACCCCCGCACCGGTACTTGAACCACGGGCCTCCTATATATCCGTTACAGGCGCTCTTACCAACTGAGCTATATGGGAGAATGATTTTTCTCTGTCGTTACCGATACAAATTCCCCGAATCCAAGCTTTCAATCTTTTCTACAACTCTAGCAAGCCAAATATTCACGGCAATAGAACTAGACCGAGAATTAACGCTAATAATTAATGCACAGTTGTTATGCTGTCTAATAATGTCGAATTGTAAACAAATGTCTGTCAACCCTTTATTTCCAACAAAGCTGCAATAATGTTGTATATATTTAGCAGCTCCTTTGAAATTGATTCGAACATGGTATTCCAAACTTCAAGATTTTCCAATCTTAAATCGAACCTCCATTAAAATAGTTGTATTCTCTATTGACAATGATGTGTGTGATGATATATTGTGCTCTAAATCTACCGCTTACCCTTAACCTTACAAGGGATATCTCTGGGTTCGCTTCTGGTCTAATTCACTTCTAGATGTGTCAGGTAACATTTTGAATTGAATTCTATTAATGTCTTAATAGAAGACGACTCTTTTACAAACAGCTGATTACTGTTTGGTTTGGAAAGTGTTTGATTTCTCCTCAATGTTACCGCTTTACAGCTTAGTACGCTCAGCTTTTCTTGTTAACTTGACTGAACATTGCTTTGTTCTGAGCAAAACTTTCCCAAAACCCTTCATTCTCATCCTATCTGCCTCACTCACTCTCTAATTTAAATTTTGTTTTCATTATAACTTTATATTTCCCTTAACCCTTTATCTGGATGTTCTGAAATCGAGGTTTCAAGTTGGCAACTTCGCTTTTCGACCTTAATTAACATAACAATAAGTTTTAATGCTTTTAGTTTGTAGTGGATATAAATGCCTTGAATTAATTTTTAAACTTCTGTAGTACTTCGACTGATGTTAAGTCTTTGACAGGATGTACCCTGTAGTTGTAAAAATAAATTATAATAAATAGTTGTATTCCCTTTAATGCAGATTACATTAAAATAAAAATATATTTTTTAAAAAGTAAATAAATTTATGACTCAAAATTATTAATTTATATGAGGTAGTAACAAGCACACCTCAAATGCTACGCCTTAAAGAAAGCAGTAATCGTGTGAAATGATTTGGCCCCAGGGTTCCCTCGTCAATAGTAGATCTAAAATGCGATTTACAAATGTTTAATATGAATTCTCTGTATACTAGGAAAGTGATTAATGTTTACGTCTCCCTCCACTTTGTAACTTGCGGCAGTTGAGTCTACATTTATGTTGTTACCCTTACCATTTATGTTGTTACCCTTACCCTTATGTAGTTCTGTCTCAAAGTGTATACGCTTTATGAAAACTACTATCGCTTTATCCCTTTATTTAAGTTTCCCAAAAACAACTTCCACAACTTGATTAAGGCTGACGGCGAGTTTTCATTCTGAGAATTATGTGTGAGTTAGACTTATTTTATACTTATTATAACTTCGCCTTTGACTTCAGTTGTAGGTGGTACCCCTCCATTTTGGGACAAAGTGGTTTGATTTCGGGTTTCATAATCTATTTATTTAATGTGATGGCTACCTGAAAACTAACCATATAACTGATAGGGTCAGGGGTGTTAGCCCATAGCGTGTCCGATCTCTTTCTAAATAAAAAATTATTTGTTTCACTCTCCTATTCATTTTTTTTTTTTTTTTTTTTTTTTAATTTTTATATCATATATATATATATATTTTTTTTTTTTTTACAAATCTCTAGTTGGAAACATTATTTCCTTAAATTAATACTTTAAAAATAGAATTGGACAGAGTGAACTTTATATTTTAAACATTTTTTTTGTTGACAGAAACGCCGACCACTTTCTTTAATTTCGAATTCCCCAACTTTTTTTTTTCGAGCAAGCCACTCTCTAATTTCGCTTATTTCCTCCTGCAGAATTTGTCGTCTATTGAATTTTCCGACGGGGCGTGAATGATAATTGAATTGCGTCTTATCCTCGGAAGGATTCCGAAAGTTTCTCTCTCGAAAATTTTACTCGGCTAAGTTTGTTGCAAGATTCGTCAAGTGAACTGTTTTTTGTTTTTTCTTTCTTAATTTATTTTTTTCCCTCTGAAACCTCGAGATAAATTGAGGAGCTAATTGATGATTCAAATCAAGTCTTATTCATTGGCTTAAAGGATTTGAATCAATGAACTAAGCTAGCTCTAATAAAAAACATTCCTTGATTTCGATCAATAAAGTTTGTCACTTTATTTTCCAAACAGTAGTGATAATACAGGACAAAGATGGCTTAGATGGCTGTCGATAGGAATTTTAACTGCAGGATTTTTAACCTGCAAAAGAAATAATGATGGTAAAATGTCGGTCAATAAATGAATGCTAAAATAATAAGAGAAGTGTTACTACATAAAAAAAAATAATAATAATGAATGCGTGCCAAAATAAAATAAATTAATGCTAAAATATAATAATGAATGAGTGCCAAAATAAAATAAATTATTGTTAAAATATAATAATGAATGCACTCGGCTCTGGATGTAGCCGATTTATATACATTTAATATTGCTGAGGTGTCTTATCAGGATATGGCTTTGTGTGTCTGTATGTATTTGTACCACTGTCAATCTCAGTATTCTATTTGCATATAACTAGTTCACTCTGTGTTGTGTAACTTTCCGATACTGAACCGTCTTCATTTGAATAATATGTATTATGTAGCCTTATGTACTAGGATACAAACAAAGCCTTATGCATTAGGATAATATGTATTTTGTAGGCATAGGATACTATGCCTTATGTCAAACATTCATTATTAATAAGTGGTTAATCCATTTCACAATATTTACCTTGGTGCGTAGGCTTCCGCTGGTAGACTCGTTTTCCGGTGAAATTCTGAAACAGCTTGGTTTTCCGGTGAAATCCGCGTCACGAAGAGGATGAAGTCCGACGTTTCGCTTCAACTACTGGAAGCATCTTCAGGGGTGTGGTGCTACGTATTGTTTACTTTAAGCCAGAACAAGACATAAGGACGACTGGAGTGAAGGACGGCCTATTTATACTAGCTTTCTGGAACGTGGATTCTACCTAGATATCCCGGGAGTTCCTTGAGTCGGGTTAATCTTGCCGCCGATTAATTTTCTTAATGTAATTTTTTACTGCGATAAAGGTCTAACAAACATCTAAAAATCTGAAATGTGCCAAATATTCTTTAGCAATAGGCCAGGTGTAACAAAGTGTTCATAATTTTCACCCTGTAATAACCATTTACTACAATTTTAGCCCTTTAATATTACTATAAGTAAAATTTATAGTTTATGGTTATATAGATTAATGTCCTTAAACAGATCGAAGAACTAACTAGTGCTCTTTTACTAAAGATCGACCAAGAAGCGATGGCACTCGAGAAACCCCGAGTATAGCCGATATCAGTAAAGTCTGGTGCTAATATTTGAAATTTCATAAATGACAGCTTACCATGACAAAAACAAAATATAGAATTCATAAATAATTAATTAAAAACAAAAGAAGAACACTGAGTTTTTTCCTAATAAAATAATAACTAAACAGTGTTATTTATGACAATTTTTATCCGTCTTTAAGGCCCCCACCCAGTCAAACGTTTGCGCAAACATTTTGACCGTGTATGGGGCTGTTTGATGTTTGCGCAAACATTATTTTTGACGTGTATGGCCTAAATTTGCCCGACATAATGTTTGCGCAAAACGTTTGATCGTGTATGGGAGCCTTTAAATTACACAATTTGTATAAATGATTTATTGACATCCTCGGAACTTGGAGGTTTGTTTACAATCGGAGAGAGAGAGAGAGAGAGCAAGAGTTAGGTTTTATAACCTGCACTCTGCAAACCTTCCTTACTTGATTCATATTTACAACACAGTGGTCTATTTCTATTAAAACTGACTACATAAATATGACAGGAAAACAACAACACTAGCGCACTTTTCAGATTTCCGTCACTTCCTGGTCGACCTTTAGTTATGTTCTACTGCCTTTTAAACAAATATGAAACAGTTTATTTTATATTCGGAAGATTAGAACAGTTATTTACGCACCAAGGTAGGAAACAAATTTATTATTCCCTGAGCTATTTTGCTGGTTCCTGAAGCGTAGCCGAGGGAACCATGCTGCCTATTTAGTTGGTTCCTGAGGCGCAGTCGAGGAAACCATGAACTTAAAACTTAATGATACTTAATTCAAGTTAATTATAGTAAGGGTACTATGAATTTTTGCTCTCGTGGTACGTGCAAGATTTTTCCTCAAGAAGGGAGAAAAATGACACAAATAAAACCAAACATTTCGATTTTAACTATTTCTTTATGTATTAGTAACCAAATTATATAAAATCTTTAATTTTAACAAAGACATAAAAACAAAGACAAAAGTTTTATAACATCCTATAACATAAAGAAACTCTGAAAATTAAATGTGCAATTCGTGCAACACTGATTTTTTTTTAAAGAAAAATAAGTAGGCTCAACTGTTTACAAATCTTATTGCTTTATGTTATTTTTTTAAAATAACGTCATTATTATTAAGTTAAGCTAGTGGGGGTACTTACTTTCCTCCCTCATTTTCACAACATTCACACAATGTTCTGTTCCTAATTGAATCATTTTGTTTTATATTTATTATAGTAATTTCTCTTTTTAAAGCACTACGTTATTAAAATAAATAGTTTCTCTGTATTATTTCAATCCTATTTTTTAAAAAATTAGAAATTGGGGATTGAATTGCTATCCTAAGAAAAAAAACACTGTCATTAACTTAATTTGACTTCTTGAAAGTTTTCGAATTTAGATAGTTAAAATATCACAAAATGACTAAAAGACAATTGATTTTTTCTTTCTTTTAAATTACTCTTTTCTGCTAGAGAATTAAATTTGAATTTTCGGAAGTTAAATATTTTAATTAGAAGCCAGAAACTTAAACATTCCC
This sequence comes from Gerris lacustris, assembly GCA_951217055.1. NCBI lineage: Eukaryota > Metazoa > Arthropoda > Insecta > Hemiptera > Gerridae > Gerris > Gerris lacustris. The sequence continues at coordinate 48,394,766 of OX578284.1, forward strand.
TTAGTATTCCTTTTATTTATATAAATTACAGAACTAGTGCATTATTAATGTAATTATTTTTTTATACTTTGGCCTTTTTCTACTTTGTAATTTTACAATTAACTCCCGTCCGCTAAACAAATTTAATTATAATAAATAGTTCCTTGTAATTTCTGCTTTCTAAAGCAAAAAAAATAGCTTATTTCTAATCTTTGTCAAAATTAAAGGTGAAGCTAATTTCTTTAACGATGGAGAAAGTGTAATAACAATTTAACATTGAAAGTAATACATAGGGTATCTATCTGTTTTAATTTATTTTATCCTGTTAGATTATTTGTTGCTACTATCATAAATATAAGGTGAGGGAGATAGTAAGAAATAATAGAACATGACATAATAGAAAGCCATGTTAATATTAATACTAAAAATCGGGTACAGGGTACCTCGGAACTTTTCCTCACTTTAGAGGCCACTAAAGTGGCCTCTCCTGCTGCTTTGCAGGAGGAGGTAGCAGCACTGGGCGTGATCAGTACATGGATGGGTGACCGTTTTGAACTGAGTTATTTTTTTTATTATCATATTTAAAAAAAACTCATTTTTAATATATTTTATTTAATTATTTGAATTTTGGCGGTATTTTGACAGATGTAAACAAACTTTGATGTCATCAAAATTATCGCACTAATAAATAAGTATATTCGCTTATAACTCTTAAACTAATTAATGGAATTTTATCGGTTTTTTTTTATATTTATTCCTTAATTTTTTCCGGTTTCAACGATATGCTTTATGTCAAAAACGTATTTATACTTTCAGTATTATTAACCGTCAAAGTTTCAAAATTCAAAAATTGATAACTTCAAAAAATGGTGGCCAATATCAAAATGAAATTTGGTGGGCTTGTTTGTCATACAGAGAGGTACATTCGTGCCAAATTTCAACTCGATCAGGACCATTTTCGAATATTTGCTGACTCAGCAAACTGGGTTCAAGATAGTGGAAAAAGTTGATTTTCCGGGCGGCACCACTACAGGTAAGGACTGATTTTCCTGCCAAGTTTCAACTCTCTTGGTTAAATTCCTTGGGCACTACGATGATAACATACATACAGACGGCATGCTGAAAACCACTCAGGATGTCTCAAAAACACCCAAAATAACTTTGGTTTATGGGAAGGTGAGGAAAAGTAAAAAAATAATTCTTATATAATATATACATATATATATATATATATATATATTAGTTAGGTCTATACATTTAAATACCTCACATCAGCTAGAATGAATATAAATATATAATATGAATATGAATATAATAGAAAAATTCATAATTTGATTAAGATTCTCTCACTAAAAATTACGTATTTATTATTCATAAAGCAAGAATTAAAATCAACTGATTTTGCCGCGCTTTAAGTCGGTTCTGTATTTTTTTGCGTCTAATATTCATTATATGGTATTCTAATGTAGTAATGAAAATAAAGGGTAACAGGGTAAGAAAGTTAAGGTACTTACATAGGATGGGCTCTGGGAGAAGCCCCAAGAATATGCATTTAGCCTATGCCGAGTGAAAGGAGAAGGCAGGGAAGACTTAAGAAATGATAGTTGGAGGATGTGAAACAGGATTCGAAAAGCATAGGGGTCCGGATATAGTCGGGCTGAAGACATAGAGGCTTGGATAGATAGGATTGGAGAGGTCTTGTAAAGCAGGTCATAGCCCTGCATAATAGTGCCATAAATAAGATACTTGTCAGACGGGGTATAGAATTTGTATCTTTATAAATTCTATAGTACGGATGGAAAAAATGTTCCCGTGGTCGTCTAAATGTAAAATAAACTAATACAGTCCGCTTCAGTAGGTTGAAACATACAGTCCACTGAGAAAGTAAGTAAATTACAAACCACACCTGAAAAATTAAATAGTTTATCTTTTTAACAAGAAACGTGGAAGTACATTTTTACTTCCATGAAAATGGAAGTATGGTGATACCCTCCAAAACGTGATTCCGAGATCTCTGTGAAGGAGGGGTCTTACGGACCCGGGGGTATCATTGAAATCCGTTTCATATACATGTATGTCTGTGCGTACGTATGTATGTACGTACGTACGTTCGTTCGGAACTTAAAACCTTTATAACATCGCTTCAAGACATCGTATTGAGATGCGGTTTTCGGCATTTTTTAGAACTTTGGACGGAAAAACTGATGGCGCAAACCCGAACATCGTAGCTTACGACGTTTCGGAGCTACAGTCACTTACGCACGAAGTCGGTCTGTCGACGATAACTTTAGTAGGCTTTATTTGATTTCAATTTCCTTTAGGGTATATATGTGTCCTATATGCTAGATTGTACCTATACTTTTTGAGCAAAATCGGACAAGCGGTTTGGGAGATATTGGTATTTTAATGTTTTTTTAAAGGTTTTTTCGGAACCAAATTGCGGCTAAACTGAAAGTCGTATCGAAAAGCGGATAACACCACTTTAACCAATTTTAAATAATCTACAACTTTTGTCATATGACTTTTTGTCGTAGGACCATCCCTTCTACCTTAAATAGTCATGTTTGTTATATTTTCGACTTTGAGCTCTTATATTATTCGAAATAATTGACCGATTTATTTCGGAACCAAATTGCGGCTAAATTGGCCGTTTTTTGAAATCCCGGATTGTATTGCAAAACTATAATCGATATTAGCTGTTTGTACGATGTAGTTTACACTGAGTTCTCTCTTGCTCACGTATTGACACCACAACATTTCATGGAAGTCATGTGTGGGATTTCCACACCGGTACTTTTAGTAGGATTAAAATTTCAGTTCTTTCAATGCCGATATAGTTGTGTGAAAATGACAAAAAATGTATAAAATTCAATAATATACAAACTCCTCTATTAATATTTTGCTTCCGAGCTTTTCGATGGTAACGGAAGCTGTGTGAAGAGCGATTTTTTTATGTCTTCCATTTCAAAAATTCCAAGACAGATATCCGTTTCAGTCATAAGAGAACATTTTTTCATTCTACTCGTCCGACTTTAATGAAATTTAGATGAAAGGTCATAATGCCCATTGTTTGTCCCATATAAGTTTCAACCTTCTACGCTCATTTGTTTCTCTTTCACATGCGCACAAACATATATTTATTAACATCTGTAGCTTCAAAACAATGGGCAATTTGACAATAATGGGCTGAAATGGTCCAAATTGGTACACAGGGGTACGGGGTACAAAAGTTAAAATAGTATATGCCCTACATGATGCATGTTGTTGGAAAGCCCTTTAAGAGTACAGTTATTGTTGTTATGCTCAGTTTTTTCATATTTTCATTTAAAAGGGGGGTAAAATATAAAAACAGGGAAAAAATGTTTTTTAATTAAAAATTAGAATTATTAATATTTTTGATCCGATTTCAGCTGTTTATAAATAAAAATGTTTATTGTTTAGTATTAAAATGCACGCTCAGCTTGCAATATAATATTGCAAGCAGACAACTTCACTGCACACCAAGTTATATTGTCCTGGTTTCGTCATATTTCCTCTTTTCTATTGTGAGATCCTTGGTAATAAAACTTCTCACTTTTGTGAGAGTCGACATCCACAAGCATATACATCAACCCACCTATCTCTGTAGGTGGATTTTATTCCAACATAAGGTACAAATCAACAAAAAGGATAACTTGGCATTTAAATATTCTTCACTAAAAGTAAGAAGTGATATCTTTTTAATTTATAAAAACCTTCTTAATCTGCAGTGTGTAGAAAACTGTGACATATTCTCACATAACTCCAGTGATATTTTCTATGAATTTCTCTTATAATCTTGACTGTAACTATACTCGTACTTATAAGCTTTTAAAAAAATAACATTTTATTTATAAAATGGATTGCATAGAAAATATTTGTTGATTGAAATTACATGTATTCACAACCTTTTTGTTTGGCTTGATGCCTAGAGAAGTGAGTTGGCATGACGAGAGATGGAACCATTAACTTCAGACTGCAATAACTCTGACCACGGATTGTCTTCAGAATGAGTTTAATTTCAGAGTGAAGGTTTAAGGAATGTGGAAGTAAAGGTGCCGGTTCTTATTTGAAATTATTTGCTCTTGGCACAGTGAGGTGGGTTGTGTTGTTCTCTGGCTCGTGTGTTCCTTTATTGCTTCTCTCAAGGGCTGGAAATGGCCTGTCTATTTTTCTCATTTTCACCTCCCCAAGTCGAATAGACTTCCTCCATTGTTTTATTCCTCTTCAGTTTTCTCTTTCATTACTCTCTATTATTTTTTTATGCTTTCATTACTACCGAATCGGTCTATTTCATCTCTCTCTATCTTTCATATTTTCTTTATCTAAAAACTATGATAATAGATAATTTATTATTTGTAGTTCCAATAAAAACTGAGCTTAATAACGTCAACTGATTTTAACACATACAACAATTCAAAAACAATAGGTTTGTTCCAACCACACTTCAAACTGGTTTGGAACTGTCCGACGCATGCGCATCGGGCCACATTTGAACGTTTTTTGCTAATGCTCATGCGTCGTACAGTTTGAAACTAGTTTGAGGTGTGGTTGGAACAAACCTAATACGAGACTTGCTTGATGATGTCCGACAAACTATACATACTCTCAGTTTTAAATGACTAATAATATGATGATTATCGTTGTGATGCATTTTTTTTACATATAAAAGAACGATTTTTCTTAAACCGAAAAGGTGTAAGAAAAAAGATTTTAGACATGTTGCTTAGGTGATACGTTTCGAAGCTGACTAAGGTCATCTTAAGTCTTTATTACTTATGAAGTCATTATTCCTTCTCTTTTGGAGAGCGTCATAAATTGGTCGTTCAGTTCTAAAATTTAAAAAAATATATATACTATATTCAACTAACCTAATACAACACACACATTATTTAATAGTACATTACGCGTCGAGTGCGGAAAGTAGCATTTTGCAATGCGAGTGTGGAGTTTGCACCCGAGCGACAGCGAGGGTAGTAAAACCACACGAGCCATGCAAAATGCCGTTTTCGCACGAGTTGCGTACCGTACTTTATCTACGATTGTTAAATTTAAATAATAAATACAGAAAAAAATAAACTTGCTGTATGTAAGTTCGTATTCTCTCTTGATAAAGATGGCATTGATTCTTGAGTTGAATTTTTTGCCGAGTTAATTATTTCTGGAGGAGTATTATTCTCCACATTTTCGTCAAAGTTACTTGATTCACTCTTTGTTTTTCACTAAAAACTCGATATAAGCAGTTACTTTAATAAAAGAATAGCAAATTAGTTTTGTTAAATGTAAACAAATTCGCTAATCGTGCGTAAAGCTGATGAATCACTCTTCTTTGCCGCCCTAGAGTGGTAAAGAAGAGGAATTCTTCAGAACTATGAGACGCCGTTGCGCAATGAATACAAGTACGTAAAGAATCACTTTCTCCGCATCTTACAGAGATACAATGTTTATATTTTGTAGCAATCGTAGATAAAATTATTTAACACGGCAAACAAATAATTTTAATAGTAACAACGTAAAAATTATTATAATAACAAAAACATCTATTACTAAAAAAACTAACAATAAAAAATAAAATTAAACGACTCTCTGAAGATGACCCTAGTCAGGGTCGAAACGTATCACCTAAGTAACATGTCTTACGTTGTTTTTTCTTGCACCTAAAAATTCCATTACAACGTTAATCATCATAAAATATTAGGTGTTCATAAACGTAATGTTTGTATTTAATTACTAATAATAGTGTAATGTTATTTCTTTCATACTCAAACATATGTCACACTCGAGTACATTTAATGCATAAAAGGTTGTTTATGGCCACATTAAAATTTAATGGGGGAAGCGATAATTTAATGTGGAAGACTGATTCAAATCCTTTAAAATGGCCTTTGCTGATCCTCCCATTTCTTTTACACACTTATTTCAGTTGTGTTATCCACCACAGATGGATTATTTAATAAATTAACTTTTATGCTGTCAGGATCCTAGTTTTGCCCATTATGATTTATTCCCGGTGCTGGAAGCTCCTTTGGAGTTCTTGAGTTCAATCCCTTTCACGAACTCAATAGAGTTGTAAAGAAATACGATTATTAGTTAGCAGTGAAGATCTAGCAAGCTAAATGTCACATTAAATGTGATGACATCAAAGTCTACGTCTTAATCAACAACACCCTCATCTAGATAGTTAGAGAGGTTGTAGAGATCGATGGAAAAAAGTCGAAGATCACAACAGAGAAGTTGGATTTATCTTGTGAAAACCAGCTGCAAAAGAGCAGCTGCAAGACGAAGAGCAGCAAAAGCAGCTGCAAGACAAGTTCCTGATTGATGAAAAACCTTGTTGATAAAATGTAAGTTACCAAAAGCTGTAAGCAATACTGCTAATACAAATAGTTAAGTACGAGACAACACTTTTTCAAATACGAATAGATATTTTTTCTGTGGTTTTCCCATTCAGCTGCTGCACCCAAGTTTTTCGATACAACAAATCTAACACTATCTGGTTATTATTGAACCTCATCATTATCTAAACTATTTATTGATATTAATGCGGTGAGAAGAATAAATATAAAGTCTTCTGGTCCTTTCACAAATATCACTTTTAACAAAAGCATGAAATATTTATGTAATTTATTTTATCGCCCTCCACTTGTAAACATTCCTATCCTGAGCGGCCGGTAAAGTTCCATTTTACAGCCCAGGGGCCTGTAAGACTGCATGTTTTTTCTTTACAGGGCGAGTAGTAGTTCGAGAAGCGGCCGCTTCCTGGCCGGGCCGCGGCGAGCAAGAAGCGCTAGTAGTTCTCAGCGTCAGCTGTTCAATTTGTAAACAATCAATATTTTTATAACTGCGGTTTGTTTTGGTTCTGATTGAAACTTAATATGCACTTATTGTTTTTGAAGATTACGGCAAAATTATTTACGTGTTTTGTAATTAGTTTACATGTGGTGGGCGATAAAATAGTGTACGCACCACGAGCAGTAAGTGCCATGACAGGCCTCGGGCATTAAACGCACTCGTGCTTTCACACTTCGCCCTCGGCCTGTAATAACGCCCTTACTCTAGGTACGTAAATAGCTATTAATGTATTTCGTAAAAGTCTATATATTTGCATTCTTTCGATTGTTATGTAAACTTACGCCATTTCTTAATGGGAAACTTGATAAGACATTATGTACATTTTTTCTTCTTTGTAGCGCTCTTTCACTTAAATATTTTTGTACCACCTTTGCACTCACCAGGTCGAAATGTATGAAATATTTAAGGAGCACTCTTGTTTCTCCTGTAAGAATTCAATCCTGGCAAACACTTCACTTGGTCGCTAAGAAATATTTAATAACTCAAGCCATTATCTTTTTGTTCTTCTAAGTATCAGTTCGTGTCACTATGTCTTCTTTTTTTCAACAATTTTTCATGGTTTATTATTTATGCAAACGAGTCTTCAGTGTAGGGATTTTCATTTTTTAACCCTTTGTGCTTTAATTTTTTTTTTTTTTTTTTTTCGAAATATAAAACAGATTGTCACAATGATTACTTTGTGCATCTTTAAATAAATAATAATGTGAAGTATTGGTGAGGGGGAAAAAGTAATAATTGGTATTGGTAAAAATTGATCAGGAATAAAGACATCAGTTGTGTCTCTTAATAAGGAATAAAGAAATCAGTGGAGTTTTTTAATAAGAAATAAATAAATCAGTGGTCTTTTTGACATTTTTATGTTTTGGCTATGGAAACCTCAAAAAGCGTTATGTTACCTAAAAACTCAGAAAAGTGTGACAGGGATTCAGAATCCTATAGGAGGTTTGCAATCCAGTCTACAGCTGTAGGACCTTCCCCTACCGCGGACTCGAATGTAACCGAGGACGGGACGTGTAGGTTCGCCTGCCTTCGGTTCTCCCCCACTCTATAGCATGTAGCCCAGCGCTCTTCTACTCTACTACACTTAGTAAAGTCAAGTCTAGAGCAGCAGTTCTCAACCCACGTACCCCTTTTTGTGTAATTAACTGTTGGTATCCTGTAAAAACCACCCCTTATTTTTACAAATACTATTTACATTAGATGAAGTGTTGTTACACTACTGCTAATATTGCAACATCGTAGAAACAGCTGTAAATAGGTCATTACTTTACTTCTTACGCACATAAACTCGAAAAACGACACCAAAAAGCGTCACATAAAAATGTCTCACTGTCTTGCAGACTCGTATGCAAGCAATTATTATTTTGTTACCATTAGTAAAATACTCTGTTGTAGAATAATCTAAATTTAATATTTATAAGGAATAAAGAAATCTGTGGAATTTTTTAATAAGGAATTAATAAATCAGTGGATTTCTTTTAATAAGGAATAAATAAATCAGTGGATTTCTTTTAATACGGAATAAATAAATCAGTGGATTTCTTTTAATAAGGAATAAATAAATCAGTGATATTTTTTATAAGGAATAAAGAAATTAGTGGAAATTTTTAATAAGGAATAAATGAATCAGTGGTAATTTTTATAAGGAATAAAGAAATCAGTGGAGTCTATCGATAAGGAATAAAGATGCAAAGGAGTCTCTTGATAAAGAATAAATACTCTTCACTCACTCTTCACAAAGAGTAACGTTATTTAAAAAGCTGCGTTCAACAACTAGTGGCCAACTTTAGTGCTTTATGTAAAAACGAAAAGCTTTAGTGTTGATGTTGAGAATTTTGGCAGTTATATTGAGAAATTTGACTCAGGACACAAATTTTCAGGACACAAACTCCTAACACAGGTTTTCTGTTTCAATGGTGGTTACCAAATGGTTGAAAGGTGTCTGTAAAATACTGTTATTTTTTGTAGTATTTACAGTGATAGACCACTTATGCTTGTAGAAAGAACCTAATAGTATGTAGATGTTAAATTCCTAGAGTATCCAAGAGTATATATTGCGTGCGCATAATATAATTTAAACAATAGACCAGTTATAAATAACAATTTATTTCTTTCTTCTATTGTTTTTAGTGAAGCTGCTTCCCAATAAATTTAATAATATATATTCCCACGTTTGTTTCTAATTCTTTTTTTCCTAGCCTAAAGCGTATTTTTATTTTAGTCTGTGAACTTTTACCATGAAAACATGTTGCGTTTCTCTACTCAAACCATAAACACTTACAGGTCTACCATAAACTTTCAAAGTTAGAACTTAGGAGAAGAAAAAACATGTCGGAAACATCCATAGCCTAGTCATAGCTGCTAGAGTTTTTTTCCTCTCATTCCCACTTATTTTGAGATTCTGGATGTAACAAAACTTTTTCCAATATCCTTCGCCTTAGGATAAGAATTTTTCTTCTTCTGTTGTAAAACTAAGCATAAGAAAAAAATATTTCTTAGTAGCGGAATCCCCTTAAGGTAGGAGTCTTCGGTTCTTGTTCTGGTATCCAAAGAAAAAACTTTTACACATCAAACTCCTAATGCTCTGCCATGAATCTTTTTTCTTCTTTACAAGCCTGCAACAATATTATATTTTTTTTGTTCCCTCGCTTTTATTTTACTTCTAATATAGTAAAACTTAATCTCGGTTTAACTGTATTTTATTAAATTTGTTTGTTGGAAGAAATTGCATTTCATTCATTTAATAAAGAAACAAATACATTATTTTATAGTTCATTTTTAAACATTTTATATTTTATTTAAAACGTAATTCCTTTAGTATTTAAAACTTATATACTTTATTTATCTTATATATATATATATATATATATATATATATATATATATATATATATATATATATATATATATATATATATATATATATATATAAAGATTTAATATACAACAGTTTAAAAGCTATATCTTACAAAATGTGATAATAAAATATATAATAAAAAAGTAAAATAAGTAATAAACTAGAATAATACTTATGAAATATAATATTAAACTTTATTTTCAATTTGCTAAGTTTATTTAATACTTTTATAGTAATTTGTACTGCCAGATCCCATTCTCTGTGTGAGTAGGAGTTGTATTACAAAGGTCATCCTTAAGCACGTTTTGGTAGACATGATCAGGGTAAAACTAATTGATTTTTAATTTTTTGTATATAAATGAACAGAACATTTTCTTTATTAATTAATTTATTTTTTATATATTTACTGTAACCCTGTAAAGATTTTTTATTGCTCCAATGAAAATGAAAAAAAATTATAATACATTGTATACAAAAATAATGTTATATAAAAGAAATTTTACAATATATACTTAATTTTTTAAACTTATTACAAGAAAATTGTTCCTTTTGTAGAGCATATTGTTGTTTAGTGGAAAGAAGAATTTTAGAGTTGTATTAATGGTACTTTAAACATTGTGGTGGTGTGTTAAAAAATATGTTTTTATAAATATAAATTTATCATCGCATCATTTAATATCCATTTGTTGTTTTATTACTCGTTGCCTACCTCTACCTCTCGTTTATTGTACGTTAGGTTGGGTCTTCCATATTCTTTTCCTTAAAATTCTCTATTACACAAAAGAGGCAATCTAGAGGAAGACTGCTTTCCCGGTAATAACTACCTATAAATAAAATTCTTGGTATATATACAAGCATTCTACCATCTAAAACCCCTCTTTTCCTCAGGGTTTTTAGAAGGTAGAAAAGAGTCAGGTATTACACACTTGATGAAACTCATGGCTTGCCTTGCTTCGGTCAGGTATAACGGAGACATCGTTTTATAACTGGAACCTCGTGTTTTCCCGTACTTTACACAGATATAACCTCATCTCCTTTTTATTTAGTTTTACAACGATGTCATTTCGTTGGTTTAGTGGGGCTATTCACAAAAATAACTTCGGAAAAGCAAAGATAATTTTAGGGAGGACTTTTTTAAAAATTGAAGAGAAAAAGTCATTTGTTAAAATTACTTTCGATATAAAAGGTTATAACAGGATTAAGGTTATAGAGAAAGGTTAAGTTAGTAATATGTTTTGTGGTTTCAACTAGAGATTTAAATGTTTCTTTATTATCGTAATAAATGCATTATTGCAACATATATTATTATACCTTCAATGCACCATAACTAAAAAGATTAAGAGTTATGTCTATCATTACCCTTCATGAAGCCATAAAATGTCCCTTGAAGTAACACTGCATCGCTCAATTACATGCATCCATACTATAAGTTCATTTTATGTAAAGATAACATATATATGTCATAACCCTATATTGTCTTCTTCTCCATCTTGGGGAGCGATACAGCCTGCAAAAGGTATTTGACAACTTAGCCTACCAGCTAGGTTCGTCCAATGAATTCTTAGGTCCTTCTCCTCATCTTCTATCAATCTTGTCATCGGTTGCCTCTTCTTTAAAGCTCTGTATTATTCGTTCATCGAAATCGTACGGATTCTGTAAAAATTGTCAATGATTACGATTTTTCTGAATTCGGTTTTTCGGGAGAGCAGTCTTGATTGATGACAATTTCCTATAGTGCCTAACACTTTCGACACGTTGCGTTGGTCAGTCGGGGTTATGTCAGTATGACATGGGATCTAAAAAGGAGCGGGTTCTGTAATTAAAATTTGTTTATGAAAATGATAGTTACATTTTCAACATTTTTAGGTTCTCAAATAAATGATCTGATAATGATGATTCTGCCATGAGACATTTGGTCATAAGCATTTATAATAATCATAAATTTTAAACATGATCAAAATAATTTAGCTTTTAGTTCAGCCAAACCCTGCCCTTGACATCTCTCAATCAATCCCGTCAATGACAAATATGTGCTAGCCTATGTGACCACAAAGTGATCAAAATAGTTCTATTTATTTATTGACTCAATAGATTTATTTTTAAAATTATCTCTTACTGCTACAATTATCTTTACTATGACTTTATGATTATCTACCTTCCTTCACATTTACAATTAATTCCAAAAGCATGTTTATTGTACAGCTCTAACCTTGTAAATTAATTTCATGAGTTCGCGACTATATATATATAATTTTAAGTTTTTGGTGGTATTCATACTATGGAAAGTTTAAATTTTAATTTAAATCAAATTATAATTATTATTAACACTGGGAGACAGACAGAGAAAAATAGACTCCCGGCGCTGGAGTCTATTTTTCTCATTCTGTCTCCCAGTGTTAATAATAATTATAATTTGATTTAAGTTGTATTTTGTTTGACTCAATTTTTTCAAGGATAGGAAAAGGTCTCTCACATTTAGTTTTTTTATCAATAGTGATTAACGACGTTTCAGAAGCAGGTATTCCACTCATCATACGTTAATAGCCATTTGAAGCACTTCGTATACGGGGTTGATTCTGACGAAGACAGTTTTGATTGATTACGATTTAACCATTAGGTGATTATGCGTATCTTCTGTCCATAGGTGGGAATTTTAAGTGCTCAATTCGATTTTCTGTTAAAATTTCGAAAAAGAAGGATTATTCCATCAACATTGTTTATTCCTGCGGCTTAATGGTTTGTTACATTTAACTACCAGGTTACAGTTAATTGGCTTTAAATTATGAACTAATTTATCAGAGATGTATCGTTTTTCTTTTTTCGTTCCTCTAGTTTATAGCCTGTTTTTCTCTCTCTCTCTTCTCTCCATGGATTGTTAGGGTCCGTGACCGCGACGCTCGGTTTATGATACATGGGAAAAGGCATTTCGGGCGCAGAGCCCGGTTTGACAAGGAACGAATGAATCTAGCCTCTCTCCACTCGACAGACCCTCTCCAACACGGTCTCGTACGAGCACCCTCTCGGTAACGTTTCGGTAATTTATCAGCCAGTTGTCAAGCGTTTCCGGTCTCACAGGAGGATGAGACTGAAAGTGAAAAATAGCGTAAAATTGGGGTCACCACTAGTATATGTTTTTTGTGTAAAAAACCTAGTTCTTGCTTGACATCATGGAAGGAACAGTAGATTTTTTTAAACGTGTCTCTGAAATTTAATTTTAGAGTTACAAAAGATAATGTTTGCACCATGATATATTTGTATTACAGTTCGTAATTGTTGCTTAGATTTATGTTATTCGCCTCTTTATGTTAACGCTTTCCTACACATGTAATGCCTCAGCCCAGTTTATAGGATTTTTTTCGAACATTTTAATCAAATTTTCATCTCATTGCCAATCAAGATCGATATAATTGCTTCTTTACATAAATTATTACTGCTTTTTATTAGTTATTAGCGCGTTATTTACATACATTTTTAATGTTTTCTCTTGTCTTTCTTCTACTTGAGAATATAGGTTCCTAGTAAATAAAAATATTTATCAAGTAAAAATAAGTAACAAAGGTTTTGTTCTATGATGTCTTTCTCCTCTTCAACTAAAGGGCCCCATACACACTTTAACATGTTGTACAACATTGTCTTTCAACCTAGTTGAACAACTTGCTCATACCCCCTCCAACTGTTTCACACAACATTATATTCGCCCTCCAAATATTTACATCAATACAACATGTTTGTCCAATTTGTAAGTTTGTCTCTCAACCAGCCCATATACTACCTAACTTTAACTATAACACAACCAAGTTGGACAGCAAGTTAAAGTGTGTATGGGATCCTAAGGTCTACAATTAGTTCCAGTGTTGTCTACTAGTCTACTAGAACTAATCTCAGAGGCACTGCTCCTTAACCTAACACAACTATAACAGGACTGGCTTGAAAGTAAGCTAAACTAAGCAGGATTTAGTGCCTTTCTGCAACAGGTGTAGAAATAGCTCATAGGAAAAAGCATTTAGATGAGGGCGAACTAGACAACGCTTTCGTTTATCGCCTTTAATGTAAAGGAAATATGATAAAGGAACTATGATCTTATATTTTAAATTTTATAATTATTGCTTTTATTATAATGATAACTGATAATACAAATATTAATTACATAAATATTTTTTACTATTGTACCGACATTATTATAACTCCGTCTTGGTAATTATACAATACAGCAATAGAACCAATAAACGTAATGAAATCCTTTCAATCCAGCCAAATCGTTTGCACGCGATACCCGCATTAATAAGCACAAATTAATGCATTAATATTCAACTTAAATGGCACATTTGTCCCCATAACGCGGACCGACTTTTACACAATCGCCGAGTATTATTCGCCTCGTCGATACAAGCTATGACTCGTCCCAAAAAAACCGCTCCTACCACGGTGCAACACAAGTGGCGAGGCGATTGACGCGGTGAATGATAACCAACATATTCCGAAAATGCAGATGCGAAATAAAAAGATAAAATCGTCGAACTTTCCTGTAGTGTGCCAATAAAATCTCGCCTGTTATAAATTTATTGTTAAAATTACTTTACTTAAATGTGTATATCAACGAATCTCAGTTAAATGAATTACTTTGTCAGATGTAGCTCTCGACCTGAAACATTATTTTATAAATACGAGTATAATATTTAGTTAGTTAACTAACATGTAAATATTTAGAAATCCATATCATAGATTTTAGTTTGGTCTCTTTTTAGATTTATATATTAAACATTTCGAAAACAAATACACTTCTCTTAGAATTTCTTTCCCTTTCATACTTAAAAATGGAAAAATCCAATGTTGATTAAACAGTTATACGTAAAGTGCATAGGTTATATATGTTTCAACATGTCATTTTATCTCAAGGCAGACAATGTGGGGGAGAGGGTAAATTAGTAACCCTCTGGAACTTATTGGATCTCTCCAAACTAACGAACCCGTTTCCTCTTCTCGGTATTGGAGATTTATTAAAACACATCTTTTTATTTTTTAACTTCCTTTGACTTACTAAGTGACATATAAAAAAAATCATTGAATTATATATATATTTGGATTGCAATAATATATATTTAAGTAATAATTAAGGCACTTCTTTAAACTTTTACTTCCCTTATAAAAAATATAAGGGAGTAACATTCTAAAGAAGGTGTCTGGAGTGTTCTTTTAGACTGTTACTCCCTTTACAAGAACAGAATTGTGATATTCTTTTGTCCCAAAGTACATTCGACTAAACAACCTTTTGTCTTAATAGTTATTTAGAAAAAGGAATGTATAAATAATTATATCCATTTATATTCTAAAAAGAGACCTAGGGGAGTAACAATCTAAAGAAGTGCCATATTTAATAGCTTCATATTAAATAGTATCGTCTACAAATGAAAATAGTTATTTCTGCTCTTCAAAAAATCACTTTCAGCCGCATTATTTGTGGAATTATTCCAATTTAAAATAAAATAAAAATATTATTCGGACGTTTGCAGAGGGAGCGAATTGACTATTAAATTATTATTATTATTACTATTAATTGTATATTATATATTCAATTTTTCCTCTTTACTTACGTCATTTATATGGAATTCCGATCTTTAAAGAGAAGGAAAAATTAAATGCAATAATCTTTTCTTCTTTGCAGAGATTTATTTTATTACCTAAAATATCCATTTCTTTAATTTACTTACGCAATAATGATGTAATAGATAATATATTAAGCAGGTCTAACTTTACCTCTTTTATTCCTAATACTCTTAATTATTACTTGTGCCACTTACCTATGCAATAGTATTTTATAAATTTATTTCGTATTTCACTTCGCATGAGAAAATAAATGAAAGCACCAATAGCATTGCTCTTTATATATTTATATGGTGTTACGTCCGAGATAGACCAATTGATATTGGGTGGTTTGGAAGCAGACCTTGCTTCAGGCTATGTTGTTCATTTATTCATTATGAAAGTACAGAATTTTACTCAATATTATTAGATTTTCCGTTTTAAACATTTCGGTTGAAATTTTTAAAGATAAATAAATTATTGTAACTCTACCGCACCGTCATGTTTTAATATTTACCAACAAGTATAATATACAATGCCAACATCAAATCCAAATGTTTCAAACTACTTTAATTATATGTATTATACATAATAACCATATGCTTCTGAGCTTACCGAAGGGTGCGGAAGCTGCATGGTCGTTCTGAAAAAGAACATTCTATTTGTCTCCGATTTCAAAAATTCCAAAAAAAAAATACGTTTCAGACGTCAGAGAACATTTTTGCCTAACTGTCGGTGTGTCAATCGCTCTATTTTACTACGTTTTTATTAGCTTGCATTCTTGTTTGTTTGTTAGTTTGTTTGTTTGTTTGTTTGTCCGGTACAAATCTGGCAATCGATTTCTAACTAACTTCCCGAATAGCTAGACATTTGAAACTTTTAGCATAGCTCAGAACACGATGACAATGCATTATTTTAATACTTTTAGCCGTCTTTTAGCAGAATTTAATTAGTTTTCAGCAAATTTTGCTGTGCGGAAAGTTAGTTCGGTAAAAATCCGCAAGTTATTTTATTTGTTTTGCCATTTCCAATATTTACGCAATCTTCATTTTGACGGGTCTCAAATTTGTGATAGATAAACATTGAATGACAGCAAAACAGGAAATATCGATTATATTATTTATCGATTATATTATTTTAAATATATCGATGGCACGCTTTAGATTTGGTGTTGGGGAGACCCGTTATACAAAGATTTGTCCTTTTATAGGATTAAGATCACCTCTCTAGATGGTTGTCATTTATGTGAATTAAATAAATTCGGAACTATTTTTTTATATATTATATAACAATAACAATTATATTATTAACATTACATACGATTCAACAGAAAATTTAAAAACGTCTATATAAAAAGTTCTTTTTATCTTGAAATTTTATTTATTTAAAATGTCTAGTTTACTTCTTTATAACTTCTATACACCACCAAAACAAAATGTACACAGTAATATTCTGATACCCCATAATTCATTTACGATTACGCAAATTTTGCTGTAAGGAAAGTTAGTTCGGAAAAAATCCTCAAGTTATTTTATTTGTTTTGCCATATCCCATATTTACGCAATCTTCATTTTGACGGTTCTCAAATTTGTGATAGATAAACATTGAATGACAGCAAAAACAGGAAATATCGATTATATTATTTATATTATTTCAAATATATCGATGGCACGCTTTAGATTTGGTGTTGGGGAGATCCGTTGTACAAAGATTTATCCTTTTATAGGTTTAAGATCAGCTCTCTGGATGGTTGTCATTTATGAAGTAAATAAATTCGGAACTATTTTTTTTTCACTAACATTATTATATTATATAACAATAACAATTATATTATCAACATTACATACGATTCAACAGAAAATTTAAAAACGTAGTATATAAAAAGTTCTTTTTATCTCGAAATTATTTGCGAACTAAAGGCCTCCATACACGATCAAACATTTTGCGCAAAATTAGGCCATACACGGTAAACATCAAACGGCCCCAGCCACACACATGGTCAAAATGTTTGCATTTTGACCAGGGCCGTTTCTAGGTGTTTTGCCGCCTTAGGCCAAAAATTAAAAATCCCCCCCCCCCCCCCCGTCCCTTTTACTATCAACGCCTTATTCCCTTTGCCATCCAGGCTATAAGAAATAAACGTATTTGATACAAAAGAACTTGTATTTAACTTAAATCCCATCAAAAATGTAATCATTAAATAAGGACTGTTACATATTATTTAATTTCAAATATTTCTTATAACTTTAGTGGTATTTTAGATTATTTCTTTTAACTTTCTTTGGCTGTTTAGTACCTTCCTTACCTATATTTTAGGAAGAGTCTTTAATAAGATCTCTAATGTCCAGCTGGTAAGTAATGTCTTTTTCTAATAAAATAGTGGCTAGTTTCACAAGTCTTTTTTGGCTCATGGAACTGCGCAGATAGGTTTCTATTAATTTGAGTGTCTCATCAAAACAAAATTTTCATCTCACTTGTTTTGGTCCATTTACATCCAAAAGAGTTCTTAATTTATCTCCACTTGAGTTTATTTAGTCAAAGTAAACACGTATAAAAGTAATTGTTCGGTATATGCTTTTGAAAACAATAAAATTTTTCCTATATTTATTTTTTTGTCTTTTCTAATTTGCTCGTTTTTTTTTTTTTTCATTTTTTGATTAAACATTCATTTTTCCCTCTTCTTTTTGCCGCCCCTAAAATTTTGCTCGATCTAATTTGCTCGATTTTTTTCATTTTTTGGTTAAACATTCATTTTTCCCTCTTCTTTTTGCCGCCCTAGGCGACTGCCTAGTCTTGCCTATTAGTAGAAACGGCCCTGATTCTGACCGTGTATGGGGGCCTTTAGTGATACTAGTATGGCGTTAAAGTTAGAGCAACCCCATTTGTTTTTCTACCACATGCACACAAAAATGAAACATTTATTTACACCTGACTATTTCTTCAAAAGAGGGGAGACCGGGGACGGTTGAAACATTCTTTACAAAATCGCTTCCTGCAAAAACATGTTAACCTCAATGTATTTGACAGTGGGCCTTAATTGAACTTTATTTATCAGACTAGAAATGGATGAGGTTATAGTAAGATTATCTGCATTACAAAAATATTTATAGGCATTTTAAAAATGCAAGAAACATGTTTCAACCGACCTCATGCCAGAGGCGGTTGTAACAGTTATTGGGGTTAGCTGTAACCCTAACTGAATAAAGAGAATTATGTTAGAAATAATTATTTATCGAGTCAAAATCACAGAACATGAAGCAAAATAATTGAATAATTGGTCATATACGCAGAATAATAGGTGTTTAAGATAAATGAAACAATAATAAATATTCTAAATATAATTTGTATCATATATTTTGTAGTTCTAGGTTAATTAACATTAAAACTAATAACATTTGACGAAATTTAAAAAAAAGATTTAATTTAAATGAAGCTTAAAGTGTATTTGATAATTGTATACTTTATAGCCAGCTGGTGACTTAATTGTAAACATTGTTACAACAGTACACAGAGCATGTTTTAAAAAAGTTGTCGTCATAACCTCCGAAATAAACAATTTAGATAAAAAAGAATTACACCTGTTGAACTTCCATAACCAAAGTTCTTACGTTAAAAACTATCATAACCACAACTATTTTAGTTTTGGATAAAAAAGCAAAAGAGTAGCAACAAAAATACTTACTTTTGGACGCGAAAACACAATACCCCCTCTCAGAAACTTATGATTAACTCGAAACGACACCAAACCCAAAAGATCAGATTCCGCCACGGAAGCCGCGTCCCTTTTCCTTGGTTGTTCCCAAATATCGCTAATTTTTCAACCCATTAATTGGGTTGTTTCAAACGTACCCTGTTTCAACCGTCCCCAGTCTCCCTTACTCATTTTATTTTTTTATGAAATTTTATCAATTAATAATATTAAAGCATTTTAAAAAGCATTTAAGCGGTAACTTATCGGTAACATAAACATCCTTGGTTAAAGACCACAGCTAGCGGAATATGTGGCCAAGAGTCGTGGGCTTACTATACCTTGAGACAAGATCTCACAAGATTTGAAGACACTGGATCTCGCGCTAGGAAACATAGTAAATTCCGTTCTAGGTTAAAAATTGAATTATACGATCGATTTATCCCTGGTGAAGTGATAAGGGCTCTTGTATCGTAGATAAGAAGTGTCAATATTTTATCCAGGACGATAAGATGAAGGCAAACAAAGAGTTGCTACAAGGCAGCCTGGAAGTTAGCCCCTTCTGACCCGAGACCATCAGAAAACAAGGCTTCTCTTTGTTCAGCAACAAATAATCTGAACAATTGTGGGCTGAAAGGAAATTCTCTTCACTTATTAAACAAGAATAGGCTTCTGATCATACGATTAACGTACATTCAATCATCTGGAGACGTTCGTGCTAACGATATATATTTATACTCATAATATGAGTATGAATTTATCCTATGAATACATGTTACCCACACAAAGTTTAATAAGCTAAACACTTATATTTTTTTATACAACAGAAAGGGTGTTTCCATTTTTTTTATTTATTTTTAGTTTATTTCTCATATTCCTTATAAGGTTATTGTCTTTTCTCATATGATCATATCGTATGAGAATAACCACTTCAATATGTGTAGGATAAAATATATTTTAAAAAATTTCAAGATAAAAAGAACTTTGTATATACTATGTTTTTAAATTTTCTGTTGTAATCGTATGTAATGTTGATAATATAATTATTGTTATTGTTATATAATATATATTGTTAGTGAAAAAAAAAAAATAGTTCCGAATTTATTTACTTCACTTAAATGACAACCATCTAGTGCGAGCTGATCTTAAACCTATAAAAGGACAAATCTTTGTACAACGAATCTCCCCAACACCAAATCTAAACCGTGCCATCGATATATTTGAAATAATATAATCGATAAATAATATAATCGATATATTTCCTGTTTTGCTGTCATTCAATGTTTATCTCTTATTTAAAAAAATCACAAATTTGAAACCCGTCAAAATGAAGATTGCGTAAATATGGGACATGGCAAAACAAATAAAATAACTTGCGATTTTTTCCGAACGAACTTTCCATAAATCAAAATTTGCTGAAAACCAATTAAATTCTGCTGAAAGATGGCTAAAAGTATTAAAATTATGGATTGTCATCGTGTTCTGAGCTATGCTAAAACTTTCAAATATCTAGCTACTCGGGAAGTTAGTTAAACATAGATTGCCAGATTTGTACCGGACAAACAAACAAACAAACAAACAAGAAAGCAAGCTAATAAAAACGTGGTAAAAAAAAAAAAATATCCTTCCAACACAAATCAATTAAACTTATACGAGTTCAAACTTACTTGGTTCAGTTTTTACCAATTATTATTTGGTACAGGATTTACTCATAAAAAGTTCAAAAAGCCAGAGAAATATCTTCTATAAAACAAAAGTAGTGCGAAAAATTTGCCGACCAGTATATTTCATTCAACACATTTAATAATATTTTTGTTTCTAATATCTTTATAGGACTAATTGTCTATTCTCATATATTCGCGTCATGTATGCGAAACCACTACAATTGTTTAAAAATTTGTAGTATTAAATATATATTTTTAAAAAATAGGTAAAACAAACTCGAACAATAATTTTTTATATACCTACATTAATAACAATAAGTAAGACAGAATTTAAGTCCAATAATATCTAATTAATTCAATTGATTTCCCAAACATATTTAAAAAGGTTTTTAACAGGTGATTTGGTATAACAATCTGTATTTTAAAAGCTTTCATTTCACTTGCAATGAATGTATGATGTATTGTATATATGTTCGGGTCAAATCTTGCAACTGAATTTTAAAGCAGTTAGCCTCAACCGATTGAATTGAAATTTTGCATACACGTTTAGTTTGGACGATAATGCATGGTTAGCTAAGTGACGTCATTTTAAATCCAATATGGCGAGCTGCCCAAGATGGTGGACTAGTTATTTTTTAAGCACACCCAAAATATGGGTATCAAATGAAAGGGTTTGCTGAGATGAATGAGAATAAAAACTTGTTTTTAAAAATATTTTTATATATAATCAACTTATTATATTTCAAACACCGCATGTTTTGATTTTTAGGTAAATCATATAATATTATCGTCAGTATCTCGTTAACTAGATTTTTCCCGGGAAATCTACTTGTATTTTGATTCGTGTTTAAATAGAATTCATTTTAGATTTTTTAAATCAAAATCGTCAGAACCATTTACAAAGAAGATCTATTTAATTTTTTGAGCTAAAATTAATTTGTTGGTTTTTGCCTCGTAGTATGAATTTGTGAACTTAAGGTATGTTTTTCTAGACGCGACTCCAGCGATAGTCGCTGAGCGTTAGCCGCTAGCACAAAATAATAAGAGTTTGCAAATTAAGATTGGCTCAGCTAGGAAAAACGGTAACATTACATGCAAACTCAGAACAGGAGTCCTCAGCGACTATCGCTTGAGCGCCTATCGCTGGAGTCGAGTCTAGGAAAATATAGCTTTATATTCCAAATTTATTCAAAATCGACTTAGTAGTATAATAGGCCTCACGTGTCTCCACAGACTGCAGACAGACGACAGAATTTTTTTTTAAATGATTGGTTGTGTTTTTCTTCAATGTGTGATAGCGACTCATTATGAAAGAGGTGTAAGTTCATTAACTAAAAAACGTCTTCACCCAAAAAATTGTTATTGAAACAATTAAACTTTTTCAGCTGTTCTAAAGCAGCCTCCTTTAGATAATCTACAGGTTATTGGAACGACTTCGAAAGCACCAGTGGTTTTTTGAACACAGGGGACTCGAATTTGCTCGCTATCAAATACTTTCTATCTATTATGTTAAGTTTATGAAAAAGTACAATAAAATATAATGCCTTATTTCATTGTGTCATTCTATTTCTATTAATACGCTTTATACATTTTATTTTTGCTCCATTCTATATTTTTACATAAATATTTCATCTGTTTGCTTAAATATATATTTACCTTAATACTTTCTCAACACATATTAGATTCCTTTTATCAGTGGCAAGCAACATGAGGTTGAAATTTCCAATGTATATTTTAATGCTACTTCCCTCAAGGGATTTGGTTTAAAGCCTACGCGCCTCACGGGAGTATAATCCCTTTTTCTCCCTGTGTCAAGTTTTTCAAATCCCACCTGAGTTTATTTCTGATAACCTGGAGAAGCTAATGTTTTCTCTCTCCGGTTTTGAAATAAGCTTTTTTATAGATAAATGTGTGTATTTTATTATACTTTATTTTAAAACAAATTATATTTTTACCTTTTATTTTATATATACTATATACAGCAACAAACAAAACTCAGGTTTCGGTCACAAAAATCGTCACAATTTTACAATCCCGACGTTTCGGTTTTTACTTAAAAGCTTCTTCAGGGGCCGTAAAACATCTAAACAACGACTGTAACCTGAGTTTTGTTTGTTTCTGTTTATATTTACGGTCGAGATTTTATTCATATATATATATATATATATATATATATATATATATATATATATATATATATATATATATATATATATATATGTATATATATATATATATATTTGCAATGTAATACCGTGTTTTTCACACTGCAATAAGGTACACAACTTGTGTTAGCGAGAGACACCAAGGGATGTGCCACGAAAGCGTGACACTTAGGAACTGTTCCAACATCAGACATTTCGTCAAAAAGACGTTGGCTCGGCATTACGCCATGTCCTGCATCGTTCCTATGTGTCACGCTTTCGTGGCACATACCTTGGTGTCTCTCGCTTACTCAAATAATATAACGACGCTCAAAGTATAGAAAATAGTTAATCCAAAAGAAAAGCTTGCTTGGATTGAATTTGGAGAATTCTTTGAAAAAAGCTATTCTGAAAACCAAAAGCTGTTTTTTCAAAATTCTTAAGAGCTTGAGGAACGCAAACGAATGTCCTTTAAAATTCATAAAGGATTGAACAGGAAATTTTATTACTGATAAAAGTAGGATAATGGAGGGAATTCTTCGTCAAGTTGTTGGATGATGAAGGGAATCGCCAAGTACAGAAGATAGGACTAGAGACGAGGAAGACTGTACGAAGGAAGAAGGGGAAAAAGACATCATTACACGAAATACAACTACAGTGTTCAGGGCCCCTAATAGATATCGCAAGTCGGTACTATCGATTTTTATAATGACGATATAATATACAGTCTCGAAAAGGTCGACAGTGAGATAACGTGTTATCAGAAGGGGCACCGTACACTGTAGTTTAGTCCACGAAGGGAAATGCAATGAGCACTAAACAAGATGAAGTTAAGAATATCTGCAGTGTCTAATAGCATCTCCCCTTAATTGCTAAAGTATATCGGACAAATGGTAGTAGATCTACTTTTTATTTTTAAGTATTTTGTAATGCCTGGTGAACAAAGAAAATTCCCAAGGGCTGAGCCATTATTGTACCTGTATTTAAGAAAAGAGACAATAGGCAATGCGAATCACCGAGCCATTTCTCTCTTGAGAGTGGGAGGAAAGATCTCTTTTACAACAATTTTCGAGCGATTTAAGTCTTTTACCTCCCACTGAACTATTAGTTGAGGAATCATTTTCATTTTTTACAAATCTATGTTTATTCGTATTTTAATTGTTATCTTTAAGGTCACTGAACACTTAAGAAAATAAAGAAATGTTATCTCTACTTGAGATTACAATAAGAACACCACTTGATAAAAACCGACTTTTATATAGCGTGATACTAAATTGATATGTATATTTATATATTTTTTTTTAATATTGATGGTAGCATGTTATTGTTTTGATATTAAAAAAAGTTAATGATCAATTATTATTAATTTAAATTGCCTCTTTTTATAATTATAGAATTTTATACGTTTTTTTTTATCGTGTTATTTTAACGAGTTTGTTCTCAAATGTTAATTATGATTTGATATTGTTTTTTTCTCTATCTCGTCGTATCTTTATTTTATTTTTACATTTATTGATTCCTTTCTCCAATTTTGAATTCTTTCTTCATTTATGTTTTACCTTTCTAGGTTGTATGCAGTATCTTATAAGTAAGAAATAGAGACAGATCTTATTTTGGCGATAGAGTAATATGCCTTGGTTTGAACATGAATAATAAATTCCTATTTTGGTTCAATTAATTCTTATCAAACTAGACATTTACTAGTAATCTTACTTAGTAGTCCCTTAGTCTCCATCTACTGGGTTTCCTTATGCCTGCTATTCTCCCTAAGTATGTCATAAACAAGGCATGAATACAGCTTTTCTTCTGTACTAGAGGAGAATATATATAAAAATAGGCCTTGGCAAGAACGTAAATTGTTATAGACTTCCATCTTTGTTCGCTACTCACTTGAGCCTTTATATGGGAAACTTTATTCATGGTATAAAAGAGTCGTCCATGGCATATGCTCTCGCTTCCACTTCCGCAGTGATTCACCACCTGCATTCCCTACTACACCTAGGTACTTGAAGCATCGTACTTACTCTAGTTCTTCCTCTTTGAGGTTACAAAGACAATATAGTAAGCTCTCTTTAGCTTACAATATTTCCTTTGTCTTGCCTACATTTTTTTCCCCTTTCTTCAAGTTTATTGATCCAATCAATCTATCGAATGTAATATTGAAACGCCTAAGATTATCCTCTAACAACTATAACTACGAAAAGAATTACTTGCAGAATGAACTAGTCATATTCTTTTCTTTTTTTTTTTCTTTACATAATGATTTATGAGATATGTAGATCTATATTTATATTTTATTATGCGTATGGACATGGATATATTTTTTTGGGGGTAACACTGTCTTTTGATCAAAATATTTTTCAAACTGCGCACGTTGTCATTGTACCACTTTTATTTGAATTTTGTTATGTTCAAGAACATGTCAAAAGATGTGTATTTTAAAAGTAAAAAAAAAAAAAAATCAATCTATTAAGTTAGTTTTAATTACCTATGTATAAAACGCGTAACAAGCAGGATAAATTATGTCTTCCTCGTGGACAAAACTTTTAGATATAAGCTATAATAACCAATTTGTAGCAAGTGGATGAAACACTATTTCTTTAACAATACAAATGCCAATTTCCAGCTCTTACCAGAATATCCGTCGAATGTAGTTCCTCTTTCCTCTTAGTTCCCCCTTTCTTCATCCCATTACATCCATTTGCTCACATCCATCCTCCACTGATGATGACCCCTTATAATCTGATGATTTCGCTATTATAGCGATACATTTTCTTACTTCATACCTTTGTAAGAAGTGAGAAAATGTTTCGCTGTCTTCATCAGTGGAGGATAGAAGTGATTGAATGGATGTAATGGGATGAGGAAAGGAGGAACTACTGAAATGAGGAACTACATTCGACGGATATTCTGGTTAGAGCTGCAAACTTGACAGGTGTAGTGTATTGTTAAATAAATTAGATAATGATTTTGAATCATTGTATATAAATATAACAGTTACATTAGCAATTTGTTGCAATATTAGCACTTTGTTTTAGTAAACAAAAAGCAATAAAAGCAACCTTAAATTACACTTATAATTACAATTATTTTCATTAAATTGTTTAAGTCAGAAAAAAGGTTGGTAACAAAGGAAAGCTGAGATTTGGTAAAAGCTTTTGTAAGTAAAGATTATCTCAGCTTTCAGCTGATTAAGAAGTTTAAACTCACCTTTAGCTCATTACACAAATAGCTCTTTTAATTAGCCTCTTGCAATTATCCTTTTTTTCCTGTAATAAATAACTTTTAAGTATATATATATATATATATATATATATATATATATATATATATATATATATATATATATATATATATATATATTTAATGAGATTTCACGCTTATGTTTTGGATTATAAAATATGAATTTTGTTTAAGTGTCATTTTCTTATTATAAATTATAAAACATTGCTTTTTCTTCTTCTTTCAATAAACTTAATTATTTTTATTTTATATTTAATATTTATTTCATTCTTATTATTATTATTTTTTTTTTTTTTTTATATTTATATTTTATTATTATTATTATTTTTTATTTATTTATTTATTTTTTTTTATTAGTTGTTTCTTACCTCTAATGCTAAGCGATTTTATCAATTATTTTTTTACTTTCTTATATAAGTAGTATTTTTTAGAGGAGGAGTATTGTCATTTTGATGGATGTACATCCAATTGATTGGTGCCCAATGGTACTCACTTTTTAATCGACTGATCAAAAATTAGTTATGTATACAGATTTTTCCAAAATAATTTTACTTAATTTATTATGTTATTGCGTTGTTATTTGTTTTTAAAAATTATAATTGCAATTATAATTAGTCCTAATTCAAGTAATAAAGTAATATGAATAATGCTTTTGAAAAATCTAGCTTTAATATTTTAACTCAAAAGAGGTTGAATTTGTTATTAATATGGCTTCTAATGAAATAATTAATTATAACTTCAATATACTCGGGCTATCCTAAATATTTAATTATAAATTTTTTTCGTAACTTGTTTTTATAATTAATAAATATTGTAGATACACAGAGGTTAATGATTGATTATTACATATCATGATAATTAAATTTTGAAATTTTTCATTTAGGATTATAATTAAGGGATTGGTTAGTTAATAATTATGAATTATAATTTGATTAATAATTATCGTTTATTAGTTAAATTTATTTGGTTTAGGTTCTCTCTTAAAAATAGACTGCCAATTGGTGTGGCACATAGCTTCCTCGCATCCTATCGCTTACTTTATTGATTTTATGCTTTTACAAGACATTATTGTCTAATTTGTTTGTTTCGCCCGTTTTTTTAATTTGTCAAAATTGTTTTGATTTTTTATGTAAATTAGTATCAATTTGTAATGTCTTTTCTAAAGTTTTCGAACGCACCCTCCATTCTTATTTATCCTCCTTAATCTACCCTCTTCTTAATCCTCATCAGCATGGTTTTGTTTCAAATAAATCGACAAATAGCAACTTAGTATCTTTCTTATCGTATCTTGGTCCAACTGTTGCTAAAGGTTCACAGGTTGATGCAATTTTCTTTGATTTCAGTAAAGCGTTTGACCTTGTTAACCACGCCATCTTAATTAACAAACTTACATCTCTTTCTTTACATCCCCAATTAGTATAATTTTTTAGTAGCTATTTATCAAACAGAACTTGTCAAGTCAAAATAAAAAACCACTTATCGCAATCTTACTGCGCTTATTCAGGCGTCCTCCAAGGATCAATTCTAGGGCCTTTACTGTTTCTTGCTTTCATCAATGACTTATGCGAAGTTATTAATTGTCCCTTCCTATTATTTGCGGATGACTTTTCTCTTTCCTCTTGCCAAATTCTCTAAAATGATATCGATGCCATATCTTCGTGGTGCAAAACAAACAAAATGATTAACATCTTTCGTGTCGTCGTGACATCTTTCGTGTCGTTCTCCCGACGTCGACACCCTTTGCAATTCAAATATGTTCTTGATGGCACTTTTACCCGCACCGATTCTGTTTGTGATCTTGGTATCATATTAGATTCTAGACTTAGTAGTAGTCTAGTACTTCCTACTAGAACGGGTAGGACGAACTACTTATTCGAGCCTTGCAATTAGGCCATCACTTAAGCCCTTTTTACGCCCCGTGGTGGAGAGTTCCAGCTACTTCACACATCATACATTTGTACATTGTACCGCCGAAGCGAGTATGATGTGGTCATTAGTAAGCTATATAAGTGTGCGTCAAAGCGTGGGGAAGAGTCCCCATAAAGGGTGTCCCTCGCATTGCTCCGTCCTCGAACCATAGGTACAAATTACATCATCATGACCCAGATCGGACCCACATCAAAGAGTGAGGGAAGAGTCCCCATAAAGGGTGTCCCTCGCCCTGCACCGTCCGCGATTCATTGATGGAATTCAGAGTATCATGGCACGGGATCGAACCCACGACCTCGAGTTGCCTCGACTTAGTGATGATAGCTGAGCGAGCGCCTTAAGACGCTCGGCTACCCTGCCTCGGATACTTCTTCAGGAGAGCTTACTTCTCAAATGAGCATTTATCTGAGCGCCTTGAACTCTCGTCTTTGCGTCGGATGAGGAAAGCCTTTAAAATTCTGTACCCCTCTAAGGCCCTTAATGGCAAGTTTCGTTGTAAGGGAGTTGCCTCTTATGTTGTCATCCTACCTGTTGGACGTCGAGCTAGCAGATTTGCATATATCAGGCATATATCTGACATATTATGTTCCTTAGTTCGTTGCGTCCATTCTCTGAATTCTCTGTGCCGTACTAACAGTCATATCAAAGTCTCTGCCCTATTAAAACTTAAAACCATTTTTCCTCTCCTTTCCCATGGCCAGTAATTTTTACTAAGTATTTAAACCTCTGGAGCGCTTATCTCGTGGCTTCAAGGCTGCATAAGGCTCATAAAAAAATAAAAATAAAAATAAATAAATACATAAATTAGCAAAAGTTAAAGAGCCCAGACAGTTCAAATTAATCTGAGGCTATCTGCGGGTTACTTTCGATAAACTATAAAAGTTTCATACAAATCAGGAAAATACTTATGAATCTGTAGGTGTAAATAAATGTATGTTTGTGTGGATGTAGAAGAGAAAAAAAAAAGCGCAGAAGGTTAAAACTTATATGGGACCAACAATGGGCTATTCATGATCTATCATCCAAATTTTATTAAAATCGGACGTGTAGTTTTTAAGATATTATGGTTCGCAAAAATAGAGCGACAGACAGACACGGAACCAAAAATGTTCCCTGATGTCTGAAATGGATTTCTGGTTGGAATTTTTGAAATCGGAGACCTATAAATTGTTCGTTCTTCGGAACGATCACGTAGCTTCTGTTACCTTCGGTAAGCTCGGAAGCAATTACTCAATATACGCATAATATTGTGTATAATATGTATAATATTTTGTGTATAATGCGGTGTAAAATATAGTGTTTACTATTTTGTATATTGTGGTGTAAATTGTATAATATGGTGTATAATATAGTGTATAATATAGTGAATAATATAATGTATAATGTGGCGTATAACATGGTATATAATAAGGTGTATAATGTGGTGTATAATATAGTGTGTAACTTGGTGTCTAATATTGTGTATAATATTGTGTATAACATGGTGTATAATATTTTGAATAATGTGGTGTAAAATGTGATATATACTTACTTACTTACTCCATGGCGTTACATGCCTTGTAGGGACTGAGCCTCCGTTCTATCAGCCCATATCTTATAATGCAATAATGTGATATATAATATGGTATATAATAAGGTGTTTAATGTGGTGTATATGGTGTGTAACATGGTGTATAATGAGGGTGTTCGTACAATAAGTAAATGTATCAGTAAAAAAATATTCTAAAATATGTTATTGACAACATCTAGCTACGATATTATATGTGTTGGAATTGAATCGTCTTAACTGAATTGCGGTGTTAATTCTGTTAACATATTGGAATTGAATTAAAGATTTTTTAACTGGGTTTAAAGTGGTTCTAGGAAGCGTTGACAGCAGTTTAAAGCCGATTCAACGAGGATCCAAGCTCCGTTGATAGGAAGGCTTGTTAAGTCGTCGAGTAGATTCCTCGACCTGGTTGGGAAATGATTGGTTATCGATCACAAGGTTGATAAGAGCTTCCCAAACCTTACACATGACTAATTTTCCTCTCGCAAATCTCTATTTACAGATATTACGTGAAGCGTAAACATCAATTCAACTTCGTCGTTGGTTTATAAGAGTGAAGGAAAAAATTTTAAAGGCTATTTTTTTTAAAGCATTTTTAATCGGGCATTATTATTGGAAATTCTAATTTCATATTTCTAAAAATTTTTATAAAGAATTTTAATATATTATCAGAACAACTTTGCACACAATTTAAGGTTTATAAACAATATTATTCTAAAAAAATAAGTATTCTTATAAAAAAAAAAAAAAAAATTGTTTCCGAGCTTACCGAAGGTAACCGAAGCTACGTGATCGTTCTGAAGAACGAAAAGTGTTTAAAGGTCTGATTTCAAAAATTCCAAGACAGAAATCCGTTTCAAACATTAGGGAACATTTTTGGTTCCATGTTGTCTGTCGGTCTGTCGCTTAATTTTTGCGAACCAACATATCTTAATAACTACACCATTGAATTTAATGAAATTTGTATGATAGGTCATAATTAGCTTATTGTCGGTCCCATATAAGTTTCAACCTTCTGCGCTCATTTGTTTCTTCCACATTCATTTATTTACACCTATAGCTTCAAAAGTACTTATCTGATTTGTATGAAACTTTTATAGTTTATCTAAAGTAGCCCGCAGATAGCCCAGATTAATTTGAACCGTCTACGCTCTTTAACTTTTGCTAAATTTATATTTTAATTCGTGTAAAAAATCTAAACAATTTTGACAGATTAAAAAAAAAACAATTAAATCAAACAACAAAATTAAATCAACAACTAAATCAATAACAAACAAATAAATTAAAACAATTAAATCAATTTGACAATAATGACTTGAAAAAGCATAAAATCAATAAAGTACGTGGATATAGGATGCGAGGAAGCTAAGTGCCACACCAATTGGCAGTCTATTTTTCAAATACAATTGTTCAGTAAAACCAACAGCGACACCGCTATGAAGTGTTAAAGATCACTAAAACTATTAATAGTTTTTACACAATAAATAATTTAACAATAAAGTAATATAGCAATAATTTTAATGTTAATATAACAATAAAGTACCTGATAGGATGCGAGGAAGCTGTGTACCAAACTAATTGGCAGTCTATTTTTTTTTGTTTTAAAATAAATATAAAAATATGTATTTTTTGTTGAAAAAAAAAATTTAATAATAAATCTTTCCATATTTTTTCTCCCTTTTGGAGGTGAAATCTTGTACGTACCGTGGGAGTAAAAATCACTAGCACCTTCGCGATAATTAACTCCCTCGGCTCCACCTCAGGAACTCACTTCATAGCTCAGGGTGCAATCACTTACTCTACTCCCTTGGTGCGTAAATAACTATTTATGTAGAGAGTGTTAAAATGAGACGGCTGACATACTGAAGTTATGACTGACGGATTACTAAAAAGATGGAAATTGTGACTTTGAAGGCTGTGTTCAAATTAAAAATTATGGAGGAATAGCTACAAACCTGGACACAATTGACTACAAACTGAGATTCATAAAATCTCTAATAGCTATTTGGAACTTTTCACATAGGAAAACCGAGGAAGAGATGGTACTCTCCAAACTGATAATTGGACATATTAGACTATCTTACAACAACTTCAACTTGGAAATACTAAGATGCAGACGGTTATGAGAACTAGTGTATTTTTTACAGCCTTAGAGTTAATCTACAAAAAGTTAACTGTGAGTTAATATGTTATCATAAATATATAAGTAATTGTTGAGTATTGCACCATTCAGAAGATTTTCTCTAAACATTACCTAATTACCATGTCTCTAGACTAGACATTACCCAATTATTTATGGTATTTAAATGCGTTTAATATTTACATGGCCTGAAGAGGTTAACAGGTAGTATTAGTCATTTTAAAAATAACAGAATACTAACGATATGCTTAATTGGTACTCAAAAGAGATTACCAAGATAATATTGCATTTTCTATTGAATGTTTATTTGTACAGCTAACATTGTAAGCTGTACTAATAAATTATAAATGTAAAACAATAGTTCAGTAATTTAATTCAGCTATAGCCATTGGGACACCAAGATAAGGGCAATAAAAGTAAATCATACAATAAATCAAATGTGATGTACTTGTAAAGTATTTAAATTTAATTTTTTAACGTATTGTCGAGTTCTTTTTAACTCTGCTCACATTTTACAGTTATTAATTCATATAATATGGAAAACAACAATACATAACTCATAACTAAACGTTCTAATTAAAAACTTTTACGAGCAATAACTTTAAATACAGGTGTAAATCTTTCAGAGCCATGCATCATTTGATCAGATAAGTGCTTTTGAAGCTATAGGTGTAAATAGATTAATGTTTGTGTGCATGTGGAAAAGAAACAAATAAGCTCAGAAGATTGAAACTTATATGGGACCAACTATGGGCTAATTATGACCTACCATCTAAATGTAATTAAAATCGGACGTGTAGTTTTTAAGATATGTTGGTTCGCAAAAATCGAACGACAGACAGACAGACAGACCGACACGGGACCAAAAATGTTCCCTGATGTCTTTAACGGATTTCTGTCTTGGATTTTTTGAAACCGGAGACCTAAAATATTTCGAAACGATAGCTTCCGTTCGGTAAGCTCGGAAGCAAAAAATTAAAACAATTTTGACATCAAAATACGGGGAAACAATTAAACAAATTAGAAAATTGGCAGTCTATTTTGTTGTTATTTTGTATATATCCATTTGTCGGACATTACATTTACTTTACGTTTAATGCCTAAAATTACTGTCTAGGAATAATAACAAAGAAACTACGCTGCTGTGAATGGGGATAAGAATAATATTTACGCTATTTTGTGTATGTGTAGTAGTATGCGTGATAGTAAAAAGAGTTTTTTCTGAAAAACCAAGAAACTTGTATGTAAAATAAAATTTATGTATTATAATAATAGTATTCTATAATATAAAAGGAAGAAATTTTATAATTCTGTATATAATAGTGGAAGTAACAGTACGTTTAGTTTCGTGTGGCGAAGGCTCAGCTTGTTTCTGATGGAGTTCTTCAATCAATAGTTCTAATAGATCATGAATATTCTTCATTGTCAATAATTATGATGTTCGTTTTATTGTCAAAGGTTTGTCTACAGCAGTTTTTGCATGCTATGGAGCACTTTGAGACGGCCTTTCAAAAATCACAAGGCATAGTGCATCCTTTCCTGCGCTACCCAGGAATATAGGTCAGGATTGACTGAGAAGCTGGATAACGGTGTTTTTTTCAATACTGTATAGTGTATCCATAGCTGTGCAGTAGGTCCATTTTTTGTACATGAACCAGTACTTCATGAAACATCATCTCAACCCGTTGAAGTATGTTTGCCAGTACAGCTCATTCTGACTGACAAGCAAAGTTGCTAATGTTTGGTGAGCTAATAAATGTGCTCTTATATGCTGATTTCAGAAAAAAATACAGTCAAACAGATTTATTTGACCACTCCATTCTAGTGCATCCTTTTCTGTGCTATCAAGAAATATAGGTTAGGATTGACGGAGGAGCTGGTTATCAGGGGTGTTTTCAAATACTGTAATACTGCATCCATAGCTGTGCAGTGGGCCCATTTTGGTGGATGAACCACTACTTCATCTCAACCCGTTGAAGTATGTTAGTCAGTACAGCTCTGTCTGACAGACAACCAAAGTTGCTAATGCCTAGTGAGCCAATAAATGTGCTCTTATTATATGCTGTTTTTAGAAAAAATGTGCAGTCAAACAAATTTCTTAGTCCACTCCATGTCACTTTTACTATAATAGCTGCCATAAGGAAAATTAATAGATGAAATCCTCCCAGGTCTTAAAATGACCTTATCTAATTTAGGGGGTTTTGACTGTGAAACATTTATTTTATCTTTATATAAAGAGAAATGAGGTGTTTGTAAAAGTGGGTATAACGTCACAAACACGTTTTTTCATCAAAATTTAAAAAATTCTGGAATACACGAGTGAAGGGTTTTTTGCACGGTTTCTACTTTAGCTGAGGAGTAATTAATAAGTAAATAAATTAATAATATGAATAACTATGGGATGCTTTTTCAATGACCAACCCGTGAAATTTGAGCGAGTAAACGAATCAGGCCGGGGCAATATTTATTTTATAAAGTTATTGCAGGCTTGCTGCACTCGCCTGTCTCGACGGCTTAACCTTATCATAGTGCCTTGAGTTTGTAAACAATCTTTATTTGTAGACAATCTTTATTAAAATGTTTTAGTAGGCTCGCTGTGCTCGTCTTTTTTATACAGATTTTTTTTTTTTTTTAAATATTAAAGGCTCGCTGCGCTTGCATTTTTAGATAATCATTATTTTACCAAATTATTGCCAGCTTGCTACTCTTGCCAGCTATCTTATTCAGCATTTGTAGATAACGTTATTCCAGGCTCGGTACGCTCGCCTCTTTATGCAACAATGCTGCCCAATAGTCGAGCCTGCCATCATTTTTTTAAAATAAATATTATGTACATATGCAAGGAAAATTGTTTTTTCTACTAAGAACTTGCGACTTTGTACAACATTCTGCTCCCTGCATCTCATTATTTATGACAACTTTAAATTTAGGATGGTGCCCAATATTTCAGATGACTAACGAATAAGTTTATAAGTTGCAACGTTCCGGAGATTTAATAAAAAAAAAAACTCGATAAAACTTTTAAAAATGTAACTAACTATGTGTGTAAACTAACTTGAACGCGAACATTGCTTTTGAATTTTTATACTTTTCTTCTATATTGGAGCATGTGCATCAAAGGATAATCCTTGATTTCATGCCAGTTTGCTTCTCAAAGCAACAAATTGCTGCGATAAGTTATTACAACCTGATAGTCATTTATATTCAGTGAGGCTTGACAATTCTCAATTTCCATACTTCATCTAGGGTTAAACTATGCAAGCATGTTCTACAACTCGTGCTAGAAATATATATTTAAAAATTCAAATAAAGTGGACATATAATATTCTAAATACTATATAGGCCCTAGTTAATAAAACCATTGAAGTTTGCCAGTGAACGTTAGAAGTTTGGCAGTAAAAAATAGACTGCCAATTGGTGTAGCACATAGCTTCCTCGCCTCCTATCCACGTACTTAATTGATTTTATGATTTTACAAGCCATTATTATTTAATTGGTTTAATTGTTTTCCCCGTTTTTTTTATTCTGTCAAAATTGTTTTTATTTATTACACGAGTAAAGTGTCAATTTAGCAAAAGTTAAAGAGCGCAGATGGTTCAAATTAATCTGGGGCTATCTGCGGGTTACATTCGATAAACTATAAAAGTGTCATTCTAATCAGATAAGTACTTTTGAAGCAATAGGTGTAAATAAATGTATGTTTGTGCGCATGTGGATGAGAAACAAATAGGCGCAGAGGGTTGAAACTTATATGGGACCAACGATGGGCTAATTATGACCTACCACCTAAAATTCATTAAAATTGGACGTGTAGTTTTTAAGATATAATATGTTGGTTCGCTAAAATTGAACGACAGACCGACACGGGACCAAAAATGTTCCCTGATGTCTGAAAAGGAATTTCTGTCTTGGAATTTCTGGATGGAAGCTTCCGTTACCTTCGGTAAGCTCTGAAGCAAAATATGCCATACATACTTAGAACTTGAAATACCAACCTTTATTTAAGCAATAATTATACCCAATTATACAAAATCATTATTTCTTTCGTCCCACTTTATATATTAAGAATATTATTGGAGAGTCTTACAAAAAAATTCTTTGTTTTAAAATGTAAAATGATACAATATTCTATCCTCTGAGTTATAGAAAAACAGGTAGATTTAAAAAAACAAAAAAAAAAAAACACGTGTGGTGTCGTGGGTCACCCGGTAGGAACGAAGTTCCTTACATTTTTCATTAAATATAAATAATAAATCACACTGATAAGTACGTATACGTTGCTAACTACTTATACATGGCGGAGTTAACAGACAAAATTAAAAGTAACTAACTGTTTGCACCTAGCGGAGTTAAGGCAAAATTAAAAGAAACAAGAAGCATTATTTGTATCATTAAAGCAAGCCTCTTACAATAAATATGTATTGAATATTGAGAAAAAAAGTTAATCCTGGTGAGTTTATAGTTAAAGAGTATGTTTGTAGTATATAGCCTGAGGAAAAAGAACTGTGTTCTACCTACCCGGCCTACTAATTTAAAATATTAAAAAATATATCTCTTCCCTACTCAAAAAATCTGCTTGTATCAGGTTGAAATTTAACGTGCCTGTTTCAATTGTACTTAAGACGATGTGTAAGAAGTTTTATTAAAATCGTTACGTTAGAACGTAAGATATCGGTAAAAACATTGTTTTCATTATTTTAAACGTTTAGGTCCGCTTTAATCAATTTATTATCATCTATCTTTATTCCTCCATAGCAGTGAAGCAGCCTCTAAGCACCTCTTGGGCGGATAACGTTGTCCAACAAACTCAGCCTGGGCATTCGTAAAATGAACATGTGTACCAAATTTCAACTCACTCGAGTTCATCTTTTACTCAAGTTATCGTCATCGGTAGATTTCGTGACGCTTGGTTTTGTGACGGTGATTTTGGTCGTTTTTTTTTTAGATTCACTACCGGGCTCCAGAACGTGCCAGGAACTTCGTTCCAATAATATTGAATTAAGTTTACTTATTCTAATTTTCAATGATCGTGGAGAAAAAAACAATAGACATAATTTAGAATATTATCATGAAATTTCGGTTTTAAAATTGCCCTATTATAGCGCTGAATGTGTCGATTAAATTATATATAATGTAGACTAAAGGTGAGACTGCTAAATAATAAATGAATAAATTTAAAATCAATAAAGATATTATTTCAAAGTTATATTTTACAATGGTATTATTAAAAAATATTTACAATTTTTATTTCTTAAAGAAGCTATGATTTTTATAAATAAATTATTAATAATAACTATATAATGATATATTACAAGATAATTGTGCATCAGTTAATTACCGTTGAATCATTTATGCTCTATAATTAAATTATGTGGTTAACTATTAAAAGTTAGCATACTTAATAATGGCACCTAAATAAATAATTTAGATTTATAATCATTATATTTTTGACGAAAAATGATATGTTGAGATGATTTAGAAAAAATTTGCGTGCAATTATAGGCAATTCAAACATGCCTCCAGGGGTTCGTTGAGGAGTAAATTTGAATTAGGTTTACATTTTGCATTGAGTCATGGTTTTGGGGATGCATTGGTAAGATTCAGGTGCAAAAGCTTCTCCGGCCGGGCAGTCAAGATTACTTCTGATAGTAATGGGAGGGTTAGGTGGGTAGGTGTACGTGATGCACTGATAAAATTTGGTGCAGTCCGCTAAATCCGCCATTAAACCGTCATTCTCACAAAGAGGTTCGCAAATCTGGGAAGTCGAGTTGAGTTTGTAGGTACCGGGACAACGAGAAACTACCATTGGATGGCCACCGGAACAGTAAGTGAAGTAATGGGTGTCTCCCATTTCTAATTTGGTACCGCTTACACCTGCGCAATTGACGTTATAGCTGCATTCCGCTCCAACTCTACATTCGTTCTTCTCGGGATCGTAGACCTGTTTGTCGGCGCATTTGAACATCTGCGATTGGTAGTTGTTGCACGCGTGGTATATTGTACAATTGAGGGGATCGGGGTAGTAGCCGCCCTCAGTGGGACAGACGAAGTTATCTGACTGACCACATGTGTCATCGGGTACAGACGAGCATGTTCCGGAAGCCGCATTGCAGTAAGGTGTGTCAGTAGGACAGGGTGTAGAATGCAGGGGGACGTATCCTGTTGCTGTGGGCCTGCAGACTTGAGAGGTACCACAATCAGCGCAGCTAAACATTCCGCTACACGTAGATGGAGCTTTCGTTGTTGTTATTGGTGTGGGAGTTGTAGATGTCGTTGTTGGTTTGGGAGTTGGTTTAGTTGAAGGTTCTGTAAATGTGGTGGTTATATAAGCTGGTGTGGTATCAACGGTGGGATATGTTGGTGCATCTGTTCTGGCAAAAATCGGGAATGATCTTGGAAGGGCAGGGAACTTTTGACTACGATGTCCTGTCAAACCATTGGCAATCCAATCTGGGTCATGAAACTGACCTAAACATCCCCA
Organism: Gerris lacustris; assembly: GCA_951217055.1. Classification (NCBI taxonomy): domain Eukaryota; kingdom Metazoa; phylum Arthropoda; class Insecta; order Hemiptera; family Gerridae; genus Gerris; species Gerris lacustris. The sequence continues at coordinate 48,432,890 of OX578284.1, forward strand.
CACCTGCAACAAATTTAATAAAATTTATATTATGAACATTAAATGTCACTCGTCGAAAAGCACAATAATAACACAGTTCAGATAAAGTTTAAAAATTTGGTTTTCATAACTGAAATGTATGTATTTTCATAAACATTTCGTCAATTTAGCTTAATTTTTTTTTTATATAGAATAACATTTTTGATGTAGAATAAAACGATTTTACTACGTTTTTATTAGCTTGCTTTCTTGTTTGTTTGTTTGTTTGTCCGGTACAAATCTTGCAATCGATTTTTAACTAACTTCCCGAGTAGCTAAACATTTGAAACTTTTAGAATAGCTCAGAACACTATGACAATGCATAATTTAATTCTTTTAGCCATCTTTCAGCAGAATTTAATTAGTTTTCAGCAAATTTTGCTGTATGGAAAGTTAGTTCGAAAAAAATCCGCAAGTTATTTTATTTGTTTTAACATATCCCATAGTATTTACAATCTTCATTTTTATGGGTTTCAAATTTGTGATTTTTTATTAAGAGGTAAATATTGAATGACAGCGAAAAAGGAAAAGTAAACAAAGAAATAAATTAATTGACGTGTGACACCCAGATTTGTATACACTTGTGTCCTAGGTATAGGTTTAATTTTTCTGCATCTGTACTTCTTTACTTGTACACATTTTTCTTTTTCTTCTCTTACTGTCCCTACACAGGGGCATATCAATGGCACGGTTTAGATTCGGTGTTGGTGAGATCCGTTGTACAAAGATTTGTCCTTTTATAGGTTTAAGATCAGCTTTCTAGATGGTTGTCATTATTATGTGAACTAAATAAATTCGGAACTATGTATTTTTTTTTTTTTTTTTTTTTTTTTTTTTTTTTCACTAACATTATATATAACAATCTCAATTATATTATTAAGATTTCATATGATTCAACAGAAAATTTAAAAACGTAGTATATAAAAAGTTATTTTTATCTTGTAATTTTTTAATATAGCTTGTGTAAAAATTAATGGATTTGGCTAATTGTTTTCTTCTTTTAATGTCCACGATATAATGTTAAATTATATATTGTTAAATCATTAGTTAAAATAAGGATTTTTCTTTTTTTAAGTTTTTGGTAGTTTTCATACTACGGAAAGTTAAATTTTAATTTAAATCAAATTATAATTATTATTAACTACGGGAAACAGACAGTGAAAAATACACATCCCGGCACAGGAGTGTATTTTTCACTGTCTGTTTCCCGTAGTTAATAATAATTATAATTTGATTTAAAATAAGGATTTTTGTTATTTAAAGACAGTTATTAACCAATACAACATCAAATTATAATTATGTATATTTCTTTGAATAATAAGTTCTTTTAAATTAAACCATTTAACTAAACACTTTTGTCTCAAAATTATGATATTTCCTTAGATTGTTACTCCCTATGTATGAATAATTATATACATTTGTATTCTAAAAAAACAAAACATAGGGGAGTAACAATCTAAGGAAGTATCATAATTTTGTCTCAAAATTATGATACTTCCTTAGATTGTTACTCCCCTATGTTTTGTTTTTTTAGAATACAAATGGATATAATTATTCATACATTCCTTTGTCTAAATAACTATTAAGAAAAAGGGATGTTTAGTGTTGTCCAATGAACTTTGGGGCGAAGGAATATCAACACTTCTGTTTTTATAAGGGGAGTAACAGTCTAAAGAAGAAACCTAATAACACATTCTTTAGATTGTTACTCCCTTCTATTTTTTATAAGGAGAATTACAGTCTAAAGAAGAACCCTAATAACACATTCTTCAGATTGTTACTCCCTTCTATTTTTTATAAGGAGAGTTACAGTCTAAAACAGAACATTCATGACACCTTCTTTGGATTGTTACTCCCTTCTGTTTTTTATAAGGGGAGTAAAAGTCTAAAGAAGAACATTCCTGACACTTTCTTTAGATTGTTACTCCCATCTTTTTTTTTATAAGGGGTGTAACAGCCTTGGTAAGTAGATACAAATATAACTGTGTCATTTCTGATTTACATTTCTACGCCTATTGTATTTTTGTTATAATTATTTGTATACCTAAAAAGAACAATGGCTGCACTATGAAATATTGTATAAGGAATTTGTTACATTATTATTACTTCCGAGTTTACCGAAGCATTGTGAAAAATTAAATTTTTATTATTGTGTTATACTAGTGTTGTATAAATTTGCTTATTGCGAATATTACTATATTAATATAATTAAATTTGTTATTTATTATGTATTAATTTTGGTATTTATAAGTGTATATTGTGTTTCTAATACTCAATAAAGTAGTAATAAAGAAACATAATGAGAAATAATTCATCAATAAACCATAAATAATAATAATGCGTAAACTAGTAAATCAATTTTAACTGAGTGCAAATAACTTTACATTTGTATGTGTATATTTGTATAGTTAATTTAAGTTGTGTGTATAACCTACAACATGTAAACTAGACCATCATTAAATATGTGTGTGAAACTAGTAGGTGCAATTATAACTGTACTTTTTTAGGGTTTCGCTGGTAAAACCAAAAAAAGAAACCCTTTTAGTTTCGTTCCTGCGTGACAGTCTGTCACGCTTAACGCATTAAAAAGTGAACTGGAAAATAATTAAATAATACAATTACTATAATAAACATTCACTCGTAAATGAACTGTGTGGTATCAATATATAACTGTGTACTTTTTGTTTTGGTTGTATATTTATGGCGTTATTGTGTGCAGAAGATATAAAAAAAAGCAAACTAGACTGTAATTTAATAATACAATTATTATTATAGGGTAGTGTTCGTAAATGAATTATGGGGTATCAGAATATAACTGTGTACATTTTGTTTTGGTGGTGTATAGAAGTTATAAAGAAGTAAACTAGACATTTTAAATAAATAAAATTTCAAGATAAAAAGAACTGTTTATATAGACGTTTTTAAATTTTCTGTTGAATCGTATGTAATGTTGATAATATAATTGTTATTGTTATATAATATATAAAAAAAAAGTTCTGAATTTATTTACTTCACATAAATGACAACCATCTAGAGAGCTGATCTTAAACCTATAAAAGGACAAATCTTTGTACAACGGATCTCCCCAACAGCAAATCTAAACCGTGCCATCGATATATTTCAAATAATATAATTGATAAATAATATAATCGATATATTTCCTGTTTTGTTGTCATTCAATGTTTATCTCTTATTTATAAAAATCACAAATTTGAAACCCGTCAAAATGAAGATTGCTTAAATATGGGACATGGCATAACAAATAAAATACCTTGCGGATATTTTCCGAACTAACTTTCCATACAGCAAAATTTGCTGAAAACCAATTAAATTCTGCTTAATGATGGCTAAAAGTATTAAAATAATGCATTGTCATCGTGTTCTGAGCTATGCTAAAAGTTACAAATGTCTAGATATTCGGGTAGTTAGTTAGAAATCGATTGCTAGATTTGTACCGGACAAACAAACAAACAAGAAAGCAAGCTAATAAAAACGTAGTAAAAATGATCTATTAGAAGCTCATAATTTGTATAAACTACTCACCAAACAAAGAAGAAGAGTAATTTTAATCATTTTCACTGATAGTAATTTTTACTTGTTGCAAGTGACGACTCAATCAATGTTACCAACCTTTATATACAAATGTGATATAGTCTGTAGATTATCATTTAATTAACCTTCATTTATTGATTAAAAATATGAGATAACAATAAAAGAAACTACATTATTAAAAATAAATCAATATAATTAATTGTACTTAAACATATTTATATTTTTAACACAATACGACAATTATTTATACACGATTTGTTTCCTCGAACAATTAAGAAAATACAACCCACTTGTAACCACTTTTAAACCACTTACGTTTAAAAGAAATAAATCTGGTTAGTAAAATTATTTTAAAAAAATAATAAAAAAAGAAATCAATTGTAGCTTTGATAATCGACAAAAATAAGCTCTAGAAACGAGATTTTTTTTTTTTTTTTTAATTAATGGATTTCATATTACAATGATATGAATGAAAAAATCATATGTTAACAATAATTAAAACGTCTTTACATTCTTAGAAAATTATTTCCTCAATGATATAATTGAGGAGATTATATTCGAAGAAATTAGTTCTTGACATTATTAATGTGCTATTTTTATGATTTTATATAATATGTATTATGTGTGTGTATGAAAACAACCAAAATCAGGGGATAAATAAATTGTCTTTCATATGGGCAAAAGGGGGAAATAAAATTTGCTAATATTATCTTATAAGAAACCACGACAAAAAACAAAAATTGCTGAGTTGTGAGTTGCAGATTTGGTTAAGACCTAATGGCCCGCCGTTCCAAAACTCACAACGTGGAAGGGAACTCAGTTGGTCCGGTGTGGCTCAACGCGAGCCCTGCTAGTTCTTCGACAAGTTTAAAATCCACGACTCCGCGCTACGGAGTCGAGGCGTGTCCTTCCGTCTGTGGTCTATCCCCGCGCCGATCTATAGCTCTTATTTTTTTTACCATCATTATAATATTTAAACTATAATATTTTTAGAGTCAACAAATATTTTTTAAATATTATAATGATGGTTAAAAATATAGAAGCTATAGCTCGGCGCAGGGATTGACCAACGGAAGGCGGAAGGCCAAGCCGTCTGTGGTCAATCCCTGTGCCGAGCTATAGCTCGTATATTTTTAACCATCATTATAATATTAAGAATTTTTTTTTTACTCTAAAACCTTATGGAAAAGGTACACAACATTTCCTAAAAGTACCTATGGTCAAATATTGTTTTTTTTGTTTTTCTTCTATAGCTTTTGAAATAATAATTATCGTAGCCTATATTTGGGGACTTTTGTACATCTCAAGTTCTACTGGTAGTTGTAAGGACTTTTTTCCTTTTCCTCATCTATGGTAGGAAAAGTTATGTTTTCACCCAAACATTTGTTTCGAGGTTTCAACTGTTTTCAATTATCCGTTTTGGGTGTTTTTAAGATCTCCTGAGGGGTTTTCAGCATGACATCTGTTCTGTATGTGGGTATGTGTATTGTGTATATATGTATGTGTGTTATCATCATAGCGCCCAGGGTATTTAATCTAGACAGTTGAAACTTGTCTTCTGACAAAAAAATCATTCCTTATTTCTAGTTGTTTCGCCCGGAAAATCAACATTTTCCGCTATCTTGAACATGGTCACCGCCATCTCAAAATGGTCCAATCGAGTTGAAATTTCGCATGAATGTATCTCTCTATATGATAGATCAACTACATTTCATCTTGATATTAACCATTATTTTGAAGTTATCGATTTTTTAATTTTGAAACTTTGACGGTTAATAATACCGAAAGTATAAAAACGTTTTTGACATATAACATATCGTTGAACCGGTAAAAAACAAGGAACAAATAAAAAAAAAATAAAAAACTCAGGAATTTCCAAAGATTAGCTTAAAAGCTATAAACAAACATAATAATTAATAAGTACGATACTTTTGTTAAATTTCAAAGTTTGTTTAAATCTGTCAAAATACCGCCAAAATTTAAATAATAAAATAAAATAGACTGCCAATTAGTGTGGCACACAGCTTCCTCGCATCCTATCATGTACTTTATTCTTTATTACTTTATTGTTTTACTGATTATTGTGTAGAAACTATTAATAGTTTTTAGCGATCTTTAACACTTCATAGCGGTGTCGCTGTTGGTTTTACTAAAAAATTGTATTTGAAAAAAATGATTGTCTCATTGAATAGATGAAGCTTGATATTTTTCCCGACCTAAAATTCCAATTTAAAATTTGAAGTTCACGTTTACGCGGGCGTTGCGAGTGAACGCTTGAAGGGATAACGTTGTCCAACGAACTCGTCCTGGGCATTGGTGAAATGAACATGTCTATTAAATTTCATCAAAATCGGTCGTCTTTTACTCAAGTTATCGTCACACGTTTCATAATTCGCGGACACACAGACCGACAGAAAGACAGACAGAAAGACACGAAACCAAAAATGTTCCCTGATGTCTGAAACGGATTTCTGTCTTGGAATTTTTATAATCGGAGACGTAAAAGTTTTTCGTTCTCTAAAGTGAACACAATGCTTCCTTTACCTTCGGTATGCTCGGAAGCAAAAAGAAATTAAATTTGTTTTGAAAAATGATATTAAAAAAAAAAAAAAAAAAAAATCAGTAAGTTCAAAACAATCACCTATTCAAGTACTGATCGCGAACAATGCTGCTTTCTCCTCCTGCTTCGCAGCAGGAGACACGCCGCTTTGGTGGTCTCAGAAATGAGGCAAAGTTCCGAGATATCCAGTACCGATTTTTTTTTATCTATCGTTTAAAAGCCCTTGAAATATTGTAAAAATTGCTTGTTTCTTCCTGACTCACTTGATCAATTTTTGCATCACCCATATTTTAAAATTACGGAAAACAAATATTTTGAATTCCTTCCGGCAAACAACGTGTCCGTGCCCCGGGGTACGAGGCACCTCTATGGACTCAGCCCGTCCCCAGAGTTCTATATAATATGCTCCCATATTAAATATATTTGACAATTCTTGTCCTGGTCCCATCCTGTGCACGGCACACTCTAACATAAATATACCTTTAATCTTAAGGCCCCCATACGCGATCAAACATTTTGCGCAAACATTATATATAGGCAAATATAGGCTATACACTATACATACACGTCAAACATCAAACAGCCCCATACATGGTCAAAATGTTTGCGCAAACATTTGACCGTATATGTGGGCCTTTAAATTTATATACTTTGTTTTGTTTCCATTGAGTTTAATAGCAAATATGTATTTTGATGTTCTTGTTCAAATGCTCGAAGGATATAATAGTCAAATAAGGTGATAATATAATATCATGTTCGTTGATTAATTTAATTAAATCTGCACGAGGTACTATTCATTGTTTGTGCTCGGTTGCCACAAATATTAAATGAAGGAATGAAAACGAGGCAAATAAATTGTAAATAGTTTTTATTATTAATTAGTTTGCTTTGAAGAAGCAACTTAATAGTTTTTCTCTGTTAATTTATAATCATGAAATTATCCTTCAGCATTTTAACGCATGAGCTGCATCAAATGAATATTTAATGTGCTTTAAACGTCAAAATATCAAAGACACGTGTAATGTTTTTTCTATTATGTAAACATTTAATTTATGCTTATTAAATTAAAATATATTTATTTTGAAGTCAGATTTGTTCTTTCTCGAATTCGTGAAACATTCAAACAAAAACATATTGGGGTGTAATGCTTGCCTAAAATAATGTTATAAGAGTAAGCATTCCTTATCGCTTTACCATTTAATATTGTTAATAATTAAGAATTTAAATAAGGCTGAATTATTTAATAATTAGATAATTTTCACATACAATATTTAATCCAAACTGATATTAGTATGATTGATTTTTTTTTTTTTTTTTTTTTTTTGAACGATTATTAATTTTAACTTTGTAAAAATTAAGCTGTAGAGAAAGGTTAATTTCTCCTTATAACTATACAAATAGGTAAAACCAATAACATAATTTAAGAAATTACTCAACATATTTGATTTTATCAGTTGTATTATACGTGATGAAACATATTATTATTGTTATAAACATATAATTGTTGTTGCATATTATTATTATTTATTGCCTAACAATCCTGGTGAACCAAGGAATACATGGTAAAAGTTTCATTCATAAAAGTTTCGAATTTTTCGATCCGATAGTTTTTGGAGATTAACGTTTAAATAATAGTACATTACGCGTCGAGTGCAGAAAGTAGCATTTTGCATGCGAGTGTGGAGTTTGCACCCGAGCGATAGCGAGGGTAGTAAAACCACACAAACAATGCAAAATGCCGTTTTCGCACGAGTTGCGTACCGTACTTTATCTACGATTGTTAGATATAAATAATAAATACAGAAAAAAATAAACTTGCTGTATGTAAGTTCCTATCTCTCTCTTGATAAAGTAAAGATGGCATTTATTCTTGAGTTGTATATTTTGCCGAATAATTATTTCTGGGGGAGTATTATTCTCCACATTTTCGTCAAAGTCACTTGATTCACTTATTGCATTTCACTTATTATTATGTATTAGAAATCAGTCTCTATGTTTCCTATTATTATGCCAAAGTAAATAAATTGCCTTAACAGTTTCGTTTCCAAAACCGTCATAGAAAAGAATTAAGACAATATATATATTTTAACTGATCAATTTCGCGCATTTCCTAACAAATTATAAGACAATCATGTACTGTTATAGTATATTTTATTTAAGTATTTTCTTCCTAGTTATAATAATAATAACTTCTTATTTGTGTTTAGAGTTTAGGTTTTCCTGGTGGTTTGAATGCATTTGGATTACCATAAAAAATCAATAAAATTACTTTTATAACTAAAAATGTGCTTTATTTACTTGATGCAAAATAGTTATAATAATTTTAATTGACGTAAGAGAATGAATAATTTATTTTTTAATTTTTTTAATTTGAATTAATTTAAAACCACATTGTTGACTGCAAAACATGAAAATTCAATTTCCCTTGTAGCTGTTATAATAAATCTTGAGTTTAATCCAATTAAAACGTCGAAAGCGGTTTGACGTGGTTTTCAAGTGCTCGGTTGTCTGGAAGTGTTGAGTAAAAAATCACACTCTAGTGACTAGTGCGTGATTCCCCTATATTTCCTGTGGTTTAATTAATTTTGTCTCGGCGTCGCAATTCTTGTTAGGCTAAGCCGGCTTGCATTTGATCCCCCCCCCCCCCCCCCAACCTACACTATTGTGTTTGTGGCTTAAATACTTTGTCTTGCCACCGTAAAATTCTAGTGTGAGGAATCCCTCTGTTGTTTTGTTTTATAATACCCTTTTCCTCTTATCCCGGATCTTATCCTCAGAATGAATACAGAATTAATTTATATTCAAATGCCCACTATATATTTTGTATTCAAGTTAATTACAATTGTAAGAGGATTTATAATACTTGTTCTATTTGTTTGTCTATAGAATATTTTTGCTTTCGAGTTTGCTGAAGGTACGGAACGCTAATGTGATCGTTCTGAAAAACAAATTTGTCTCTTTTCTCCGAATTCAAATCCGTTTGACATCAGGGAACATTTTTGGTTCCGTGTCTGTGTGTCGGTCTGTCGCTCATTTTAGCGAACCAACATCTCTTAAAAACTACTCGAATGATTTTGATGAAATTTAAGTGGTAGGTCATAATTAGCCCATAGTTGGTCTCATATAAGTTTCAACCTTTTCTTATTTGTTTCTCTTCAACATGCGCACAAACACACATTTATTTACACCTCTGCTCTTCTGATTTTTATGAAATTTGGATATTTTGCCAAAAGTAGCCCGCTCATATCCCCAGTCCCCAGATTTATTTCAACCGTCTGCGTGAGACGAAATGGTCGTTAAACATGACTCCCCTCCTAGTTGTATTTCAACCAAGAGTGTCATTATCATGGTTTCCAGGCCGAAACCTGGTGGCGCCACTCTTTCGAGGAGCTTCCCATTTGATTAAAGAATGCTGGGTGGACATTGAGCGGGAGGCCCAGCCCGGGAATCGAACCCAGAGCTGTGGTCAAAATCGGTGACCCATCCATCTTCTGACTCTACTCGAGGCTGCTTAACTTGTCTTATCGCAAGTCGAGCGTAGTAGCCTCCAAGCCACCCCCCCCCCCCCCCGAAAATATGTCAATAGTAGTAGGCTGTAAAAGCGCATAAAATCATTAAAGTACATGAAATGGGACGCGAAGAAGCTATGTGGCACACTAATTTGCAGACAATTTATTATTTCTACTACTATTTATTATTAAGACAGAGGGAGAAAGGATGATAAAATTTAAAAAATAGGAATTAAATCAAGTCGCGTTACGCAGTTTTGAGATTCTCTGCCATTTAGTTTTTATGGGTTTTTTTATTTTTTCTTTTGTGGGATTTTTGTTCTTCTGGGTATTTGGAAAGGTGAAACACTGCCATTGTATATATATTTAAGTCAGTGGTGTAGTGGGGACGGCGTTCCCACACTGGTTTTCCACAGTAAAAAAAAATAAAATAAAAAAATAAAATAAAATAGCCAATTTATTGCTAAATATTGAATTGGTATAAAATGATTGATTTAAATAATAAAAAAAATACTTTACAAACATTTGTAAACTTGATTAATGTTGAGCTTAAATAATAATTTGCCGATTATTTGTAAACGGTACATTCTAATTTTATGTATCTTGGCTATTGCAGTCATTCTAGGACATCATATAAATGGGACTTTCCTTATAATTTGACAAATATATTTAGCGTTATTATTAAAGTGTTACAGTATCTCCTAACTAAAACTTAATATTTAGATTTTGACATTGTCCATTTACCAGTATACGACAAGAGATGTACTTTCAAGGTAACTCTTAATTTTAAATGTTTTATTTGTCTGAAAACTTAGTGTTTGAAGAGAGAAGATTAAACTGATTAACCTTTCTAATCTACTTCTGACAAATATTTTAATACGTTTGAAGAAAACCGACTTAAAATTTTAATCAAGAGCTGGCATTGAACCAAAGGTTTCCTCTAAATGATTCAATCCAAAATCCTTCAATTAATACTGGGTGGTTTCTTTATTTGAAATATATTTGAGTCTTCCTCAAGGGTTTTAATGTTGAATTCAAGCCATTCGTACGTGATCCTCCCAATAACCGTGTATAAGAACCAATCCTTACCCGGGCATCGTAATCCTCTATTCTGTCATTTATTCTCTAGTAGTACTGTAGGAACGCCGAGAGAATGTGCGTGGAAAAATGGATCTTGGGTCGAAGTTTCAAATTTACTATCGACTTGACTTCGAGATATATCGCTATTCCTCTAGGCTGAGTCCCCTCTAGGTACTCGAACTTTTCTACCTTGTTTAAAAAGTGACATTTTTTCGGCACATTTTCACAATGCCCAACTTTAACTTCTCACTGCTTTAAGAGTTCTTATCCAAATCAAACCAAATTGACAGGGTTTTTATAACTCATATAAATGTAGAAGCCTACGAAGTTTCAAGTCAAAAAGTTCATTTGTTTTACGTTAATTAACGAATTTAATGGGATCTGATATCCAAATGAACCCAATTATAATTTTATTAAATGAAAATTATTATTGAGCATTATTTTTAACATTTGTTGATACATTATTAGAATATAATATTATTATGCTATCCAAGTAATAGTTTAAAACGCATGATATCTTACTAATTTTAAAACTTAATCTGATTATAGATTATAAACTTAATCAACTTAAATAAAAAATCAGTTCAAATTTTCTAAGGAGATGCCAAATACGAAAGATCACGGAAATATAAGATGTTATCGACAAAGCGATTGTCCTAAGACTGACTGAAAAATATGTTGTTGTTTTTTTTCATTTTTAGCGAGACAGTTTGTTAAAAGGAAAGCGGCTTGTATTATGAGATTATTTTCTTGCAAATATGTATAAATTTTTACAATTTTCCATGAAAGATTGCACTTCTTTAAAAAATAAAGGGTTTATCCCAATCCAAACTAAGGTCAATCACCACCCAAAGGTAACTAATCCCATTCCTTCATCCTTCCGCTTTTTATAATCCTAAGTCCTACCTGACCGTTAAGTAGCTCATGCCCTATCAATATTTAGAGTACATATTATTCAGATAAAGATTACAGTACTGCTTAAAACTAGTAAGACATCAGGCGTTTTAAAATATTTCTTTGATAGCAAAGATGGGTTAAAATAATAGGACTGGTTTATTATTTTAAGACAAAACCTCAACAGAAAAATAAAGAAAAAAATACGTTTCAAAGAATTTTTTTTTTTTTTAAATATGTTTAATAAAATTTGTATACTTAATGTTTTCTTAAAAATGTTATACATTTTTTAAAATAAATATTATTTTTTAATCTATAATCAGATTAAGTTTTAAAATTAGTAAGATATCATGCGTTTTAAACTATTACTTTGATAGCATAATAATATTACTTATTATTTTCTAATAATGTATCAACAAATGTTAAAAATAATGTTTAATAATAACTTTCATTGGGTTTATTCGGATATCAGATCCCATTAAATTCGTTAATTAACATAAAACTAATTAACTTGTTGACTTGAAACTTCGTAGGCTTCTACATTTATTTGAGTTCTAAAAACCCTGTCAATTTGGTTTGATTTGGATAAGAACTCTTAAAGCAGTGAGATGTTAAAGTCGGGCATTGTAAAAATGTGCCGAAAAAATGTCACTTTTTAAACAAGGTAGAAAAGGTCGACACACCTAGAGGGGACTCTGCCTAGAGGAACATCGATATATCAAGAAGCGAAGTCGATAGTTAGTTTAAAAGTTCGACCCAAGATCGATTTTTCCACGCACATTCTCTCGGCGTTCCTACAGTACTCTCTGATAATCCTCTTCAACGTCTTAAGTGCGAGTAGCTTAAAGGTCCTTTACCCTTAATGTTTGTAAAGAAAAACGTTCAGAGGAAAAAAAGATTTTACTCAGGCTATTTATCCAAATTCAAATAAGTCTTTTCTTATTTGACAGGTTTAAACTCTGCATTTATAAATGATGATTAAATCTTAAACTGCTTTATTGTTCTACTAAAATTACCTTTATATATATAGTTTATATATATATATATATATATATATATATATATATATATATATATATATATATATATATATATATATATATATATATATATATATATATATTTAAATTAGAACTAAAACTATTGACATTTGTAATAGCCCTTGTGAAATTATTTAGATAATGCATAAATTTCTATTGATATCGAACATGAGATTAGTTAATGATTCAAACTTTCAGAGAGCAGCATAATACAACTTAGATCTGGTCTTAAGCGATCGTTGAAAGTAGTGTATTGCAAGATTGCTTTTTTAACGTATATCAGTCGATCTTGGAAACGAGACATTTTATAAGTACATACTAGAGTCTGTTGTGTTTGGATAAGCTCATAGGAAAATTGTGGGAAGTCTAACATGGCCACAATATTGAAATGTCTTGTATGTGTACTGTTGTTATATTATGTTAATTGATGTATGTGTATTTGTATTGTTGTTCTCTATAGTTTTATATTTTCACATATTCTATTCTCTTCAAATTTTAGGAAAAATTGTGAGATGTCTAGCATGGTCACCATGTTGAAATGTCTTTTACTTGTGATATATGTGTTTTTTTGTTTGCGTCATATTTTTATTGCTTTAAATTTTTATATTTCTAGAGACATTTATTTATATATTTATATATTATTCTCTTTTTATTTGAGACATCATTTGATATGTTACTGATTGATTTAAAAAAAAAAACTCTCTCTCCAAGTAGAATATTTTCCTTTTTTTAATATAAAATTTTCTATTTTTGAACTAAATAATAAAGACACGAATGCACGTTTCACCGTAAAACCGTGAAAAACAAAAATGAAAAATCAGTTGACTTCTCAATATTAGGAATATTCGACTTTATTTCCTACCTTAGTAGCACGTTTTAACTCACGTATTTTTATACTTAACTTGTCATTCTAGAAGAGATTATATTTAAACATATCTGTCGGTGTTATAATTCAAAATAAATACCCATTTTCTCAATGTCATGGATAAACATCATAAAAAAAATCAAGGATATGTTTTTGGGCATTGAATCATCGACATCATCTACATATCGACGTTTCAATATTTGTTGTGAAGAAAATTAGTATAAATCTGCCTAATTGATATAGCACATGGATCTTAAGGTGTAAAATTACGAAAAATAAATCCATTTTGATTGTCTTTTGGTCTGGTAGGAGCTCTGATGTCATTTTATACAAAATTTAGAACTTCTATCGGTGATATATAGTACTACAATGAATACAAGCGAAAACAATCGACCTCCTATTTTATTATAACTTCCTGGCCCGGTATTTAAGAGCTTCACATATTGCCTGCCATTTATTGAAACCTCAGCACGCCTATCGTCAAAATATTGTATTATAAAATGAAAGCCTATCGACCTCCTGTTAAATCCTAACTTCCTGGCACGATATTTAAAAGCGTCACATTTTTCATGTCGTTTTTAAGTGAAAGAAATGTTTGCTGTCCCCTAGCTAATACATATTCATGTTAATAAACGTTCTATACGTAGACGAAACTTCTATAAATCAAACAGTTGTTTGCATTTTGTACAAAATATGGTGTAGAATTCTAGAAAACTGAGCTCATTTTTGAACTATAGAATCTCTCCAGCTTACTTTATATGTGTGAAACAAGATTGAAAAGTTGAATGCGTAAAGTCATTTATCATTTAATATTATTGTTGGTAATTTGAAATGGTCAGTGAAGCTTATAAATTATCTAACTTATTAGTTAAATATTCCAGCTTAAAGTCAAAAGAGATTTTATCTCGTTTCACCCTTCCAACCAAAACCCACTTAGTCAAACTTCGACTTTTATAAAACTTTTCGTCTCTCTTATTAAGCTGTTTATAAAATTAATTCATATCGATATTCATATATGTCTTTTAAGCCTAATTATTTACAAGTATAAAAATAAATATTAGCTTTTAATTACCTCTTTACAGACATACCATTAAAATGTTTATTTCTTCACTAATTGATGTGACTTGCTCATGCCGTTCTTTCTTTTATAAATAAAAGTTATTTGAGTTAAGTCAGAGGTATGTTATGGATTTATTTAATAAAATATAATGTATCAAACCTCCCTAATTAAATTTGTGTAATTAGACAACATTTTGTGAAGAGGAAAAATTTAATTAAATACATTTTTTTTAAAGAAATAAAAAAATAATATTATTAGAAACTCAATATAAATGAACTCAACAGTAAATACGAATCTAAAAAAATATATATATTCATACAATTTTTAAAAAGTTAATACATTTATATTCCTGTTGCCTTATATATTTTATACTCCTAATAATAAAATATTGTAATTAAATTTAATTAACAACACAATATAAATTGTGTTATAATCAATAATGAAAAAAAGCCATGTGGCAGAATTGGTAAAAAAATTCTCTAATTACCCTGAGCATGATCTTTTATCATACGCCCTAATCTTTTTTTTTTATCGAATGTAACAAAAGGGAGACCTTTATTTTATGACAATATTTCACGTTGTTATAATATCAACTTTGAAACATAATATTAAAATATTATGTAGAAGGTATATTTAAAAATAGAAGAGGATTATTTTGAAAAATTTAACAAGGAGACTACTGAAAGAGAAGGCATCAATAATATCGCAATGTTCTCTAAATAAATGAAATTCTCTTTTTGTAAAATTTTCGGATTTGCCGTATAGTATGTATTTCTCCTTTTCCCATAGTTTTTTTTTTTTTTTTTTTTTTTGAAAATTACTAGCCTTCATCCTTACAAGTTATGATACAAAAAATTTCCCCACTAGTTACAGTTTTATTTATTACTAGTTAGTTCCCTAATTCAACCTTATATACCACTACAATCTAACCTAAAAGTTATGTTACAAAAAAACCACCTCACCTCTGTTAGAGGATTATATAGTTCTCAATTATGTTTCTACAATCTAACCTTACAAGTTATGTTACAAAAAATCACCTCACCAGTCACAGGTTTAATACTTCTGTAATCTAACCTTACAAGTTATGATAAAGAAAATTACCCCTAAGTTACAGGTTTATTTAGTTCTCAATTATATTTCTACAATCCATAACCTCACAAGTTATATTAAAAAAATCACCTTACCAGTAAGTTTTATATAGTACTAGTTAGTTCCCTAATTCAACCTTAATATACCAACACAATCTAGCCTACAAGTTATGTCACATAAAACCAACTCACCGGTTAGAGGATTATATAGTTCTCAATTATGTTTCTACAATCTAACCTTACAAGTTATGATATAAAAAATCCTACCCTCTAGTTAGAGGTTTATTTAGTTCTCAGTTATGTTACTACAGTCTAACCTCACAAGTTATATTACAAAAAATCTTCTTACGGGTTTCAGGTTAATTTAGTTTCCCTCATAAAACCTCAATTACGAGGTTCATTTAGTACTAGTTAGTTCCCTTAATTCACCCTCAATAATGCCTCTACAATCCAACCTTAAGTTGGAGTTACAAAAAAAAAACACCTCACCTGTTACACGTTTATTTAGTTCTCAATTATGTTTCTACAATCCAGCCTTACAAAAGTTATCCTACAAAAATTCAATTAACAAGTTACAAGGTTAGTTAATCCTAGTGAGTTGCTGTAATACAACCTAAGTAATGCCTCTACAATCCAGCCTTACAAGTTATGTTACTTAAGAATCACCTCACTAGTTACAAGTATATTTATTACTGGTTAATTCCCCTCATAAACCTCAGTTATAAGGTTTATTTAGAACTTGTTAGTTCCCCTAATTATCGTCTATTTTGTTCCAAAACATGTATTTATCATTATTATTTATATTAAATTATCTAATCGAATCTTTTATATGGAATTACCATTATTAGTTTATAAACTCCTCTAATATCCGTATTATATTGGGGAATAATTTAATTATTGACTAACAATTGAGGTTATGGGGATGGGAAACAGTATTATAAGGTCCCGACCTCGCTACAACCGAAGGGAGGAATCGAAGCAAGATAATAGGAGTTGGAGAATAACTTGTTCCTCGAATAATAGAACCGAGAGATAGAAGAGCTTTAATACTCGGTATAGCAAGTTAGGTTTTGCACCCTTTGAAGGGATAATATTAAACCTTAAAATCCACCTCGCAAAACCTAAACCTTTTTGGTAGAATATTTCGACAGATGTGTATGGGAACTGATATTCAGGCCCGAAAACCTTTCAGTGTGTTTATTCACATTCGGATGGAATTTTGCTTCGACTCCCGGTCGGGTTTAATACGGTACCAATATTCATCTTGGTTTCTCCTCTTTTCAGGAGTTTTCTCTTGATGGAGTAAAGACGTGGAATATTAGGCAATGTTCAGTTTGTTTCTTTTTGAACCAAAAAGCATTCCTTTGATTATTTTTTTTTCCAAAGCAAAGTTAAGGGAAAAAAGCTCAAAATATGATGAAAGACAATAAAAACATTATTTTATATAGTTTTTTAGGGTCCGTAGGCAAAACCAAGGACCCTTATATTTTCCTGCGTGTGTCTGTCCGTCCGTCCTCTCGCGTGCTCTCATGGCTACACCTTTCGCCCGATCACTTTGAAATTTGGTATGTATGTGTCTTGTACCTACCCACATATTTTAAAAATATAGCGACTAAAAAAAATATTTTTAAAAAAAATTAGGGTAAAAAACTTAAGGGTTAACATTTTTTTAATTTTTTTCGACACCGCGAGGGGTATCATATGAAAGGGAACGTCGAGCTGATTACAAAAATATATAATTCTTTGGATATAACTTTGATAGGGCGAGCGTAGGCAAGTTTGAAGTGGGTGTGAAACGTGTCCCCCCCCCCCCCTCTATCTCGCTTATGTGAAGTGCAAAAAATCTGAAAAAATTCCTGAACATTCTTTGACCAAAAGTAAAGATACCGCACTTTTTGAAAATTTCGAAAAAAATATTATTTTATTTTATATTGACAAAATACGTTTTTTTTATAATTATGGTCTTTTCGATGTATTTATATGGTTTTGGTCCGGTTCAGTGGCAAAAAAATACTTTATCAGAGTGTGTTTTGAGAATATCAGACCCTTAGAATAGTTCAAAGTAAGCTTTTTAGCATTTTAAAAAAAACACTGTTTATACACTTTACAGTTAAACACTATATAGTGTGGCCTACGGACGCTCGCTGTGTGGTGACTAGCACACACTTGACCTGTTTATTTTTGTTAGTTTTTAGAAAAGCCATAATTTTATAACGCCCTTAAAAATTGTTTGTTTTGAGGTCACTTTGTTACATCATGTACGCAGTATAGATAAAGAAAAACATTATTTTACATTTTTTTTTTTTTTTTTTTTAAATGTAAAAAAAGAAAATGGAGAAAAGAAATGTTGCATGCCTGTTTCAATTGTGCTTTAGACTTTATATGATGTATATATACATTTTTATTAAAATTGTTACGTTAAAACGTAAGATATCGGTAAAAACGTTGTTTTCTCTATTTTAATAGTTCCCGCTAGTTATTAGTGGTGTCGCTGTTGGTTTTACTAAAAAAATGTTATTTGAAAAAAATGTTCGTCTGGTGGAATAGATGATAGAATGTTTTCCCCTCACATATGAACCTCTTGTTTACGCGAGCGTTTCGCGAGAATTCTTGGACGGATCACGCTGTCCAGCGAACTTAGTCTGAGCATTAGTGAAAGGAACACGAATTCCAAATTTCCACCAAATGTTTCAACTTTTACTCAATTTATCGTCGGACACGTAAACGTTACACACAGACAGTCTGACAAGATGTCTATTTTCTTGAATGTAAGAAGCTCGCTTACGCCGCGCCGCCTCAATTAAAACTAAACAATTACAAAGATATTGACCAATTCCATTATCATGAAATAAATCTTCGAAATTTTCTTCATCTGGTTCTAACTCTTTTCCTGATTTGATTTAGAGTCTATTTTCAGCCGTCAACAATTATTAATTTAACAATTATTAGACATGTATAATGTATAATAGTGCTAAATATCAGCTTTTATAAAGCATTACAAATTAAAACATAAGGGAACTATGTATTATTACAATTATTGTTCAAATCTCAAAAGTAAAATTTTCATGTGAATTGTTTATTTCTGTTTTTGTTCGGGATATTCAATTTCAAATGCTTTTTTGTCGCAAGATCGAAATAAGTGAAGTCAAAATATTGTGAAGTAGTTTTAATAACAATTTCAAACTTATCTAGTACAAGAAGTTAGGTTCCAAGCTGTTATTAATTAATCAGGCA
This sequence comes from Gerris lacustris, assembly GCA_951217055.1. NCBI lineage: Eukaryota > Metazoa > Arthropoda > Insecta > Hemiptera > Gerridae > Gerris > Gerris lacustris. The sequence goes on from OX578284.1 coordinate 48,451,790, forward strand.
ATATTGCCCATGTGGTCACATACTTGCTAACCAAAAGTTCTAATTAGCTTGAATTAATAATAAAAACAGAATTAAGAAGCGTGTCCTAATAACACTTCTAGTCTTAATTAAATCCGAATGAACCTACAAAATTACTTTCAGGTTCTTGAGAGTTTTCGATTATATCTCAAACTTTTAATTTTCTTGTTTAACATGTTCTTTCATTTTGTTCTTACATATGAACTGTTCTTGTTGTACATATGTATTTATAAAGAAAACTGTATTAAATATTAAATGTCGTAAGAAAATATCACATTATTCTTATCTTTATCAGCTGACATCAGATAAATTTCGAGTTTTTATTGAGATATCGATACTGTTTCACCAAACTGCCGCTTGGGAGGTTTAGTATATGGGTGTCGCATAATGAACCACTTTTTGAGACCCCGATTCTATAGTATTGTTCCCTCTACCCCTTCCTTACTCTGGGGTAGAAATAACAAATGTTATGTTATTACACTCGAACAATTGTCTAAGCTTTTTTCTAAAATATGATTTTTAATTTTTAAAGAAAGCAGGGTTTTTTCACTTAAATAACTGATTCGAAAGAAACTTAAAGTGATGTTAGCCACTTTAGTTCTCTCATTCAGTAACTATTATATTGCTAGGATTGGAAATAATTTTGAATTTTAAGTGAAAAAGATTAAAAATAAAACCTTTGTCTAGAATTTTCTTTATATCTAGTTTTCTCCCGGGATTAAACCAGGCTGTGGTAAAAGCTTTTAGTCTAAACGTGTATTGTATGAAGTGAATAGCAATACTCTTTGAGCATAGTTGAATAGTCAAGTGTATGGAGAGTGCATTATTGATTGGATCCAATAAATCTGAGTTAGAATGGAGTTTGAATTACTCAAATGAATTGCATGGTTTTATCTGGCAATATGTAAATCGTGTGCTTGCTATAAGTCCTTACTCTTTGTGCAGATTGCTAATCGATTAACGTTAACACTCTTCCTCTGATTGACTTACCTAGTTATATGTATTTCAATTAATCAAATTAATCATCGTTATAAAATCTGATTTAAGCACGTTTAATGTGAATGATTAATACGTTTTATCATGATTAGCCTTTGAAGTTTATACGGTTTATAGTTTCTTGATTTTTGTAAGTTACAAAATATGAATACAGTTAGTTTTTTTTTGGAAACTCTACATTAATTCGTTGAGTTAATGGAACAATAATTAAGGAATAACAGAAGACGTTTTAACACAGAACCGCGTTCCGTTCCTCGCGGTCTTTTATAAGGGCAGCGACAATAGATTTGTTAAATTACTAAATCAACTAATTATGTACTTTTCAATGCCAAATTGACTTATATAAATATGGAAAAATTTAATAAAACATAAAACTAAATACCTGAACAATGAATACACCTATACATAATAATATTGTATATAGAAATAATTATGACCCACCATCAGATGTATACCCAACAGACAGAAACGGAACCAAAAATGTTCCCTGATGTCTAAAACGGATTTCTATCATAGCATTTTTGAACTCTGGGACATAAAAAATGTTCGTTCTTCAGAACGATCACATAGCTTCCGTTACCTTCGGTAACCTCGGAACCAAAATATAAAAGTGAATAATACAGCGGATGTAACACTGCATCTGGGTGGTGGAAAACTCTGCACAATTTATTGCCTTTAAATTATATTGCCTTCATAATAAACTGTGACTAATCTACTTGACTTGTGTGATACCTACTCCAATTACTATTATAAATATATAAATAAATCCATTTTATTTGTGACCCTGATAAATAAAAGGGGACCTCAAAAACTTCTATTCTGACAGCAAATATTCCATAGAGCAACATCCACTTCAAATTTTATTTACTAGCTTTTTCAGCTTATTTTCTAACAAAGATTTATAAGATATTTTAATCTTTTTTTCCTTTCCTAAATTCCCAATTCCATACTTCAAAAAATATATATTTTAAGTATATTTGTAAAAATCAAAGAAAAACATTTTGTAAAATACCTTTCATCCATTTTTTTTTTAGAATAGAAGCTTCGTTTAAACAAACTTTTTAAATTGCTTTTGCACAAAAACGTTCTTAATACTTGTAAGTAATTCAATATTTATGAATGTTTGACACGAAATTTCTGTAGTGCTCAAAAGGATGAATATAATTGTTGTTTGGTAAGGGAAATAATATTTCTACAGTCAAAACAAATTGCCGTAAAAAGAAATTAGTTAAATTGCGTCTCATTTAACTGCACGCAAGTATAATAAAAGTATAGGGATGGATTCAAGTAGAGTTAATTAGGGTCAGAAGTGCTGTCTGGAACTTAGGTTCCAACCTATCAACAGATGTAGTAGTGAGTTTTAATCCTAAAGAGGTGAGATATTTCTAACTAAGAATATTGTCAAACGTGGTTCTATAATAACTATAAGCATTGTTGTCAATCATGGCATAAAAAAGAGAGGACAGTACAAAGGATAAATTTAAGGAACTAAAGGCCCCCATACACGATCAAACATTTTGCGCAAAATGTTTGCGTTAACCTGATGTCGGGCAAATTTAGGCCATAAACGTCAAACATCATGTTTGCGCAAACATCAAACCGTCCCATACACGGTCAAAATGTTTGCGCAAACATTTTGACCGTGTATGGGGGCCTTAAGACTCGATGCAGATTATTGGTAAACAAAAGTAATTTTCTTAATTAAGCAACATTATTTCACTGGTAATAGTAGGTATTTTTTGCAAGAACGACCGAAGTAATTTTTTTCATTTTTGGATTAATTGTACTTGAGCGCTATGATTATGACTATAAGATATGTGTGGACTCAACAAGATAATGAAGTAGAAGGCAAAGATAATGAAGGTTTAAATATGGGGGCTTTTGCAAAAACATACCAAGGCCATTTTTTTCATTCTTGGAATAATTGTACTTGAGCGTTGTGGCTTTAAGATATATGAATGGTCTCTAAATGTTAAGATAAACCATTGTCAACAATATAATGAAGTAGAAGGCTAAGATAATGAAGGTTTAAATAAAGGGGCTTATAAAAAACAACCAAGGTATTTTTTGGAATATTTGTACATGAGCGTTGTGACTTTGACATACGTGTGGACTCTAAATGTTAAAATAAACCATTGTTAACGTGCTAACGTAAGTTTAAATAAAGGGGCTTTTGCAGAAATAACCAAGGTCACACTCAGTTTTTTCAATAGCAACTAATGTTAGTTTAGGTTGGCAAACTGGAGATTTATGTAATAAGGTTAGGTAAATGTTAATGTTAATGTTAGGTATTTTTATTTAATTTTTTCTAGATAAACGTTTCGTTTTTAATTATTATTGAAATAAGTTGTAATTTGATTTTTTTAATTAACAGTTTACTTTTTAAACTATTATAATAATATTCGAAGAGATAAAGAGGGTAAGAGCTACTTAGTTGCCCCTAAAAAAAGCTTTTTAAAGAAGAAGATTCACGGAAATAAGACGTACTAGTTGGTGGCCAAGAATTTACTTTTAGTGTTGGAGTTGTTCTACCAACGATGTAATATATGCTCATTTGTTACCATAGTTTTACATAGGAAGGGTACATCAAAGAGAAATTTCTGTTTGCCATAAAGCTTTTTTAAATAATCAAGGCATATTTAGAGGTTGGTTAAGGCATATACACAGCTAAATTACAATAAAAGGACCTAAGGGGAAAGCATTCTCATCCAGCCAGTTTTTTTTTAATTGAAATTAATTAGTTCAAAGTTTTAAACTGTGCTTTGAAGTACAAAAGACAATAACTAATTACAGTTTACTTGAAGTAGTTTTAAGCTAGAATAGTTCTGCATTGTTTAACACCCGGTGATTTATTCACTTAATTTGACCTGTTTTGAGTAAGGTTATTACAAAACTTTGAACAACCTACCTCCAGTTTATTTAGAGTTTCATAGCGGTCAAAAGTTTTTAAGATGAAGTAAGTTGATCTTGTAAAAAAACCAGTTCTAGAAAATGTAAGATAAAAAGGAATTGCTTAACGTTTACCTTACGTCTTAGGAGAATCAAGATTTGGTAGTGGCATTATGATTATAATAGTACATTACACGTCGAGTGCGGAAAGTAGCATTTTGCATGCGAGTGTGGAGTTTGCACCCGAGCGACAGCGAGGGTAGTAAAATACACGAGCAATGCAAAATGCCGTTTTCGCACGAGTTGCGTACCGTACTTTATCTACGATTGTTAATTTAAATAATAAATACAGAAAAAAATAAACTTGCTGTATGTAAGTTCGTATCTCTCTCTTGATAAAGATGGCATTCATTCTTGAGTTGTATTTTTTGCCGAATTAATTATTTCTGGAGGATTATTGTTCTCCACATTTTCATCAAAGTCACTTGATTCACTCATTGTTTTTCACTAAAAACTCGATATAAACAGATACTTTAATAAAAGAACAGCAAATTATGCGCAACTCGAGTCGTGGTGATGTGATAATGATGGGCAACTTGAATCACTAATACTACGTTTCTTACTATAAAACACATTGAATTAAACCTTTTAGAGAATCGAATTAAACCAAACTCAGCACTGCGCATCAAAAATTCTTCAGGAATTAGAGCGTTGATGGAGGTAATTTGAATGGATTGACTAATAAAGTAACAGGGACGTTGAACATCAGGAGTCTGTTATACAGCGATAAATTTGACGTCGATTTTTTTTTTTATAAAATTTATATTTTTTAATGTAACATGACTCAATAGAGAGAGGAGCAGTTAATTTTAAAGTTAATGAGTGATTCTAAAAGGTTTGTTATACTCATTTTCTATTTCATTTAGTTTTTGTGATACTACACTTTAAAACAAAAAAAAAAACGTTTAGTATCATTTGCTTAAACGATACTTTGTTGCACTTGACCAATAGAATCCACTTCTTTCATTGTGCATTTTTCACGATCACCCTGTGTATTATGTGTGCTCTGGAGGACCTTATATAATATATAAGGTCCTCCAGAGCACAAGAATGACTTCATCTGCCGAAGTAGGCCATGTGAAGTGTGCTGTAGTTTAAACTCTATGCTCTATGGAGAAGCATAGAAAAATAACTACAATAATGTTTACAATTATTATTAATATACATTAGGGTATACCTTAAAGCATAAAATATTTATTTTATCTCTATATTTGGTGTGTGAATAATCTTAGCTGAATATATAGAAAAAAAATTACTCATTTCTATAAATTCAGTCTAATATGTAGAGAGAAAATTTTGTTTTAGATTCGAATAAGATTTTAATAAATTTACAATTTGAAAGATTCTCCTGATTTCAATAAAAGTTTTATTTTTAAGTATATTTTTCCCCCCTTTTACCCTAAATATAGTCAGTCTTAAAATAAACATATCTAGTTTGATTCCTAGAGAATTGAGACATGATTACTTTTAAACTTTTGACTCAAAAGTTTTGGGAAAAATCCACATGACAGAAAAATCTCCTTTTTTTCATTTTGGTTACAGCAATCTCTGCATTTGAAACTTTTTATTTTACAATCTAATAATACTAAAAGAAGTAAATAACATAAAATTATCTTTCCAATCGGGGCAAAAGGAAACTAAAAAGTGGAGAGATAGTTTCATACTAATATAATAAATATTAAGTAGACTAAGACTAGTTTCATACTAATATAATAAATATTAAGTAGACTAAGACTTTCAAAAAGTATGGTTGAGTGGTGTTTTTATACGTTGAGCTAGCTATACGGCGAGCCACACTATCTGATGAGGGAAGATTTAGTGTGTAGGGTTGTAGTATAGCTGTGTCTCTTGAGAGGTTTGGATATTTACTGTTCACCTGTATAAATAGGTACTTGTTGCTATCATTGTCATGTGAAAATTTAGAGTGAAATTTAGAATTTGGTTACATTTTACATTGTTTTAAGTAAAAGATTGTAAATGGTTAGTAAGGTGAGGTAAATAAAAAAGGAATAAAGGTATAGATATAATCTAATAATAAGAATTCTTTTACGGAGAGTGGAACTCAGTTATAAAACATATTCTTGGGTTCATCGAACTAACCCCGCAGAAATAAGACGTATTTTCCAACTCCTTATACCCTCAGGCAGAGTAGTGCTATAGACACTCAGAAACTTTTTAGAGCTGCTTTAGAGAAAGTTTCTTATATTTCTCTTCGGGCACAGTTGGTAGACCAAAAGTATTCCATGTAAGACGTTCCAGTACAGTACAACAACTTAGTAAGTGAGATGGAGTTTTGGTCTTTTTCCAACACAACTAGAAGTGTTAGATAAAACCAAGACAAAATACGAGTATAAGTCATAAAATCTCCTGTAGCACAGCTTTAATTTTATGGAAAGCTAATTCTATACTTTGTTTGAAATGAAAAACATATAATATTTCCTCTAAAAATAATCTTACATAAAAGATGTTATAGATTGCCTTCATTCTGAACTGTCAAGCAGATTCCCTGAAAAATAAAAGACGAATTAGGAAAACTCTTCCAGTGGCGATTGAATCTTACTGGGTGTTGGTCCCTACATAGGGCCTACAATAATTCTATGCATCTCAATCGCTTTAAGTCCCCACTCTGATCTGCAATAATTCCACGTGTCTCAGTGGAAGAAAGTCTTTACATATGGACCTACAAACGCGAAGTTGCTATTATCATAGAAATCTAGTGCTTCTACTTATGTCATCAGAAGCGAATGCCAAGATAGCGAATAAAGATGTCAAATTGAAGATAATACATTTTTTTTTACAGATAATACATATTTTTTAATACATGATTCTTACAGGGAAGTAAGGTACTCTTCTTACACAGAAGACAGGCACATACCTAGTTTTAATTATAATATCTGCTGTCTTTTTAAATTACGAGTATATTAATAATTGAAGATAGCAAGTTGTTCTTCATGTTTGTATGTAGAAAGGGTCATAAAATTATTGCTTAATAATCTTTGTAACCAATTATGTCACAGTTTTATTTAAGGCGATCCCTAAGGTCGCTAAGGTCGCCCTAAGGCCCATAGATAAAAAAAAAGAAAACAAATTCAAATTAATTTAGATAAGTTATTATATCTATTTAAAGACCATCAAATCAAAACAAACATATATTATTATATTTATTGGAAAAATTGTAGTTGCCTTAGATTAGCAATAACAAATAATTTCATGGAGCGTCTTCGGGACACTACTCGATTATAAAATAATAAAAAATATCTGCGGTCTTTATATTATATTACAAGTATATCAGTAATTGGAGATTGCCGTAAGTTCTTTATGCATGTAGAGTAGGTTATAAAATTATTGCTCAGTGCTCCTTGTAACCATTTATGTTACTGTTTTATTGAAGGTAGTATTTGCCGTCTTTTTAAATTATATCAGTAATTTAAGATATAAAAGTATAAAAGATGAAAGCAGATAAGTTCTTCATGCATATAGAATAGGTATTAAGATTATTACTCAATGATCCTTGTAACCAATTATAAGTTACATCGTTATAGGGTAGAGCCAGCAATGTATTTTTTGTTTTTCGAAGTATAAGACATTATTACTTTTTGAACCCACATTTTCTGTATAGTTAAACTCCAATTATTGGGTTGGCTTTCTGTTAGATGCAAACGGTTAGTCTGCCATTCCTATTAAGTTTATTGCCCTTCTGTAGTCTTGGAAAATTGCCGTTATATTTGCCAAAACCTTAAAATAATTTATTTCTCAGATATCTAAGTTTATTGGTGCGTGTTCCCCCAAACCTCTAGGAGAATACCAATAAGGGTGTGAATATTGGCTTGGGAATTATGGCAAGTATTCTCCAGAGAGGAATTTTAGGGACTAGACCTGAGCAACCCCATTTCTTCCAATAATGTCCAAACCATGTGGCCTCAGCAAATTCAATAATGGCGAATGTCTTATAATTTTCGAGTTTGTAGGCGAGGATAGCTATTTGCCCAAAACATCCCTTAGATTGAACTTTTATATTCTTTTCGATTATGTAGTTCTTTCTACTAAGGTATTAGTTCGGTTTATATGTTTTGTTTTTTCTTCTAAAATAAAGTCAGACCCTATAAAAAAAAAAATAGTATTGCATCTCAGCTTACCGTAAGTAACGGCAGCTGTGTGATCGTTCTGAAGAACGAAATTTTTTTGTCTCCAATTTTATAAATTCCAAGACAGAAATCCGTCTGAAACGGATCAGGGAACATGATTAGTTCCGTGTTCGTCTATCAGTGGTTATCCGGGTGTTGTCTGCCACTCAATTTTTGCAAACCCACATATCTCAAAAACTACTTTATTGAGGTGTAGATGGTAGGTCATAATTAGCCAGTTGTTGGTCCCATATAAGTTTCAACCTTCTGGAAACATTTGTTTCTTTTTCAGATGCTCACACACATACGTTTATTTTCACCTACATCTTCAAAAGTACTCATCTGATTTTTATGAAATTTGGATGATTTGCCAAATGTAGCCCGCAAATAGCCCTACATTCATTTCAAACCTCTGCGCTGCTTAAAATTTGCTAAATTGATACTTGAATTAATTTAAAACGATTTTGAAAGATTGATAAAACGGGGGGGGGGGGGGGGGAATATAATAAATTTGACAATAATAGACTGTAAAAGTATAAAGTCATCAGAGTATACGAAATAGGATGTGCCGCACAAATTGGCTGACTATTTCATTAAACTATCGCTCGGAGGAAACTCGAAGGGTATATTTTATTGCTTTTTTTTAAATACCCTTATAACTAAATATAATAAAAAGAATATATCTTCTGCTTAAGAGTGATTTTATCACCTCCAGAACGAATTTAATTAAGACAGGCTTAAACTACAAAGAGCTGTGGAGGGGAACCAGGTGTCCTTTTATGCAAAACGGATTTTATTGCATTTCTCCAGTACCTGTTTTCCGAAGCACGTGTGCAAATAAACCATCGACCTAATTGTGATTGCATTACTTAAATCCAGATTTTTTTTTTTTTTAAATGTAGATTTTATGTAGATGATGTTGTTTATAAAAACAATCTGCCAATATGTAGTTATAATTATTAATAATACCTATCTTAGGGTCCAACGAAAGCAGAAGGTTAGCATACTGGTAACAAGCCTGGAATCGGGTCTAATTTTCAGGATTGAGGAATAAGAGCTTGGTTAAGGATGACTGAAGGACAAGTGCTACGGCGAAGAGCGAAGGTGACTTGCACACTTTTATGTTCGTTTATCTTTATCCTCCATTTCCTTAGCCAAGGTTCTAGGAGAAGACGGTGACTTTGTACATTATTAGATGCAGTTTGAGGATTCTTGTGTACAGAGAGGATACTCATGTCATCCGCGAAGGTGGCAAGAACCGAAAATGGATGCTGTGGAATGTCGTGGGTATAGAGGGAGT
>OX578284.1:49066176-49299582 GCA_951217055.1 Gerris lacustris
CTATTGTTGATCCCATATAAATTTCAACCTTCTGCGCCCATTATTTTATCTTGCACATGCGCACAAACATACATTTATTTAGACCTTTATCTTCAAAAGTACTCGACTGATTAATATGAAATTTGGATGGTTTGTCGCAAGTATCCCGCAGATGGCCCTAACTTAATTTCAACCGACTGCGCTCTTTAAATTTTGCTAAATTAATACATTAATTCATAATAGACAGACAAAAAATGATCAACAGACAGACAGAAAGGGAACCAATTTAGAAAATGTAAAGAGCGCAGACGGTTGAAATTAAGTTGGGGCTATCTGCAGGCTACTTGCGACATACCATCCAAATTTCATATTAATCAGTTGAGTACTTTTGAAGATAAAGGTCTAAATAAATGTATGTTTGTGCGCATGTGCAAGATAAAATAATGGGCGCAGAAGGTTGAAATTTATATGGGATCAACGATAGGCTAAGTATGATCTACCATCCAAATTTTATTAAAATCGGAAGTGTTGTTTTTAACATATCTTGGTTCCAAAAAATGAAAAATTGGAATTTTTATCAACAATATCTCGAAAACGGTATGTCTCACTTCAAACATGCACAGGACCTTTTTTGTGCAGAATTATGTGAGAAATATTTTTGTTAATAACACTTCTTTTCAAAAAATAAACAGTTTTGCGTAAAAAGTGAAAAATAAGTAAATTTTGAACTTTAAGATGGGGTAGGGGGGAAGCACAAGGGGGAGAAGTGGGGACTTTTGAGAGAATGTACCTCTTATTATAGTCTATCATTAGGAAAAAATCCAGATTTCCCCTAATTAGTTGCGGGTACAGCCTGTTTTTGGCCTTTATTAACTGGTCTAATCGCACATGATCACTAAACATTATGATGAGAATTTAATATAAGTTCTCTATGAACATGTCTACTGATGTACCTCTATAAATAAAGCTGGTAAACTTTGGCCCAACGTACAGGTAAAAATAGTTTGCCAAACTTACAGGTGAAATAGCAGAAACTATTTTGGTTGAAAGGTAACTTGACAAAGTAAATCCGCTAAGCATAAAATTCAGTTCAGTGATTTAGACTGTAATTCTGTCCAACGTTTAAAGGAATTATGTCACTAAATATCTAGCTGTCCTGTTTGTTTGCATAAAACAATATGCTTTATGGGAAGAGCTTTATGAATATAGAGATATTTTGTCGCCAATTTTTCAACTGAGTTGCTAATGAAATTGGAAGACACAAAAAATGGTTTGAATGTTTATTATCAAAAACGATTCTGATAGTTTTCATAAAAAAAAGAAAGATACATTTCAATACTAATGATGCCATGAAAGTCGCTTCCCGGGCAGTGGCGTATCCAGCGGCTAGGCCTGGGGGGGGGGGGCACATTCTAAGTCAGTTTAGATAGTGGGGGGGGGGGGGGGGGTATTCATAGAAATAACAAGAAAAGGGAACTATTATTCAACGAAGCAGTAACAACTGTTTTAGGACGTATTCGTTAGAAAATGTTATGCTGATGCTTACTGCAGTACAATATCTTACTGTAAGTCATGGGCGCCGTCTGCAGTTAATTATTAGGGGAGGGAGATTTATGGCGGGGGGGGTCCGGGAAAATATTTTCAAAATTTTGAAAATATGACCTCTCAAAACAGCACGTTTATGCATTTCTGAGGTGAAATTGAATATGAGATTAATGTAAAAAAAAACAAAAAAACAATGCACAAAAACTTTTAACATGCTTGTTTTAATTGTGCATTAGACGATGTATATCCATTTTTATTAAAATCGTTACGTTAGAACGTAAGCTATCGGTAAAAGCGTTGTTTTCTCTATTTTAAACGTTTAGACCAGCTTTAATAGTTTTAACGTTCTTTATTAATTCATTGCGTTGTCCCTGTTGGTTTTCCTAAAATAATTTATTTGAAAAAAAAAACGATAGAATCTTTTCCCGTCCCGAAATTCCAATTTTTCATTTGAACCTCTTGTTTACGAACTTAGTTTGAGCATTAGTGAAAGGAACTGGAATACCAAATTTCAACAAAATCGGTCAACTTTTACTCAAGTTATCGTCGGACACGTAAACGTTACACACAGACAGACAGAAAGACAGGCAGACAGACAGACAAGATGCATATTTCGTTGAATGTACAATTAATCTTGTTCTTTAAATTTTATTGAATATGAGTAAATCCCACTAAATCTCGACAGAAATTACTAATTTTATGAACTATATGTTATCATTTAATTAAACAATTTTTGTTTTTGTTTTGTTGATCAGTCAGTCTTTGAAGCGAATTAAATCGATATAAATTTGCAAAATAAAACAACTTTTAAACAAATGAACTTAACCGCGTTGGCTTAAGACCACGTAGTCACTAAGAAACTATTCTTAGTGACTCATATTATTTATGGTTTTTTCATTAAAATTTAGAAATGCATTTATTTATTTATAATATATTTTGATAAATTATAATTTCGTTTATTTATTAAATTCTAAAAACTAGATGCTTAAATCTTACGAGTAGATGTAGATCTTGTCTAAACGTTTTTTTCATATTTGTTATTTGTTAGATTATAAAAATATATATATGTGGTTTGTGGTTATTTTATCGTACAATACATTCTTATCCTCTTTTACTGCAAGAAAAAATGTTTGAAGAAGGGTGAGGAGAGGGGGAAAAAGGAAAAAAATGAAGCTCAAAACGTGGCAAAAGAAGTGTAAGGAAAGAAAAATATTGGTTAGGTCGGGCCCTTTCAAGAAGCCTTAAGGGTGGTATATCGGTATAACATGTGGTATTGGGAAGTCTAGGGGGTGGCTTCAGAACGTAGACTACAGCTCCACCACCCTTTTGCTCACCACCCCCATCGGGGGCGGTGGGCAACTCATGACGTCATCTCGGGTTTCTCTTGTATCGACCAGAGTGAGAGATAGCGATGAGAATAGAGTGAGGTATTCCAACCACACTCGCACTAAAAAAAAGGAAAAACAACGTAAAACCACTTATACACACTCAAACACATGACTACTTTTCTTTGTTTTATTACACACTAATACTAAAGAGAATATAAACACTCAAAACAAAACACAAAAAATACATCTTAACACAGACACTTTAAAAACAGACGTTATCATGCGAAAACTAAACATGGAAGAAACTCAACACGAATGAACAGACTGCAATGATTTTTTTTCCGGAGCATATTAGAAGTATTTTTGTGTTTTTACAATTTTAAAGTTCGATAGACAACACATGGGGGAAAATATATATTTTTGACAAATGAGCTAAAAAAGGAGACTCTAAGTTCACTATATAAAATCCATTATACATAGAAAGAAACTCTATAAAAATAATTTTAGAAAGTTTTATTTTCGCTTTTATTCATATAGTCGAATAATACAAGATAAAATGAACTTTTTATATACTAAGTTTTTAAATTTTCCTTGTGAATTTCCTTAGCTGTCATTGGTCGTGCTTTGTTTACAATTGATTTTGAATTTTACCGCCTAAATATTTAATAAATTTAGTGATTTATCGACTAATAGTAATCATTTGGTGAATCTAATTACATACTGATTATTGTATTGTCATCGGAAATACATAATCTGTGCAAGTTGCACCTTTCTACTTAGTCAGGAAGTTAGTTAAAAATCGATTGTTAGATTTGTACCAGACACACAAACAACAAACAAACAAGAAAGTAAGCTAATAAAAACCTAGTATAGTTTCAAGATAAAACGATCTTTTTATATACTACGTTTTTAAATTTTCTGTTGAACCATATGTAGTGTTGATAATATAATTGTTATTGTTATATATATTATATATATGTTAGTAAAAAAAATAGTTCCGAATTAATTTACTTCATATAAATGACAATCAACTAGACAGGTGATCTTAAACCTATAAAGGAACAAATCTTTGTACAACGGATCTCGCCAACACCGAATCTAAACCGTGCCATCGATATGCCCCCATGTAGCGCGAAGATATGTAAGTACAAGTAAAGAAGTACAGATGCAGAACAATTAAACCGATACATAGGACACAAGTGTAAACAAACCTGGTTGCCACACGTCAATTAATTTATTTCATTGTTTACTTTTCCTGTTTCGCTGCCATTCAATGTTTATCTCTTAAAAAATTAGTTTTTACATAACAAAAAGGCCTGATATATCATTCTTGAAAATTTTAACAATTTTATCAGCCATTCCAGTCACTAAAATAAAAAATCATAAATTTGAAACCCGTAAAAATGAAGATCGTAAATATAGGTTCTGTCAAAACAAATAAAATAACTTAACGAATTAAATTCTGCTGAAAGATGGCTAAAAGTATTAAAATAATGCATTGTCATCGTGTTCTGAGCTATTCTAAAAGTTTCAAATGTCTAGCTACTCGGGAAGTTAGTTAAAAATCAATTGCAAGATTTGTACTGGTCACACAAACACACAAACAAGAAAGCAAGCTAATAAAAACGTAGTAAAACATATTCGTTAAATATGATATTCTATTTGTTTTTACACTAATGTTGTTATATATATATATATATATATATATATATATATATATATATATATATATATATATATATATATATATATATATATATATATACTGACTATGTTTAACTGTAACATTGTTCGTTGTATTGCTTGAAGTGACGTATAATATAATAACAGACATCTGGCTTAAAAAGTCCTTTTTAAGTTTTTGCTGGCATTGTTAGATCCTCAGATATGTAAAATTATTGTCATGTTCACTAAAAGCAACAAGTGATTATAACTGCTTATACTTGTAACAAGGATTGTTGTAAGTATTTGTAAACCTCAACTAGGTGGAAGAAATTCCAGGGTATGCTTGTTGCCAAGGTATTTTACACTGAACTCTAACAGTTGGTTCTTTTAACCTAGACTTCTGTTAAACTTATTCATACTTGTATGAATTCATATTTGAATAACTTATCTCACCACTGAATGTATTTAAAATTAATGATCTTGGTTGTTCAGAGTAACCCCAAATGTTTAAGTCACGCAACAAATTATAGTTCAAAGAGAACACGTAAGAGACAAGTTCTGATTACTTTCATGGTTTAAAATAAGCATATTCTGTAAATGAACTATCACCTTATCAAGCTATCTATGTCTGATCTTAAGGTCTAATCAACCACACAGCTGTACAGTTCCAGCAAACATGGAGAAAATCTTTACTTAAACCAATTCACCCGGTTTTTCTCACTCTCATATCTCTCCTTCCTCTTAAGACGGGTTTTCGAAAATAATTGAAACAGATTAAGCTTAAGTAGCTCAGGACACTGCACGATGAACCCTTAATATTTAAGCTTTTCAAAAGGGAAAGTTTCAAAGTTGACACTTTTGTTACCAGGGTCGGACTGGCTATAAGGGAGTTCGGGAGTTTTCCCGGTGGGCCGGTCTGGTTAAGGCCTAAAATGGGCCGGTCCCTTGGCCAACTCAAGGCTTGAGGGCCGGTCTGATGGAGAAACTCCCGGGCCGAAATTTCTGCCCAGTCCGACCCTGTTTGTTACTGACTGAATGATTCATCATCAAAATTTGAAGTTACTTCCAGAATAGCTAGAAACTTGGAATTCAGTATTCTTGTAGCTATAGACGTATAATTGACGGAAAAAGTCCAAAAAGTTTATTTGTTTTTTTTATTTTTAATCCTCTCTTCCATGGAAGATAATATGGCGAACGAAACGTTATATTTTTTTTAAAAAATTAACAGTAGTCATATCGAAAAACTAATTGCCCAAAGAGCTACTGATTTTGTACCTTCATCGGTTGTTCTTTAGTTAGAGCTTGATTTGATAAATATGTTATAATTTTTGGATTTAACCTCTCATAGTGTCCGCAACTATTAACCGATTTAACTTCTTATTAGATTCCTCAAATCTAACACTAATGCTCTTGTTCTCCTAAAAGTGTGTTAGTGTTAATTTTACTTTAAAACTTCCAGAATATTCACCAGGTGGTGAATATTTGGTCCGAATTCATAAAAACACGGAAGTGCTTACAAAGATCGTAACCTGAGTATTTTTATAATTATACACTAAATTCGGTATTTATTATTTTATAAATTCGTCCTATTTGCTGAGAACATGAGAGTAAACTTTTTCCCGAGTACCGTGTCACATGACCACTTTCGTTAATTCGTTATTCTGTTGCATATCATTTAAAAGGCCCTAATTTGTACTTTAGGAATGTGTCATTTGTTTATTTTTTTATAAGAATTTGGTATATGTACTTTTGTAACGATTTGTATCGCAATAATCTGAGAGCATCCTGTGCCTCGTAAAAACCCAAGACGACACCTTAGGTATAAATATTTTATTTTTAATTGTATAAAATCATCAAATTTTAAGTGGAGAACCTCCAATTTCTTAGTTTAGTATTTGAAAATTTGAGTTTGAGTGGTAGCCAAACGTTCCACTTCACGTTTTTCAGCCACTTTTCTTACCCGAAAATGAAAACATGTAGTGCCTTTGAAGTTGAGCCGATCAACAGAAATAGTATACATACTAAATATTGCAAAATAAAACATATTTTGATCAATGTCTTAAAAAAACTGATAATGTTAAAACAAAATGCCTCGATGAAAAATTCTTATTTATTTAGCCATCTTAAAGTGCTTACACCAATCTAAAAATGTCTTATTTAACATAACTATTTTGAGAATAATTTTTCAGAGCAATGATAAAATATATATTTTTATAATTTATGGACAACGCTTAGTTATAAGATAATAATCTGTCCTAGATAGGGTCAGTAGGACCCCTGTCAAGCTATAAAAAAGGGCTTCCGTATGCATAATTAAAGCAATTGGAGGGTTGACTCTGCCCTATACGGGATCTCTAGCTCGGTTTTGTCCTTTCCTGTCTGGTCTCTAACTGCTTCAAAGAGATAAAAGGTTTAGAGGTTACAACTCCCTAACCCATGTTCTCCTTAAATTTGTTACTATCTTTTGGGCGTTGTTCATTGTCTAAATTATTATTAAATTTGGCTTATTATAAAACAACTGCTCAGCTGCAAAAAAAAGTCCACCCAGTATCAATCAGTTTAGTAGCGATATCTAAGTAAAAGAATATATTATATAAAGTGAGTATAATATATATTTTGTGTAACAGGTGAAAATATTTATATAATATATGATAAAAATCTGATAGAATGCATGTAATGTATTATGTGTTTGTTACAATACATTTTATTTTACATTTCTTCTTCCATATAGAGTTTTAGTTTCAATTTAAACAATGTATGCATATTCTGTGCCCTTCTAGCCTCGATCAATAGAGTTACAGGACACATGAGATACATATCTCTATGCGTTTATCGGTGCGTAAAGGAGGGCATAGAACATAAAATGTAGTCCAGTTACGTGGAACATATTATCTTCTTTCTCTCTCTATAATGTAGGTCAGGGCGCGATACCAGATTTATAAAAAATGGCGCGACGGCCGTAGAGGGACTCGGTCTGTCAAAAAACTTTAGAACTAACTAACTCGGTGGCGCGACAGCCGCAGAGGGCCTCAGACTGTCAAAACGCAATAGAAACAAATGTAAAATAAATTTAATAAAAAATTAAACAAAAAGAATAAAGGAAAAATAAGGGCAAATCTGAAGATACTTTACAAGAAAAAGATTCTCTTAGCCTACCTCATTTGAAAATTATAAGAAAAATAAAAAATGAAATGAAAAAAATAAAATCCTTTTAATGTAACCGCTGTCTTTTCTTTACTATTATTCTGAGAGGGAGTAGTTAACGCAATTTTTCATATTCTTTTGTGCCACTGAAAAAAATTTCTTCTTTATACATTACAACGAAAAGCGGGGGAATAAAAGAAGAATTATTCTTTTTTTTTCTTTGTCTACTCTTTGCCGTTTTCTTTTCTTTTGTTAGGATTTTTTTTCTTTTCCTTAAAAAAATAAATAATGTATTTCTATGTCGACCATTACAGAGATTCGTTAAGTTTTACAACCATATTTTATGTTATGATCTTTAAAAACTGAAAATAAAAAAAAAAAATAATTTATATGTTTTAAAAACCTTTAAAGAATTTTTAGTATATTTAAAAGGATAAAGTTAGTTTAACAAAAGAAAAAGATGAATTTATGATCCAAATTTAAAAGTTTAACTTAATAATTATCAATTATTTAATTAATAAGATTTTAAATAATTAATTATGGTTATCGAGAAAGGTTAGAACAAAGCTAAGACTAATAACAAATGACTCTCCACAAAATGAGTATTTAATCTTCAAAAATAGCATTCGATCTCTCGGCCATCATCAGGGCCGGTAAAAGGTAAATGAAAACCCCAACGAGTCATATGAGAGACAAAAAAGTTGATTTCGTTAAATATGATGAGCCGTTTTATGATGAGCCTTTCATAAGATGCACTGATGATGGCCGAGAGACCGTAAGCTATTTTTGAAGATTAAATATTCATTTTGTGGAGAGGCTTTAGTTTTGCTTCCGAGCTTACCGAAGGTAACGGAAGCTATGTGATCGTTCCGAAGAACGAAAAAATTTTAGGTCTCCGATTTCAAAAATTCCAAGACAGAAATCTGTTTCAGACATCAGGTAACATTTTTGGTTCCGTGTCTGTCTGTCGGTCTGTCGGTCTGTCGTTCAATTTTTGCGATCCACCATATCTTAAAAACTACACGTCCAATTTTAATGAAATTTGGATGGTAAGTCATAATTAGCCCATTGTTGGTCCTATATAAGTTTCAACCTTCTGCGCTTATTTGTTTGTCATCCACATGCTCACAAACATACATTTATTTACAGCCACATCTTTAAGAGTAATCATCTGATTTTTATGAAATTTTTATGGTTTGTCGAAAGTAGCCTGCAGATAACACCTGCCTAATTTCAACCTTCTGCGCACTTTAAATTGTGCTAAATTAATATGTCTTATATTATAAAGCCGCATGGCTAACTGACTCACTGACTGACATTAATGTTTACCCACTTCCAGAAGAGCTAGAGACTTGTGGTATGCGCCATTCGACGCGCAACGTCCATATTGTGCACCAAAATAATTATACAAAGTTCACTTTTCCCCCTCCTTCCCCCCTTAAAAAAATAAAAATGGGTGACTTAATATTTAAACTGGTTTGGGGGCTTATTGCGGCTAAACGGTAAGTCGTATTAGAAAATGGATAGCACAAGTGGTGACTGATTTTAAAAGATCTACAACTTTAGTCCTATGAGTTTTTGTCATATCATCATCGGTTGTACCCTAGATGGTGATAATTTTGTTACTTTTGGTTTTATTTTTTTTTCATTTTTGTCTTTGAATGGCCATAGTTTCTATAATAGTTAGCCGATTTTATTTCTGATTGCGGCGATTGAATCTCACACTAATGCTTTTTAAATTGATTATATTTTATTTCATTAGTTCATCCTACTTGCTGAGAACATGAGAGTAAACTTTTTCCCGTGCGCCGTGTCACGTGACCACTTTTTTTTTGTTTTTAATATTGTGTCGTATATCATTTTAAAGGCCTTGATATGCACATTAAAGCTATTTTATTTGTTGATTTTTTAAAGATTTTGTACCTATACTTTTGTACCGATTTATAATTTTGTTGTAGGTTAAAGGGTTTAAATACTTTTTTGATATTAGGTTTATTATTTATATGTATTTATTAGTTAAATGAATGGCCTTTTGTATTGTTTGTTTTATAAAAATATAACTTTGGTACCTCAGAGTACAGGGGTACAAATGTTAAAGTTAATCTTTTATAATATGTTGTATATCGTTGAAAAGCTCTTGCATAGTAGATTAATTTTTGTTATATTCTATTTTGTGTTATTATTAGTTTTGAGGGGGTTAAAATAAAAAAAAAAACTGTTTATACAGCGGTTTCTACGATTTGGTTGCAGTTTTATATTTGTTTATTAAATTAATTATATGTGCGCTAACTTTTGGTGCTTGTTGGAGGCTTTGTTTCTCCAACAAATGTTAAAATTTCTTCAACTTTATTAAATATTTACTGGAACAGTGCCGCGCCGTTCCAACCTTTTGATTATGTTTATCGAGGTATTTTTCTTAATTTGGTCTTTTCTTTGCGAGGAAGCTATGTGCCACATTAATTGGCAGAGTATTTTTTTTTTTTATGTGCTCATATCTTAATTTTTTTATGACATAAGAATTTTCAATCTTTTTTGGGAGCTTTTTTTGGGGCAGAGGAAGCTATGTGTCACACTATTTTATTATTCTATTGACATTAACTCCACATTCGCTCTTTTTCAACAAAGTACAAACAACAATTCTTCGAACAAAGTTAAGAGTTTATTTAAGCTCGTGTATTCTGATAGTACTCAGGTTTACTCTAGATTGACTATAGAGTTACTACTAATGATTGAGAAATCGCATATATTAGTTTTTATTTCATTAATCGTATAGAGGATAAAAATTAGACCTGAAGATACCTAAGTTTCGGAAAAATATAAACACGTTACAATAAAATATTTGTTTGGGTTATATTTTCTCCAAAAGGCCTCAATAATCAAATTAATTACCAAAAGGATCAACATACGTTATGGGTATCAAGGTACTTCTTTAGATGGTTACTCCCCTATGTTGTTTTAGAATATAAATGACTTTGACTAAATAACTATTAGGACAAAGGGATGTTTAGTCCAATGTACTTTGGGACCAAGGAATATCACACTTCTGTTTTATAAGGGGAGTAACAGTAAGAACATTCCAAGAGTAAAGAAGAACATTCCATACACCTTCTTTAGATTGTTACTCCCCTCTGTTTTTTTTAAAAGGGGAGTAACAATCTAAAGAAGTGCCGGTATCAATACGTTATAGGATATCAACATATTTTTTCAGCAAGTTTTTGTTAACAGGAGAAAGTTAGACTTTTATCTAAGCCAAATATAAGATTTCTGTTTTATTTATAGGTCAAACTTATGTGATTTTAAAATTTATAATATATTATACAATTTTATAAGATATTTAATAATTATATTTAATTTTGTATTTATTTTTTTTATATTTATTTTATAAGATTTCGTTTAAAAAGAAAAATTATGAGTTTGTGTAAGCAATTAATATTAAAAATCTTTATTGGGGGGGGGGGGGGGGGGGTTCTTAAGGATAATTTCTCTGCGTTTCCTGGAAAGTTTACTTTTAAAAATGATTCTCAAGAAGTCGGAATCAATCATAATTAGGGTTATTTGCAAATTATTTAAGGAATGGATTTAAGAAACTCTCTGGAATATAAATGTTCCATGGTAGAATTATTTTTAATTGTTCTTGATGGAAGTTTATAATAAATAGTCTGTCAATTAGTGTAGCACATAGTTTCCTCGCGTACTTTAATAATTTTATGTACATGCTTTTAAAACTCATTAGGCTGAGCGTATATCGAGACGCAGGGCAGCACAGTTCTTTTCAACCGCAGAAATGTAATATCACGGGTTGAGACGGTAAATTCACTAGCGTCAGTTAGGCCACGTGCTCCGCGTGCGTAGGTAGTGCTGCTCTACTCTTCTGTGCTTCTTGTTACGTGCGGATCGTTCGTAAGGTTGAACAAAACTGTGCTCACACGTGTCTCAATCTGAGCCTAGATTTATTGTCAGATTTCTTTAAGTTTTTAAATCTGTATTTAAGTGTTTTAAGTTAATAGTTTAAATTTAAGTTATAATAACGTTTAAAGTTAAAAATTAGATGTTTTAATTTTAGATCTCCCCCGTTTTTAAAAAACTAACAATCTGTCTAAATATATTCGACAAACTATCCAAAAGATAAGATATTAGATGTCATTTCAAAAGACATAGGTGGAAATAAATGTGTTTGTGCGCAAGCGGAAGGGTATATGACCACATTTATGACTAAAATATCTGGACTATATTGTTTATTTGGTTTTTTCCTCCCGTTTTTTTAATCTGTCAAAATTGTTTTGTTGTACATAAATTTAAGTATCAATTAAGCAAAAGTTAAAGAGCGCAGTTGGATTAAATTTATCTGGGACTATCTGCGGGTTATTTTCGATAAACTATAAATGTTTCATACAAATCAGATAATTACTTTTGATGCTATAGGTGCAAATAAATGTTTGTTTGTGCGCATTCGGAAGAGAAACTAAAATAAGCGCAGAAGGTTGAAACTTAGATGGGACCAACAATAGGCTAATTATGACCTACCATACAAATTTCAATAAAATCTGACGAGTGGTTTTTAAGATATGTTGGTTCGCAAAAATTGAGCGACAGACAGACACGGGACTAAAAGTGTTCTCTAAGGTCTCAAAATTTTATCTGTCTTCCAATTTTTTAAATCGGAGATAAAAAATATTCAGTATGATCGAAATCGAAAGCAATAAATTAATAATTACACACTCCGTAGCGAAGCACGGAAGTCTAAATATTACTTTTATAAGATTCTGTTTAAAGAGTAAAGATAAGAGTTTGTCTAATCTATAATATTTTTAAAAAATTGATGAGATTCTGTTTATAAGTAAAATTTAAGAGCTTATCTAAGCTATTAAATTTTGTTCGTGGAACTGTTTAAGCTTTCAAATGATAAATAATTTTATCAGTCTGTTTATTGCACAAATTGTTATCTTAAATTTAAGCTATAAGATTTTAAATAACTTTTAAGATTTTGTGAGACCCAATGGTACTATTGTGAGGACAAAGTTGTGAGGACAGAGTTTATCTAAAATATTAAATGTTAAATAATTTTTATTTAATACAAAATTGCTGACAATATATCAATAATTTTCATTATTGAGCGACTTACTACGAAATTTAAAATCTACTTTCTGTTGACAAAACAACTCCCTAAATAAGTGTTTCCGACTTGTTTTTTTTTTTTGTCTATTATCCTTTTAAAAAAACAGGGTCAAGAATATTATAAAAGAAAGAAAGCTCAAGAAATCCATTTAATCAACCCAGAAAATATTTATTATCGACTATTTCTTCTACATTCGCAATGTTTGAAATTGACAATAGTGGGATAGAATTACCAAAGACGCCAGAAAATTCCAAGCCTCTATGATGGTAGTGATAAAAAGCCTTAGCGTTATACACCCTTATCCCTACAAATGTCTTGAAGGGATAAGTCCGGTATACAGGAAACCCGGAAGTATAAGATTCCCATGCAAGAAGGGTCGCTGTCATATTGATTTCTGGGTTTGAAATATGACCATTCTAACCCAGTGGGTCTCATCTCCAATTTATATAAACCACATCCTTTTCAACAATGGATCTTGTTTATAAGGGATTTGAGTATCTTCTTCATAATTTAGAACTCTGAAGCCAAAAGTTTAGCATTCATTTCCCTTAAAAAAAAGACATTACACGAGTATAAATTACTAGCTGATACCCTTTTGTTGTGTGGATTGTTGTGTTGGGGGTATTAATTTATCTTTATGTTATCTTAATATTTAATCAAATTGGCTCAAATTTGGTATTTCCACTAAATGAGTAGTCCTGATAACGAATTCTGGTTTATACAATTTTATATCTGTTAATCTGTTAGCCTGTGCGTCAATCACGTCCAAATGGCTGAACAGATTTTGTTGGTTTTTGGGTACAATGTTAAGCTCAATTCTGCGGGCTAAATGTATATATATATATATATATATATATATATATATATATATATATATATATATATATATATATATATATATATATATATATATATATATATATATATATATATATATATATATATATATATATATATATAATATATATATATATATATATATATATATATATATATATATATATATATATATATATATATATATATATATATATATATATATATATATATATATAGAAATACAACTAGAATTTTAGATATCTATTGAGAAGCCCCGTTCTCTGCCCTATATTGAGCCCCCAAAAAATTGAATAGCATTTATTACCTGCAGAAACGAGCTCAACATTGTTCTCAAACTGAAGAAAAGTAATACCGTAAGCATAACTATTAACGTACTTAATGAGACCTTTAAAATTTAATTACTTTTAAATATGTTTGTCTGTGCGTCAATCAGATCCAAACAGCTGAACAGATTTTGTTGGTTTTTGGGTACAATGTTGAGCTCGTTTCTGCAGGTAATAAATGCTATTCAATTTTTTGGTGGCTCAATATAGGGCGGAGAACGGGGCTTCTCAATAGATATCAAAATTCTAATTGTATTTCTACATATATATAAATACAAGCATTCGCCCCAATAGTAATAACCAATAGTAATAATACATTCACATCAGTGGATGTATTATTACTATTTTATACATATTACTATCATATTAGATAATTGAGTGGGCTATTTCATTAAATATAATACTACAAAGTACTAATGGATCCACACCTAATCTATTTTTAACGGGAATTGCCTATACGCATAATTTCCACACCTCTATTTCCATCTTCAAATTTAAAAGTTATTCCTTGAATTATTATTATTTCCCCCGAAGATGGTGTTCTAACTTAAATAAAATATTTAGATATCTTAACTATTATTAGTTTCGTTCTACTAACTAATGAAGTTTAGTGAAATTATTTTCTTTCATTTACATGACAACTGCACCCTCTTTCAAAGTTAACCTATGATCTGGTACACCAACTGGCTTACAGAATTCAATATTGACACATCTATATAAGACCCCCCAGGCCCAGGACCAATTTCACTATCCGAATTGTATCATACTCTTTGTGGTCCATTTAACTATTCTAATATTTTTTTTTTTTTTTTTTTTTTTTTTCATTTACATTTTCAATATCACTCATTGGCTGCTTGCTCAGTAATAAAAAGAACTTCAGGAGTAATTCGAAGTTTCAGCTGAGATTTTGCAATAGTTACTCATGTTTAAAAAATAAAAAAAAAAACTATTTAATGTTTGGTACTTTTTTATTGTGCACATCACAAATTTGTGTCATTTAGTGTATAGTGTAAATATTTGTGATGTAGACAGAAGTAGCAAAAATTAAATAGTTTTTAATTTTTTGAACTTCATGAGGATTAAATAAACTAAAATATGTCAATTATAATATAAATATATTTACTTCTGTGTACAATCAAACATATTTACAGAAATATTTACACTATACAGAAATATGCAAATAATAATCTATATTTCCAAAATTTTACAAAGATCTCTCATAAGCACGCTATAAGTCACTTACAACATGGAACAAACTTAAATATATACCTCTAATTAATTAATTACTGATAATTAATGTTTACTTCTAAAGGTAAAGAAAAGCTCATCAAATTAAAGCTCAGAAACATTACAATACAATTATATTATTTAAATAAATGTTAGATGATACTGCAGAAGGTTACAATCTAAAATAACCTTCCATGTATGATTTTCCTATATAAATAAAATAATTAAATTTTTTCAAAAATTCTTCCACATTATTTTTTCTGATCTCAAATAAAGGGTAAATACCAATTCTTATTGAAATCGTAAATTTTGGGGAGGAACTAAATTTCAAAGGTATCAAACTTTGGCTGAAAAATATGTCGGGAGATTTCGGTGAAAATATGTGGGGAGATTTTGGTGAACAACACCCAACATAATTTATATCGTTGGAAAGAGCCGTCGAGACTGCGTTAATAGGACAAATACAACTCGAGATGCGGGCGTTTGAAAACCGGTGATATTTCCTTTTTTGCCCGTTTTCTTTAAATTTCTCCGTGAATGAAATGAAATAGATATAATAATATTAGAATAGTTAAATGGACCACAAAGTATATGATACAATTCGGATAGTGAAATCGATCCTGGGGGTCTTATATAGATGTGTCAATATTGAATTCTGTAAGCCAGTCGGTGTACCATACGATAGGTTAACTTTGAAGATTGTGCAGTTGTCATGAAAATGAAAAAAAAATTAATTTCACTAAACAATTCATTATTAATTAGTTAGTAGGACGGAACTAATAATAGTTAAGATATCTAAATATATGATTTAAGTTAGAAAACCATCTTCGGGGGAAACAATAATAATTCCAAGAATAACTTTTAGATTTGAAGTTGGAAATAGAGGTGTGAAAATTATGCGTATAGGCAGTTCCCCTTGAAATTAGCTAACTCGATGACAATAAATAAATCCGGGAGTCAAAAATTGTCTTTTGTTGGTGTGGATCTCATTAGTACTTTGTAGTATTTTATATTTAATGAAATAGCCTACTCAATTATCTAATATGATAGTAATATGTCTAAAATAGTAATAATACATCCACTGATTGCAAGCATGAACCCCGCGCTACTGCTTGTCTATATATAAGCTTTTAAAAATAATTATTTGTTAAAAAGTTAATATGAAGTTATTTCTGAAATTTTAAATATATTTGTTCTTTATAAATACTAATTTTTCTCATCAAAAAGGACAAATTAATTTAATCATAAATACTCGATTAAAACTGCATAAGTGAAAGGTTTAAGCAACCGATAGGAAATTAAATCGGGTAATATTTGCACACGACATGAGAGCTCAAAGTCAAAAATTTAACTACAAAAAATTGATCAAATTTACTCTATTAAGGTAGAACCGATTTTCGTAACCTTGGCGTTCATGCTAGGTCGGTGACTATATGACAATACTATACCAACATACCATCCAATATATTAACATATTGGATTAAAATATAGGACATGTCATGAAAAAGAGAACATTACATATATTTGATTAGTTTTATTACAGAGACAATGGCTCTGCTGGGCTTGAGAGATAACAATAGCTAGAACCTAAATCAACTTATTTTATTTATTAGTACTCGAAATTATTTTAAAAATAAGTAGTTAATGTTGAGGTGAAATAATAATTTTATAATACATATATTAAGCTATATCACATAAAAAAGAAAACAATGTAAATAATTTTCCACATTGCAGGACTTAATTTTAATCTAAAACATACAACTAAACTATAACTTATCTAAATAAACTAATATATTTATTTAAATAAACTAATATATTTATTTAAATAAAGTAAAACATTCATTTAAATAAACGAAAACATTCGTTTAAATAAAGTAAAAGATTCTTTTAAATAAACTAAAACATTAGCTTAATAGAATTTAACAACCTATTAAAAACAATTCTAGTAACAATAGGATGGTAATAAAAACAATTAAATAAATAAGAATTAAATTATACCTTAATAAATGTCGGTAGTATAACAAAAGATGTGGGGAGTAGAAGTCCACACCACGGCTGGACACGTAAGACTGGTCAGGGAGACTGACGGAGAAAGAGAGGGGGCATTTGTTTACAAAGTGTGTTTTCGCGGAAACTAATGTATTTATTATCTTTTACCTAGTGAACAACATATTTTATTATTTAATATTTGTTTATATTTATTTATTCTTGTTTTTAACTATAACATAATAATAAACAGCTTATAAAAAGCTTATAAAAGTATTATTTATTAAAAAAACGTAAACATGACGTTATTTACGGAATTTTAAATCCGTTTTTTCTTTATAAATACTCATTTTTCTCGGCAAAAAATACAAATAATTTGAATAATAAATACTCGTTTTAAAGAGCATTAGTGTGGAGTTTAAATACTCCAATCGAAAATTAAATTGGCCATTAATCGTCAACGCTATGAGAGCTCAAAGTACAAAATTTAACGAAAAATTATAAAATTTTCTTGATTTAAGGTAGAACCGTTGGTCGTAGGACAAAAAGTCATAGGACCAAAATTGTAGATCTTTTAAAATCAGTTGCCGTTGGTGCTATCCGCTTTTCGATACGACTAACCGTTTAGCCGCTATAGCCCTTCGAAGAAACCCTTCAATTCCCGTCCCCCGTTTTTATTTTTTTAAGGGGGGTAAAATTAATTTTTTTCGACTTTTCAGATTTTTCTAGTCGGTTTGGGCCGATTTGGGACCAAACGCAAAAAACCGCGAGTCTCTAGGTGGTCTGGAAGTGCCCAAACATTTTGATAACCCGATCAGCTGATTAGCCACTTTATATATATAATATATATATATAATATATATATATATATATATATATATATATATATATATATATATATATATATTATATATATTATATATAATATATATATATATATATATATATATATATATATATATATATATATATATATATATATATTATATATATTATATATAATATATATATATATATATATATATATATATATATATATATATATATATTATTTATATTTATATATATATATACATTTAGCCCGCAGAATTGAGCTTAACATTGTACCCAAAAACCAACAAAATCTGTTCAGCTGTTTGGACCTGATTGAAGCACAGACAAACATATTTAAAAGTAATTAAATTTTAAAGGTCTCATTAAGTACGTTAATAGTTATGCTTACGGTATTACTTTTCTTCGATAAAAACAATATAAAAGCTTTTTTGAATAAATCTTATTTATTATTTATTTCTTTAATAATAATAATTTTCAAATATAATTTTTTTTTTTTTTTTATTGATTTCCCAAAAAAGATCATACTTTCAGAAAAATGTTATAATTGTATCAAAAATAATCATAGTTTTATATTAATTCCTTTCAAAGAAAATAAATTTCAATTAGACAAAATAATTACTTTTTAAGGTGCAATGAAATTACTCTTCTATCTTTCCTTCATTTTACCACTTTTTCATCAAGTTTTAACTCGTAGATTCTATCTATCTATTTGATTCCATCTAAAAATGAATAAATTAGCCTATTCCATTTTTCCCCCTTTTCTCTATAATTCCAAAATTGTATTTTTCTTTTGTTCAAAAAGTGGACGTTTTAAAATTGAGGTTTCTTTAAAGCATAGTTATTTTCTAGATCTGTTGAAAGTAATATCTATTTTCCTTATATAATGGATTTTTAAAAACATATTGATGCTAAAAATGTGTCAATAACCAAATGTACTCTTGTTTATTAATGAATTTTTTTGTCAATAACCAAATGTACTTTTGTTTATTAATGCATTTTATAACATTTATCTTTTTAGCTTAACATATAAATTCTAATAATTATTTTTATCAAGCTCTTTATATAATTTAATAAAACATTTTTCTACTTTAAATTAACTTATTTTTATTCATTTAATGAAATATTTATTAACTTTATTTAAAATACATATTTCTAAACATAAAAAAATATCCTTAGATATGCAATCACTTCTTAATAAATTCAAGGGCATAAAATGTTTGAATTACGACTTCATTTTTATGTTGAAATGTAAGTATTTCCGATAAAGAAATATTTTTCCAATGTAATAAAAATTCTCTTTTTTTTTCTCTATTTCTTCCAGTTTTATTTCCATTATTTATTATGTAAGTATATATTTTTATACATGTATCAATGATAGAATAAGTCGGATATAAAAATATAAGACCTTTTTAAGTTAAATTGGTTTTAAAAAGGAAATGATATTTTTTTTTAAATAAACTGATCAAGATTTTTTTTTTTTAAAAAAGAGTTTTATTGAATTTCCCTCTTATATTTTATTTGTGTAGTAGGACTTGACTATTCTGGTATACACATTTGTATCAAATTAATTCCTTAAATGGAAAAAATGAATTGGTACAACTGGTCAAGCGCAGTGAGTTTTTTTCATAGACTTAAGACTTGGGCTTTGAAAAGTTTGTGTGTTTGTTTGATTATTTGTCTAACGATAACTGGCGTAAAAATTGATGGATTTGAAAGAAATTCGGCACATAGGTGCATCTCATAATTTGTGATAACTGTATAGTTTTTGAAAATTCCTCTCTAATCATTTTCAAGATGGCGGTCAAAATGGAGTTTGAATAAACAAAAAGTTTTTAGTCAGCATGAAATGTTATACATGATTTTAAAGGTATTTAAGAGTATAAAAAGAGTAAATAACTACTAAAATTTCACATTTAATATTTTCAAGATGTCGGCCAATTAGAAGGACGACTAAGAAAAAAATGTAATCGGAAAGGTATTTAAGAATAAGAAAAGAATTTGTAACCATTAAAATATTTAACTTAATATTTTCAAGATGGTAGCCTATATGATGGACAACTAAAGAAAAAGTTTTATTCTAGGCAGCATACGTATAATCTACAAATTGCCGTGTAAACAGGCGAGCAAAGCGAGACTAAAAATAAATGAAAATATAGATGCTCTACAATGCAAGGAAAATATTTTAAATCTCAGTTGTCTAGACAGGCGAGCGTTGCGAGAGATTTAAAAAATTTGATCGACAAGAAAGAAAAATATACTATTATTATAAAAGTTTTGCAACAAATATGGCCGTATTGAGGGTTTATATTATATGACATGCTTCATAAAATAATTTTAAAGCTCTTTTCAAGTTGATTTAAGAACATGCAGGTTTTCACCGAAAATGATCCTGGTAGCCATATTGAAAACTTATTACGGCAGATATATAAGAGCACAATTCTACGCGAGTTCATTTTGCACCACATCTCTAGTATATAAGTATGTTGGCTTGTATATTACATACAAAATATGTATAAATACAGGGTCCCTAATATTAAATACAGGTATCTCTAATATTTCCAGAAGTATACAGTATTATGGAAAATGCCCTAATTAAAAGTTGTAGGGTTTCAAAATATACCCTTCGATCATAAATGGAAACCCCTGTTTTAAGTCAGAATCGAACAGCAGAGGTTTCGTCTAAAACTTCCCCAGTTAAGGGCTATTAAAACCAGAATATTAAGGAAATTAGCGTTACCCAAGGTGGGTAGATTTTGAACCAATGACACTACGAGCTTTACAATAATGTGGTTTCCGGTCTTTTCAACCTATACATTAGCCTAACCAATATTGGGGTGTAGGATTCGAAGATTGACAAGCAAGAATCGTCAAACTATTCTAAATGGCCTAAGATGTAATTATGTTTGTTCCAGGGTTGCTAACTGAACGGTAATTACCACAAAACATACGTTAAAGTCCAGGAAATTGCGTGCAAAAAAGTTTCTGACTAACATTAAGCAAGAATTTAGAGTACAAGTTAATCTTTTAGTGCCTTTTAAGAATATGTGGTCGGCTAAGTTCGTCTGCGGGACATAGCTTGGCAATAGGCGTTTGAAAAGAACAAATAAATTATGATGGAAAGATTGATTTTCATGATCCTGAGTGCTAAATTAGTTACTAAACCGAAAATCAAGATAATGTTATTTTGCTACTTAATAGGTTAGTTATTCAAATATTACTCCAAATCAATATGGTCACTTATCAAGTGACAAATAATTTCATTTTCATGATGATTGTTGGAAAATAAAAAGCCAGATTTGTTGATCTTTCAGTTGGCTGTTAACTTTCTTGATTGTCGCGTCACTTTGGTGTTCTTCTGAGTGGTCAGATAAATATTCACTTCGTAAACACTGGATTTAGGCACGATCATCAATGATATCAGTATAAAGTGTTTCCCAATAGAAATAACCTTATTTATCTTTGAATGGGAGCATACGTGGGATAACTCTGAATTCATACAATCGCCAGTGATATCAGTATAATGTGTTTCCCAATAGAAATAACCTTATTCGTCTTTGAATGGGAGCATATGTGGGATAACTCTGAATCCAGACAATCGCCAGTGATATCAGTATAATATGTTTCCCAATAGAAATAATATTATTTATCTTTGTAAACTTAGAAATTCTCCTTAACTTGGTCTTTTGGGTACGATATATTTTCGTTTAAAAATTAAAGTTTAAACATGTTGAACATTTCGCTATATTTCAACCCCTTTGGGTCATTTTCAAGCTTTTTACAAATTTTTCATTTAATCCTGGTATTACATAATTTAATCACAGTTCTAGTTACATTTTTAATACATTTCTACATTATTCAGTAATATAATAGCTGAAATTCTCGTAAGAATCTTTGTCTAAACAGTTAAAATAATCAAACTGATCTCTTCTCGCAATCAGACAATCGCCAGTGATATCAGTATAATGTGTTTCCCAATAGAAATAACCTTATTCGTCTTTGAATGGGAGCATACATGGGATAACTCTGAATCCAGACAATCGCCAGTGATATCAGTATGATGTGTTTCCCAATAGAAATAATCTTATTCGTCTTCGAATGGGAGCATACGTGGGATACTGGATAACTCTGGATTCAGGCAATCGCCAGTGATATCAGTATAATGTGTTTCCCAATAGAAATAACCTTATTCGTCTTTGAATGGGAGCATACGTGGGATAACTCTGAATCCAGACAATCGCCAGTGATATCAGTATGATGTGTTTCCCAATAGAAATAATCTTATTCGTCTTCGAATGGGAGCATACGTGGGATACTGGATAACTCTGGATTCAGGCAATCGCCAGTGATATCAGTATAATGTGTTTCCCAATAGAAATAATCTTATTCGTCTTCGAATGGGAGCATACGTGGGATACTGGATAACTCTGGATTCAGGCAATCGCCAGTGATATCAGTATGATGTGTTTCTTAATAGAAATAATCTTATTCGTCTTCGAATGGGAGCATACGTGGGATACTGGATAACTCTGGATTCAGGCAATCGCCAGTGATATCAGTATATTGTGTTTCCCAATAGAAATAACCTTATTCGTCTTTGAATGGGAGCATACGTGGGATAACTCTGAATCCAGACAATCGCCAGTGATATCAGTATGATGTGTTTCCCAATAGAAATAATCTTATTCGTCTTCGAATGGGAGCATACGTGGGATACTGGATAACTCTGGATTCAGGCAATCGCCAGTGATATCAGTATGATGTGTTTCCCAATAGAAATAATCTTATTCGTCTTCGAATGGGAGCATACGTGGGATACTGGATAACTCTGGATTCAGGCAATCGCCAGTGATATCAGTATAATGTGTTTCCCAATAGAAATAACCTTATTCATCTTTGAATGGGAGCATACGTGGGATCGTGGGTAGTTACGGAACAGTTAATTTGAGTGGTACTAGAATGAACGGTAATTTTTAAATGGAAGCGAGCGAGAAAAGCTGATCTTGAGATGGCAACCATGGTGTGGTACCCTAAGCTAAGATGTTGTACCTCATGCAAATCCATGTGGCCTACGGTTACAAATTTTTTTTACCTCCTTTGGTATATTTTATTATTAATTCGTCGTATATTTTATAAGACAACAAATATAGAACGGGGTAAATTTTATGAATACATTCATCAGCTTTATCCGGTTGTTCTCAATATTTATCTATTCATGTTTTGTTTCGTTTTGGTTTATTTTTTTACTTATTTATTTTTATTCAGAAGAAGTATCAAGCCTTTATCCCTTAGCGTAATGATTGAAGACAGGAAAAAGAGACTTCTTTACCTTATATATTTTCCAATTCTGATTTTTTTTCTCTCCTTTTACTCTCCTCAAACCATCTTCATGAGTTACAAGCTTTCAAAAGAGACGGAAAAAAAATCCATTGGAGAAAGAGTAAAGGTAAGAATAAAATAAAGAAAAATTCTCATTCTAAAATTGTGTGTAAAAAAAAAAAAACTCCTAAGAAATCCCACTGGTTCAACTAGGTATGCAATGAGTTTGCCGTGTATAAAATTTTCTTCTCTTTTCTCCCCCAAGTACCTGCCCTGAATTCTTTTTCTTCGTCAAATTTGAATATTCTTTTAAAAAATTGGAGGATGAGAGAAGAAACAAAGAAATATAAAAAATGTAAGATATTAAAATAAATTACTATTCTCTCTTTTAGTTTGGAAAAAAAATAGAGTAATATTATTATCTAATGCATTAAGAAAAGAATATTTAGAGTAAGAAACGTTAGACTAACCAGATGCCATAACACTATTTGTCTGAAGAAAATTTGTTACTTTAAGACGTTAAATGTCTTAAATGAGATATGATAATTTGTTGGCAAATATCTTTTTGGAAGAATAAAAAAATATATATATAAGCTTCTATTTTTTTCTGGCCATTCTCTCGTGAATTTTAATTTCTCAAATTCAATGTGAAAAGCATTGTTGTAAAGCCAATATTCGATTTTACTACGTTTTTATTAGCTTGCTTTTTTGTTTGTTTGTTTGTTTGTCCAGTACAAATCTTGCAATCGATTTTTAACTAACTTCCTGAATAGCTAGACATTTGAAACTTTTAGAATAGCTCAGAACACGATGACAATGCATTATTTTAATACTTTTAGCCATCTTTCAGCAGAATTTAATTCGTTTTCAGCACATTTTGCTGTATGGAAAGTTAGTTCGGAAAAAATCCGCAAGTTATTTTATTTGTTTTGACATAATCCCATATTTACGATCTTCATTTTGACGGGTTTCAAATTTATGATTTATGACAGAAAATTTAAAACCGTAATATATAAAAAGTTCTTTTTATCTTGTAATTATTAACATTTACCTAAACTATTAAATGAAAAAAAAAAATGTTTATCTACGATTGATAAGAAATATAAACATTATATCTTTGTTTAGATGCGTAGAAAGTGATTATTTACGTACTTGCATTCATTGCGCATGCGCGTCTCATAGAACTGAACAATTCCTCTTCTTTACCACACAGTGTGCGGTAAAGAAGAGGAATTCTTCAGCTTTACGCACGATTAGCAAGTTTGTTTACATTTAACAAAACTAATTTGCAGTTCTTTTATTAAAATAACTGTTTATATCGAGTTTTTAATGAAAAACAATAAGTGAATCAAGTGACTTTGACGAAAATGTGGAGAATAATACTCCTCCAGAAATAATTAATTCGGCAAAAAATACAACTCAAGAATTAATCCCATCTTTATCAAGAGAGAGATACGAACTTACATAAAGCAAGTTTATTTTTTTCTGTATTTATAATTTAAATCTAACAATCGTAGATAAAGTACGGTACGCAACTCGTGCGAAAACGGCATTTTGCATTGCTCGTGTGGTTTTACAACCCTCGCTGTCGCTCGGGTGCAAACTCTACACTCGCATGCAAAATACTACTTTCCGCACTCGACGCGTAATGTACTATTGTATGTACTCTGTAGGTATAGATGCGAGGAGTTGAAATTTCTGGACTGATTTCAGTGAAATTTTGAACTCATATAGTTATGAATATTAAGAAAAATCGTTCCTTTAATAGAAATCAAAAAGTGAAGTTTTTTTTTTTTTGTTATTGTTCCAAAAAGATATTTGCCATCAAATTTTTATACATTATTTGAGGTGTAATATCCTAGTTTTGAGGTAATGACGCAAATATTTAAAGGAATTTTGCAAAATTATCAGAGGACTATAAAGAAAAACGATGTTTTAAAAAAGGAAACTGTTGTTGTATAGGGTCTACCACATTAGGAAACCTGTTTGTCAATTGGCGTAACAAAGCTTGCTCGTGTCCAATTATTTGAGGGAGGCATGGCAGAATGGAATTTGGTTGGAAGCGTGTGGTTGTTTGGACATGTATTGATTCTCAGTATGATTCAGATGTATTTTTATTCATTATTAAATATACGCAAACAGCGCAAAATGGGGTACCTGTACCACCTGTGCGCTACTTTTGACAAATATTTCAAAATTGGATAAGTACTTTTAATGATATAGGTCATAATAAAAAATAAAAAAAAAATAAAAAAATAGGCACACGGGGTATAGTGTAATAGTGGGCTACTTTCGACAATCTATCTAAATTTCATCAAAATCGGGTGAGTACCTTTAATGGTAGGTAGGTGTTTATATAAAAACAAATTTGTACACATGTAAAAAGAGCTATGGGCTAATTATGAGCTTCCAGCCAAATTTTCATTTTTTAAAATTCCGATTTTAAAATTGGACTATTAGTTTTAGTTTTTAAGTTTTTAATCTATATTTCAAAATCCTTTACATATTATATGTATTTCATATTTTTACTAATTTTATGCACGATGATCACTTTTGGGTGAAAGAATGAAAGCCAATAATAAAATAAAGGGCAATATAAAATTACGACATAATATTTTTTAATAATAAATTACAACAAAACAAAAAAAAAAAAAACTGCCAATTAGTGTGGCACGTGGCACATAGCTCCCTCACGTTCTTATATACTTTAATTATTTTATTCTATTAAAACCTATTAATGTCAAATTTATTTAACTGTCAAAATTGTTTTTATTTTTTACATTAAATATCAATTCAGCAAGGAGTGCAGACGGTTAAAATTTATCTGGGGCCATCTTCAGGCTACTTTCGACAAACTATCCAAATGTCATAAAAATCAGATGTGTGCTTTTGATGATATAAGTGTAAATAAAAGTATGTCTGTGCGCATGTAGAAGAGAAGCAAATTGGCATTGAAGGTTGAAACTTACATAGCACCAACAATGGGCTGATTATGAACTACCAACTATTATATTCAAATTTCAATTAAATATGATGAGTTTTTAAAATATGTTGGTTCGCAAAAATTGAGCGACAGACTGACTGACAGATACGGAACCAAAAATGTTTCTTGGATTTTTTTAAATCGGAGACCTAAAATTTTTTCTTTCTTCGGAACGACCACAGCTTTCGTTACCTTCAGTAAGCAGTTAATTAGCGGTATATAAAAAACAAACAAATGTACTGGATTATTAGTATTTAATGTTTAAAATAATATTTAACTCTAATAATATACGTGTTCATTAATATAATTAGTAAGTATATTTTTCTGTATTAAATACACAGAATCATATTTCATTAAATGTAAAATAACATATTGGAATAAGCAACAATTAAACAAACAATTAAGTAAGAATATTTTTAGTACACATTTAATAAAATATTTTGGGTCCTCATGGACAATGGATATTATGTTATATTTATAAAAGCAAAAAAAAAAAAAAAATAATAATAAAATAAAAATAAATAAGAATAATAAATGCCGAGCGTGGGCTTACAGGTGCTCTCAAAATTTATAACCAGCTATATTTAAATTTTAAGCAGAACCAATTAAAGCAGATATCAGTATACATTAAAGCATGGAATTATGATTCTCTTGGGAATATAATTCCCATTTTAACGGGATTATAATTTCCTCCTATATTAATAAATTATATACATTTTTACTTTTATCTAAAAATGTATCAGCATGTATGTGTGTGTTGTGCGTTATGTATTTAAATACTTAATGAAGAGAGGTCGCTGTTCTTTCTATATTTATTATTTTTTAAATTAAAAATTCATTAGATCCATTAGCACTGAGTTCTTAGGAAGCAGAAGTGGTGATGAGAATGTTAATTAGAATTAATTCCTGTTCTACATCACCTTTAAAAAATATTTTATTTCTATTCTTATTTGTATTTTTTTTTTAGTTTCTCATATGCTTAATATTCAGGTTGTCCCCGAATTGGGTTGCCAATATACGTGTAATGTATTAATAAATAGTAACAGAAAATAATAATTATTGTTTAGAAGAAGGGGTTTAAAACGAAAAGACAAAGGTGTGTAAGCAAGGGGTGTTCTAATGGAATTAAACTATTATCTGGTGTACGTGTGCGGACGAGCGGAAAGTAAATGTATACAATCTTCGAGCTAAATACTCAATAAAGATTAATCACTCATATCCAATATACAATTCTATTAATGAGAGTAAAATAATACTTTCGTTTCGAAAAATTTATTTTATCAATTTTGCATAGCTGATTTTTCTATTTGCCTTGAGAGGGGCAAAGAACCAGCTTTTATCGGATTTTGTAATTTTCCCTTTATTTGTACATTAAACTCTACCTATATACAGAATCAAGTTTCTAGGATTGCTATAGAAGTGCCTTAAAATTATGATGAGCCAATAGATCAGTGACGTAATGAAAAAACTTTAAGCCCATATAATATCTTATGAACTATAGGTAGAGATATGAAATTTTTATTTCTGGTTCACTTTGTAATGAACTCTAGCTTAATATTAATTTTACGATCTAAGTATCTGTAATTAGATAATAGAGGAGGGGGGGGGGGGTCCAAAATGCCTTGAGATGGTTCTAGCAAAGGATGGGCTCGGCCTGGCCGGGCACTTCTGTGCCCCCAGATTGTTTTAGTTTCAAGATAGCAAAATTAATATATATAGTATAAATAGATAAAAAAAATCCTACACACAGATGGAGCAATTGCACACAGCTCGCACAACACAAATATTTATTGACTGTGTGTGGTAATGTTGCGTCGTAAATATTTTCGCCGCATAGAAAATTCAATAGACACACAAATTTTTATTGTTGTGTTTCCAGCTTTAACATAAATAATAAATGTGAAAATCTTTTATTTTATTTATCAAAAAACATTATTTTATATTTATCTTTTAGTTCTTTTGTTGCTATTGCGTGTTTTTTTTTCAATTTGGTAGATGTCACTTCTAAAGATCGAACCCTTAATAATGTACTACAAAAAAGTAGTACTTACAAAGTCTATTTCTGATAAATGGTAGGGTGTTAATATATAGTAGATGTTGAAGCACCACCAGATGTCGCATTTAATGAATGTTCCCTAAACGTCAAATGAAAAATTGTTTTGTACAAAGAGTAATCGAAAAAACAAATCTAAGACCCCCAATACAATTCTCCTAAATCGTTTTTTTGCCAATATTCCCCCATCTCTTCAGGACGGCTTATTCGGAGGTTTGATTTACTGCAGTGCTTCGCAGTTATGAGGCAGAGAATGTGCCACCTCTTCTGGATTTACACACTAGTAAACCATTGGTTCACTCAGCGAACTGAGCTTGCGACCACTTTAGCATTCTCTTAGCCTATTCTACTGCTCTGGGAAGCGGCCCTACCGAATCTCACCCACCTCCTGCCTCAGCTACAAGGATTTTCCATTACACTTTATTCTGGATATGTAAGGGTATGAGGAATGGGGGATATGAGGGGGGGGGGAGAACTACATAGACCACACTTCAACTTCTTCCTCACAATACTGCCTTTTTCATTTAATTCAAAAGAGGTTATAGTAGAAAAAAAACAACCTCGTAGGATAAAATCAAATAAAACCTTTAACTTGTTACTAGGTAACAGTTATTTCTATTCATGCTAAAACTCTCTTGTGTTCCTTACACTTGTGTTTATATCCTGATATACACTTTAGAACAGAAAGGGAACCCTGTATGCACTTAAGTAAATCTATTCGGATTTAAGTACTAGATATACATTGTCTAGACCTTTTTATTTATATTTATAACCTAGATTGGTTTAAGACACCTTAGTTTTATAGCATAATGGTTTTAAACAATTTACTTATAACAAAAACAAATCTATATTTAAGATATAGATCTTGATTTTTACTTTCTCATATAAGTTTAAATCAAATTATACTTATTATTAACTACGGGAAACAGACAGAGAAAAATACACTCCAGTGCCGGGATTTGAACCACGACCACGGGGCTCTATATTTCCAGTATAGCGCTCTACCAACTAAGCTACGCAGGAGAATGCTTTTCTCTGACGTTAATGATACCTTGT
Organism: Gerris lacustris; assembly: GCA_951217055.1. Lineage (NCBI taxonomy): Eukaryota > Metazoa > Arthropoda > Insecta > Hemiptera > Gerridae > Gerris > Gerris lacustris. The sequence continues at coordinate 49,095,572 of OX578284.1, forward strand.
CCCGAATTTAAGCTTTCAATTTTCCACAAATCTTATAGAACATAGAAGTCAACATTAATGACATAGAACTAGGCCGAGAAATAACGCTTATAATTATCATTAACGTCAGAGAAAAGCATTCTCCTGCGTAGCTTAGTTGGTAGAGCGCTATACTGGAAATATAGAGGCCCGTGGTTCAAATCCCGGCGCTGAAGTGTATTTTTCTCTGTCTGTTTCCCGTAGTTAATAATATTTATAATTTGATTTAAATTAAAATTTAATCTTTCCGTAGTATGAATACTACCAAAATCGTAAAATATGAATTTCTCATATAAGGAGAAAGTATTTTGATGGCGCAAAAATTCGATTTTGATGGATTTACACGTTTTGAGGTCCTATTGAGTCCAAAAAGTTGTATTTAAAAAATGTCTGACGTCTGTGCAGACGCGAGGAGCCTAAACTACTGCACGGATTTTGACGAAATTTGGTATACAAGTTCAGAAAAATCATACCCCGAGTCGAAATCGATAACTTAATTTTAGCTTCAAATTTGGGACGCTGTCCCCCAAAAACTCTGACAAAAAACTTCTCGAAAACGGTTCCAACGATATATTTATGATAAACTGAAGAGATTACATATACAAATTGGTTTTACATTTTACATTAAAATTGATATGAAAAATATTTGACAGAAAGGATTTTATATAGTTTATCATGTAACTTAAAATTTGACTAATGTTTTCAATAAGTAGTAATTATGCGTCAAGCAGTTTTTGTCAAGTAAAAACTTGAAAAATATTGTATATGCAGAGGAAAGTATACAAATATTCTGACAGTTAAGAGGTAACCAGTATATTACAGAGTGTTCTACACTCCGATGGCAATACTTCAGGAGGTGATACTACACCTAAAAGACAGCCAAAAGTTGGTATAGACTGTTTTTTTTTTCCATCGGCCGTTCTTGAGTTATAGCTATAGCCTTATAGAGTTTATTAAAATTCCGCGACTGAAATCCGATTCAGAAATCAAGAAATATTTTTGGTCCCGTGTGTCTATTGGTCAGTCCACAATTTTTGTTTACCAAGTATGCTTAACCTTAAAAGATATCTTAGAAACTATTCTATCATAGAAAGTAAATATCTTAGAAACTATTCTATCATAGAAAGTAAATATCTTAGAAACTAAAGATATCTTAGAAACTAAAGATATCTTAGAAACTATTCTATCATAGAAAGTAAATATCTTAGAAACTATTCTATCATAGAAAGTAAATATCTTAGAAACTAACGATATCTTAGAAACTATTCGTCCTATTGTAATGTCACAATAAGCCCATTGTAGGTTCCATATAAGTTGCAACATTCTGCGCCTAATGGGTTCTCTTCCACATGCACACTAACATACATTTATTTACACCTACATGTTTAAAAGTACTCTTCCGATATTGAAGAAATTTGGTTGGTTCGTCGAAAGTAGCCTACAGATCCCATAATAATTTCAACCATCAGCGCGTTTTAAGTTTGGCTAAATTGATACTTTTATTCATGTAAAACTTCAAATAAATGTTGACAGATTTAAATAAACAGGTCAAGTGTGTGCTAGTCAGCACACAGCGAGGGTCCGTAAGCAACCCTGTATAGTTTAAGTAGTACCCTATTGATAGTTTTTTAAAATGCTAAAAAGCTTACTTTGAACTATCTTATGGGTCTGATATTCTCAAAACACATAAACAAACTTCTGATAAAGTATTTTTTTGCCACTGAACCGGACTACAACTATATAAAATTCATCAAAAAGACCATAGTTATAAAAAAACGTATTTTGTCCATAAAAAATAAAATAATATTTTTTTCGAAATTTCCAAAAAGTGGTATCTTTACTTTTGGTCGAAGAATGTTCAGGACTTTTTCCAGTTTTTTTGCACTTCACATAAGCGCGATAGAAGGGGGGGGGGGGGGGACACATTTCACATCCACTTCAAACTTGCCTACGCTCGTCCTATCAAAGTTATAACCAATGATTTTTTTATTTTTTGTGTTCAGCTCGACGTACCCTTTCATATGATACCCCTCACGGTGTCGATAAAAAATAAAACATTTTAACCCTTAAGTTTTTTTACCCTAATTTTTTTGAACAATATTTTTTTTAAGTCGCTATATTTTTAAAATATGTGGGTAGGTACAAGACACATACATGCCAAATTTCAAAGTGATCGGACGAAAGGTGTAGCCGTGAGAGCATGCGACAGGACGGACGGACAGACACACGCAGGAAAATGTAAGGGTTTTGCCTACGGACCCTAAAAAGGAGAACATTAAATAATTTTTTTTTTCTTTTTTTTTTTTCATTTTAAATAACAATAATGGGTTGTAAAGCATAAAATTATTAAAGTATACGATATAGGAAGCGAGGAAGCTATGAACTTCATTAATTGGTATATGCTTGGTTTTTTTTTTTTTTTTTGAGTTTGTATTTCCGAGGAACAAAAGTAACTATAAATGCTAAATTACAGTAAACTTTTACGTCATTATAACTTACGAACAATAATTAACTTTTAGGAGGTTTGGATTTTTTGATTTTATTTTATTGTACATCAAAATGAAAAAGAAAAGAAAAAAAAATGAGGAAGGGATGGAAAAGAAAAGAAAAATAGAACGAAGAAGAAGAAAAGTGAAGGAGAAATCGAGTTAAAGAAATCTTAATGTTTGTCTCTCTCAGTCGCACTTTACATGCCCTCTAGTGGCTCTCGAAATAAACTAAATTATTTGTCCATTCCCACTGGCGGATTTGAAGCCGGGAGTTCCTCCCTTCACTCCTCTTCAGCTTAACCAAGAGTTTGTTAAACTGATTTACATTAATTGTGACTTCGAGTTGAGAATTGACGGGGCCCTGAATTTGGGGGGGGGAGGGGGTGAGGAATAAGAGGAATTTTATTTCCAATCCGATTAGGCCAAGCCTGGGGAGAGATTTTGTAAAGCGAGGGTCCCTATCCCTGCCGCTCCCAATGGCAACTAGCGCCAAGCGTTTTTACTCGACTATTTAAAAAAAATATAACTGTGGAATTATACCAAAACTTTTTTTTAATCAACCCACAAATTAATCTAATTTATTTTTTTTCTCAATTATTTTTTTTTAAAGTGACTAAAAAAATACAATAAAACAAGTTAATTAAAAAGTAAATTCTATTAATATTTAAATTTTTAATAGAAAAATCGGTCCGAGACAACTCAGACAAACTTTCTCATATACGAGTTCATAATTATTTAGCCCAGTGTTTTCCATTTATTTGTTTTCGAATGTAAATTTAATTATTATTGAGCATTTCATTAAAATTTATCATAAAAATAACTTCTCCCGGGCGGGAAATCGAACCCGGGCTCTTTCGGTCCGCATTTTAAGCTTTTTTCTCAGGAACTAGATTTTTCCCGGGAAAACGGCTTATATCGTTGGATTCGTGTTTAAATGGACTATATTTTAGAATTTTTTAATCAAATTCGTCGGAACCGTTTTCGAGAAATAATTCTTTTTCACGTTTTTTCAGAGTTTTTGGGGGGTATCGCCCCTACATTTGGAGCTAAAATTAATTTCTCGCTTTCATCTCGGGGTATGATTTTTCTGAACATGTATGCCAAATTTCGTCAAAATCGGCCCAGTAGTTTAGGCTCCATGCGTCTGCTCAGACATCAGACGACAGACAGACATTTTTTAAAAACCACTTTTTTGGACTCAGGGGACCTCAAAACGTGTAAATCCATCAAAATCTCAAAATCGAATTTTCGCGCGATCACAATACTTTCTCTTTATATGAGAAAGTAAAAAGTCTAATTTATCATGTAAAATAGTTTTTATTTAGAAAATAATTACAAGATAAAAAGAACTTTTATATACTACGTTTTTAAATTTTTTGTTGAATCATATGTAATGTTGATAATATAATTGTCATTGTTATATAATATAATGTTAGTGAAAAAAATAAATAGTTCCGAATTTATTTACTTCACATAATAATGACAACCATCTAGAGAGCTGATCTTAAACCTATAAAAGGACAAATCTTTGTACAACGAATCTCACCAACACCGAATCTAAACCGTGCCATTGCTATGTCCCTGTGTACAGACAGTAAGAGAAGAAAAATGTGTGCATGTAAAGAAGTAAAGATTCTGAAAAATTAAACCTATACCTACAATAGGACACAAGTGTAAACTAACCTGAATGCTGAGTGTCACACGTCAATTAATTTATTTCTTTGTTTACTTTTCGCTGTCATTCAATGTTTACCTCTTAGTAAAAAATCACAAATGTGAAACCCGTCAAAATGAAGATTGTAAATTCTATGGGATATGTCAAAACAAATAAAATAACTTGCGGATATTTTCTGAACTAACTTTCCATACGGCAAAATTTGCTGAAAACTAATTAAATTCTGCTGAAAGATGGCTAAAAGTATTAAAATAATGCATTGTCATCGTGTTCTGAGCTATTCTAAATGTTTAAAATGCTTAGCTACTCGGGAAGTTAGTTAAAAATCGATTGCAAAATTTGTACTGGACAAACAAACAAAAAAGAAAGCAAGCTAATAAAAACGTAGTAATTAGGTATTTTCACTTAAGTCTTTGCCAAAAATATAACTATTAAAAGTGAAATTTTATTTTCTTAATATAGTAAGATAATTTTTGTTGTTGATACTAATTATTTACAGCTCAAAGGCTCAAAGGCTAATGTTAGGGGTTTGTGTTTAACCATGAAATTTTGGAGGGGGGAGGGGGGCTTTAGAAGGTTCCACCAGGGGCGAAAAATGTCTAAAGTTACGGCCCTCAGTAAATTTCATCAAAATCTCACTAGCAATAATAAAATTTATGTTAAAAACTTGTTATGGTATAATAAAAATCGGTCCGACACAACTCAGACAAACTTTCTCAATTCAAGAATATCTCATTTAAACAAAAGAAAAGAAATATGCGTTCAACAGGTCTTTCTTATATAAAGAGAAAGTATTGTGATAGCGTGAATATTCGATGCTTAGATTCGACTAATTTAAATGGACTACATTTTCGAATATTTTAATCAAAATCGTCGGAACCGTTTTCGATAAATACTTTTTTTAACTATAAAATATGCTTGTATCTTATTCTTATTATATCTTCTTATACCTTATTAAATCTTCTTTTACCTTATTAAATCTTCTAATTATATCTTCTTATACCTTATTAAATCTTCTTATACCTTATTAAATCTTCTTATTATATATTCTTTTACCTTATTAAATCTTCTTTTACCTTATTAAATCTTCTTATTATATCTTCTTATACCTTATTAAATCTTATTATTATATCTTCTTATACCTTATTAAATCTTATTATATCTTCTTATACCTTATTAAATCTTCTTTTACCTTATTAAATCTTCTTATTATATCTTCTTATACCTTATTAAATCTTATTATTATATCTTCTTATACCTTATTAAATCTTATTATATCTTCTTATACCTTATTAAATCTTCTTATTATATCTTCTTATACCTTATTAAATCTTCTTATTATATCTTATTCTTATCATAATATCTTCTTATACATTATTAAATATTCTTATTATATCTTCTTATACCTTATTAAATCTTCTTATTATATCTTATTCTTATCATAATATCTTCTTATACATTATTAAATATTCTTATACCTTATTAAATCTTCTTATTATATCTTCTTATACCTTATTAAATCTTCTTATTATATCTTCTTATACCTTATTAAATCTTCTTATTATATCTTATTCTTATCATAATATCTTCTTATACATTATTAAATATTCTTTTTATATCTTCTTATACCTTATTAAATCTTCTTATTATATCTTATTCTTATCATAATATCTTCTTATACATTATTAAATATTCTTATTATATCTTCTTATACCTTATTAAATCTTCTTGTACCTTATTAAATCTTCTTATTATATCTTATTCAGGTTTGTAGGGTATAAGTAACTTTAATTCATTCCGTTATTTGGCTATATTTAATCTCCTTTAAGGCATCTTCAGGCCTTTAACAATTCCTCCTAAAGTATACCTTAATTTATTTTACTACGTTTTTATTAGCTTGCATTCTTGTTTGTTTGTTTGTTTGTTTGTTTGTCTGGTACAAATCTGGCAATCGATTTCTAACTAACTTCCCGAATAGCTAGACATTTGGCTATTCGGGAAGTTAATTTAATTAGTTTTCAGCAAATTTTGATGTGCGGAAAGTTAGTTCGGAAAAAATCCGCAAGTTATTTTATTTGTTTTGCCATATCCAATATTTACGCAATCTTCATTTTGACGGGTCTCAAATTTGTGATAGATAAACATTGAATGACAGCAAAACAGGAAATATCGATTATATTATTTCAAATATATCGATGGCACGCTTAGATCTGTTGTTGGGGAGATCCGTTGTACAAAGATTTATCCTTTTATAAGTTTAAGATCAGCTCTCTGGATGGTTGTCATTTACGTGAAGTAAATAAATTTGGAACTATTTTTTTTTTTTTTTCACTAACATTATATATTATATAACAATAACAATTATATTATCAACATTACATACGATTCAACAGAAAATTTAAAAAAACGTAGTATATAAAAAGTTCTTTTTATCTTGAAATTATTCTTAGTTATTTTCCTTCCCGGCAATTAACCCGTGCGTCTATACACTATACGTAGTCACTATTCATTTAAATTCGTTCCCTTGACTTCACTATAATTTAATTTAAAAATAAAAATCATTTCCTCGTAGAGGAAATAGGTTTATATTATATTTGTTTTTTTTTACGTTTTTGTGGGGTAGGCCGTAGGGCCCCCAAAATTGGAGCTGAAGTTCATTTCTCATCTCACCACGAGGTATGTTTTTTCTGAACATGTTTGCTAAATGCCGTCAAAATCGGCCCAGTTGTTTAGGCTCCACGCGTCTGCACAGACGACAAACCCATATTTAAACAAAAAAAACAACATCTTTTTGGACCCAAAAGACCTCAAAACGTGTAAATCCAACAAAATCTTAAAATCAAATTTTTCTCGTTATCACAATACTTCCTCTTTACATGAGAAAGTAAAAACGCATTTAAATTTTTGTGTTAGTAAGAAAAAGGTAATTACCTTTGAAGAAAAAGGTAATTACCTTTTTCTCACTAACACAAAAATTTAAATTTTTAGGTTGAAGAAACAACAAATATAGTTTGTATTTTAAATGTTATTTGTAAGTTTTAATTTAATATATACTATTTTGAAACTATATTTGTAAGTTAAGTTTTTGTTAAATATACTATTTATATACTATTTAAAAACTCTAATCATCTCTAGTTTAATTTCAGTGAAATATTAAAAATCTTTGGAAACAAATCTGACAAAACTAGGTTAGAAAGTCTAAGGAAATGCAAGATTTGTTCAAAAGACTTTTCCTAAAATTTTAAATTCCTGAATTTTCGTTTATATACCTAACTTTTATAAAGTTTTTTTAAAAAAGTTTCTACCATTTAAAAAAGGAATTTTTCCTATAAAGAAAAATAAAAAAGACTTCGCGTACACTTAAAAATAAACAATTTTTTTTTAAAAAGAAAGTCTAAAAAAAAAAAAATTTTTTTTGCCAATTTTCCTCTCTCTCTATCTCTCTCTCTCTCTCTCCCTCTCTCTTTCTCTCTCTCTTTCTCTCTCTCTTCCCTCTCTTTTGTCTCTTCTTCTTCTTTTTAATGCAACATTAAATTTATTTGGGAATACGCAAAAAGAAGAGAACGGAGGATACAAAAAGCTTTTAATGGATATACTGTTTTAGATTGTTTTTTACCAAGCACTAGGTTGGCTAACTGCTAAACCCAAATATTTATTCGTCAAACAGAGGCGGGCAAACAATGGAAATTCATCATTGGGAGATCCCTTTAAAGTATTTCTCTTTTAAGCAAGAAAATTCTTACATTTTATTTTTAAAGTTAGGAGACAATATTATTTTTTCTTTAATATTACTTCTAAAAAAGACTTTATTTGTATGCAAATTATTTTAATTGCAAATTTGTTATTCCAATAGCCTGCCAATTAGTTTGGCACATAGCTTCCTTTCATTCTATTTCGTAACAGAATAGTGATATTGGTGTAAAAAAATGTATGTTTGCGCGTATGTGAAGGAGAACCAAATGAGCGCAGAAGATCAAAACTTATAATATGGGACCAGCAATAGGCTAATTATGACCTAACATCCAAATTTCAATAAAATTGTAGTTATTAGGATATGTAGGTTCAAATATTGAGCGATAGCCAGACAGACACAGTGGCGTATCCAGCGGCTAGGTCTGGGGGGGGGGGGGGGTATTTATAGTGGTAAAAAGAAAGGGAACTACTTATTCAACAAAGCTGCCCCTTGTGGCCTTCCCCTGGATACGCCACTGGACAGACAGACACACACCGAATCCAAAAATGTTCCCTGATGTCTTAAACGAAATTCGTCAGAAAATTATTGAGTTCGGAGACAATGAAAAATTTCGTTCTCCAGAACGATCACATAGCTTCCGTTATCGTTGGTAATCTCGGAAGCAAAATTAAAACAGTTTAGACAGATTTAAAAAGTGGGGGAGGATAATAAATTTGATAATAATAGGTTTTAAAACTATAAAAATTATGAAAGCTTATACGAAATAGAACGTGAAGAAGCTATGTGCCACACTAATTGGCAGACTGTTTTTAATTATTATTATTTATTTATAATAAATTGATTACGCCCGGTCAACATCCCCCCAACTGTTTTAACTGAAGTTTTAACTCTAAAATTTATTAATTTTCTCACTCTCTCTCTTTTCCCCTAATTAAAGTTAATAAGTAAAAGTGAGTTAGCACATGAGCTAAAAGTTTATTTCAACTCCTGTTCATATTCGAGGTAGTTCCCTCTCTTCACATTGAAATTGGACCAGTTCTGTTCCGACCAGAAAATTTTAAACCGTGGTCTTGTAATACAAATAAAACAACCTAAATATATACAGCTCTCAAATAGATACACATTCTATAATATTGTGTTATTAAAAAAACAACTCTGGCTTCGAATAAACCCGAAGCTTATTATCCTAAAACAAATATTAATGTTACCCAGTATTAACAAAATGAGAAAACGAATATTCGCTTTTGAAAATAAGGTCAATGATATCTATCGGTGTATGTACGAACTTAAAGAGATGATTTCGTGGCAAATTTAATTTATTTTATTATTTTTCAATTTTAATAAATGATTTCAATTAAGGAAAACCTCTCTATGCACGGTAGACCGTAGCTATAAATAGAATTAAGTAGCGAAAGTGGAGCTTCACCAGTATTATAAAAATATTAAGAGAGAAGAGTTCAAGCATGTAATTCACAAAAAATAACTTTTAATATTATCATGAGAAGAAGTTTCAATTTTACATCACAGATTTCCATGAATTATTTCTTGTGTCAAAAAGATGCAAAGATTAAAGAACAAAAAAGAAGAATAAAGCAAAGAAGAATAGCATGACTCTAAAGCCTCGTCCAGACTGCCGAACCGAACAGAGGAAACGAGCCAAACAATAGTCTCTGCACATGCTCAGTCTAAAGTGCGCCTGCGCATCCCAGACTGGGCATGCGCAGAGACTAATGCCCGGCTCGTTTCCTCTATTCGGTTCGGTAGTCTGGACAAGGCTTAACACATCAACTGAATGAGCTTAATCAGAATCAGGGAAATTTACACAAAAAAGCTGGATTATTCCAAAGTTAAAATCATTAAAGGCGACAAATTTCAAATTGATTAAGGATTACTCAGCTTAATATATCCAAGAAGATTATGGCAAGCGATATAAAAATAGAATTGTAAGTATGAACTAACGAAGAAAATTATTGAAGACAACTTTTGGAACGGTATTCGTCTTGACCACGAAGAATCTAAGTTCTGCCAGGGATAACTATGAACTGTGTCAACCAAGGGCTAACCATTAAGTTACTAAGTAGTAAAAAGTTAAAATTACCGTACTTTCTCGTACCACACAATCAAGATTTTCGTAATTACCAACCGTCCTACGTTCTTTTTCACCCAAAGATAAATAAGGTAACTCTACGAGGAGAGACTTTATAATATTAATCACCGAGGACCACTGAATCCAGTGTTTATTAGGTGACTTTAGTTGGGTCGACTCATACCTAAACATTTGCTTTCTGTGTTTTTAGCTCATAGCTCACCACGCTACAATTTTTAGTTCAAGTGGTAGCATCGGAGGGTTCACTGCTATCACATTCAATTTACCAAAAATACATTAATACCAACAAGATAAAAATCATGAAATCGATACAAGAAGATCACAAAAGTGACAAACAAGAAAGTTAAAAGACAAATACACTGAAAAAGAAACGCATGTCACAGTAAATGTAAATAAAAGAAAGAAAACAGCACAGAAATTAGTATAGGGGATTCATCGTAACATCGGGCTGGCTGAACTTCCCAGAATTATTGAGGCGCGGGAGCGGCAAAGTTGGCATTAATCAGTGTAGAAATCAGGCTTGTTAAGTTCCAACTATTTTATGGAAACTCAAAATCGTTTGTCAGCCGATTATCATATGTTTGCGTATGGTTGTGCTCGTACCCGACTAAAAATTAACTGATATTTACGGTAATTACTGCACAGTTGGCAACCCTGGTGTAGTCTGAGTGTGAGATATTATCTCTTTCCTTTCCTAACAAAAGTGGTATATTAGCACTTTTAAGAACTCCGTTCTTGCCTTTTAGGAGAGAATATATTTTATTTACGATTGATAAGAAATATAAACATTACATCTCTGTTTAAATGCGTAGAAAGTGATTCATTCCGAAGCTGTATTCATTGCGCATGTGCGTTCATAATTCTTCTTCTTTCCGCCCTAGTGCGGAAAAAAGAGGAATTCTTCTCCTTAAGAAGAATCCGCACGATTAGCGAGTTTGTTTACATTTTTTTTTTTCCTACGCCGGATTCGGAGGAATCTTGTTCATCTCCTTCCTGGCAGCCCCCTATATTGCAGCCTTGCTGGGCCATTGTTTACATTTGAAAAAGCTAATTTGCTGTTTGTTTAATTAAAGTAAATGTTTGTATCGAGTTTTTAGTGAAAAACAATGAGTGATTTAAGTGATTATGACGAAAATGAGAAGAATAATTAATTCGGCCAAAATACAACTAATGAATTAATGTCATCTTTATCAAAAGAGAAATACGAACTTACATACAGGAAGTTTATTGCATTTTTTTTTTCTGTATTTATTATTAAAATCCAACAATCGTAGATAAAGTACGGGCGCAAATCGTGCGAAAACTGCATTTAGCTTTGCTCGTGTGGTTTTACTACCTGCGTTGTCGCTCGGGTCCAAACTCCACACTCAAATGCAAAATACTACTTTTCGCACTAGACGCGTAATGTACTATTACTAAATTCTACTGCTATCGTTTAGTCTACCCTTCTCTTTTTAACTCACTGGACTTGCCTTTGTTTACAAAACTTTTTTTAATGTAGAAATATATGAACCATGTTTATAGCAACCTCAATATGGTAATACTCCGCATTCATAGAAAACATGTTAACGCAAAAGGATCTGATTTACTATGAACTCGAGGTCTCATTAAGATGGTAAAATCCATGATATTTTAGCGACATCTTTACACCGATCTTAGTTTACTGCCTGACGGAAGAGGTCAGGATGTTTTCCAGGACAATGTATTGTAGAGGAACCTATAGCATGGTATCCGTAGACAGTCACCCCGGGTTACAATAGCGATTTAACGATCAACCACTATACCCTTGGCGTAGGGTAGCCCATTTACCAGGACGGTCATATCCCTTTGGCCTGAAAATTTACTAGGCAATACATAATAGAGCAAGAAGGGAAAGGAAACGGAGAGAGTGGTAAACACGGCCATTTAGAGGGTGATTGTTAAGGACTCCCACGACCACATAGGGCCACCCAAAATAACCCTACGATCCATAAACTACCAAGATAATTATGAAAGGTTTTCAAAACGGAAAATTTCATATTGGGGATGCTATTCTCTAAATCCACTGTGAGACGATTACCCGGTTCCCTCTTTTTAGCTCTATTCAATAACAATTTTAATTAGGTTAAACCTAATATTCTTATAATTTTGGTTGAAAAGAAATTTCGAAGGATTGAATAACCACCGAATTGACTGGTAATTTTAGACCACCATTATACATTTTTCAAATAGCAAGGGAACACCTTTCTTTTTTAAACTTTTCTGTTGACAATACGTATCTAACTTCTTAATAGTCTATATTAACTTTTTTTTATCATAGACACATCTTACCAATTCAAGGTGCACGATACTATAGTAGGTATAGTTATTTTCAAACAAGCGTTTTTAGGGTTTCGAAGTCATCCTAGAAAACCTTATGCTTTTGGTAGTTCGTTTGTCCGTTGCATCTTGGAGTATATCTCCCGACCAACTGGAGGTACAGATTTGAAATTTGGTATACAAGTTAAACTTTTTTGGCCAAAAACAGAAAAAATATATTGAACTTAACCACTCACAATTCCTGCGATTAGCGATCAATCGCAAATTGATCGCAATATTTTATATTTTTTTAATTTTTAAGTTGGGTATAATTTTTAAGGTATTAAAATTTGGATTACAAATTTATATCACGTTTCCAAAATGGCGGCCATTTGACCCACGAAAAAGTTAAAACAATTCACAAAAAAAAATTCTGCACTATACCCTATTAGGACCGGTCCCAAAAATTAGGCAAAAATATACATCTCTGTGGTCCAATGATATTTCCGGGAGTTGATATAAAAAAGTTAAATTTTAGTAATTTTAGGGGGCCGTAACTATGGAGACCCAAATTTTTATTGTTCGAAAATTTGAAGTTGTGTCATTTTAAAGGTATTGAAATTTGGTTCACAAATATATATCGCGTTTCCAAAATGGCGGCCATTTTACCCCTAAAAGAACCAAATAAGTGCATACCTAAGATACTAAAGGATAATATAATGTATATCTTGCTTCTCAAAATATCAATTTTTTATACATATTTTAGTTAAAACAAAAAAATTAAAAATAATGTTCAATTTATGAAGATTTATGACCGAAGAAACCCTTTTAGTAACTTGCTGGCAAGTACTTGACGGGATTTTTAAGAAAGAATTCTTGATATAAAATCCCTCTACACTACACACAACCTTATAAGGTTACAGTTGTCTTACTCTAAAAGGTCTAAAAATATCGAAATGGTCGATAATAGAGAAGACAATAGCTAAAACATAATAATGGGTACCTCCCTTCCCACTTACAACAATTAATATCTACCCAATTGGGTGGCCTAAAACCACGTGGCGATAAAAAGTGATCATCATACACGTGCTCATTTCACTTGTTAAATTTATTTGAATAAAATCTAATAATATATTTTAGTTACATTTTTTACTTTAAAAAAATGGTTTAGAAATTGTTTAACATTAATTTTTCTTTTTTATTTTCTATTAAAACTAGTAAAGGTATTTTAAAGTTTAACCAACTTTTTTTGCCACGTGGTTTTCTTTTCTAAAAAAACAGTGTTCATTTTCACAGTAGATAATACGAAAAAGAAAAAGATGAGTAATAAAAAAAGTGCTAATGACTCGAGGCTGTTTAATGGTAAGGACGAGGCAAGGAAGAAGAACGGTGATAAAATACTAAGTTTAGATGCCCAGGTTGTTTTATGAGGCAAGTTTCTGTACTTCACTACAGTCCCGCTTACTCAGTCCTCCTCGAGGACGAGGGTGTTAGCTATCTATTATAGTTGTTTATCATTCTGTTTCTCTTCTATTTCATACGTGTATAAGCAGATAAAGTGTTCTATTCAGAGGTTCATACGTTATAAGCAGATAAAGTGTTCTATTCAGAGGTTCATACGTTTATAAGCAGATAAAGTGTTCTATTTAGACGTTTTTATTTATTCAAAAATCCTTATAATTTCTCTTTTTCACTTTTCTGTAAAAATAAGTGTCTCATTATTTTGGTTTTACCAACGAAACCCTAAAAGTGGTTTTTAAAAGAGTCGCTTGTCAATCTATACTGTGAAGACGCGTGGAGTATAAACTGCTGGAACTGTTTCGATGAAATTTGGCTTACTTGTTTAGAAATAATTACAAGATAAAAAGAACTTTTTATATACTACGTTTTTAAATTTTCTGTTGCATCATATGTATAGTGTTGGTAATATAATTGTTATTGTTATATATAATGTTAGTGACAAAAAAAATAGTTCCGAATTTATGTACTTTATTATAAATGACAACCAACTAGACAACTAATCTTAAACCTATAAAAGGACAAATTTTTTTACAACGGATCTCGCCAACACCGCATCTACTGCGCCATCGATATGCCCCTGTGTAGGGGACGGTAAGAGAAGAAAAATGTGTACAAGTAAAGAAGTACAGATGCATAAAAATTAAACCGATACCTAGGACACAAGTGTAAACAAACCTGGTTGTCACACGTCAATTAATTTATTTCATTGTTAACTTTTCCTGTTTCGCTGTCATTCAATGTTTATCTATTAAAAATACAATTAGTTTTTACATAACAAAAAGGTCTGATATAATCATTCTTGAACATTTTAACAATTTTATCAGCCATACCAGCTACTAAAATAAAAAATCATAAATTTGAAACCCGTAAAATTAAAGATTGTATGGGTCATGTCAAAACAAATAAAATAACTTGCGGATTTTTTCTGAACTGACTTTCAATACAGCAAAATTTGCTGAAAACAAATTAAATTCTGCTGAAAGATGGCTAAATGTGTTAAAATAATGCACTGTCATCGTGTTCTGAGCTATTCTAAAAGTTTCAAATGTATAGCTACTCGGGAAGTTAGTTAAAAATCGATTGCAAGATTTGTACTGGACACACAAACAAACAAATAAGAAAGCAAGCTAATAAAAACGTAGTAAAATCATACCACTAGGTGAAATATAGAAATTACTTTTATCTCTAAATTTAGGTACACTTTTATTTACGATAAGTTTGGATAAAATGCTCAATATATATACATTAAATTTATCCATGAAAACTTAAAACATCTAATAAATGAAAACACTAGACCAAGTAATTATGTATTTTTGTATTAAAAAAATGTAGTACGAGTTATATTATCGGAACAAATCGGTTTGTCTCGGAAACAATTATAGAAGGCCGATAAAACATATTATACGATGGACCCTTGACTTAAAATCCGACCATACGAACATTTTTGAAAGGAAAAATAAATAAAAAACCAACAATATTTTTAAAAGTGTATATTAGTTTCAAGGGAGAGATTATTTTAATAAAATGTAGCACTGGTTCTTTTATAGAATTTGATATTTTCTAAATAATTAATGGATTTTTTTTTTATTAGAAGAAAAAATATGATTAAAATATTGAATGAAGGGAAAATGACTTACTTAAAAAAAGTTTATAAACTACAACAAAAATAAAAATATTAAGAGCAAGAAAGGGAGGAAAAAAAGTGCTGAAAATTTTACTCGAACCATTTCTTCTTATATAGAATTTCTTAAAATTAGTTTATAACTCCTTTAATTAAGTTTAATAACTTCTCATAACTTCTTAATTATTCAATGAAGATTATTAAACAGATCTTGAGGCATAATTGAGTTGGGTTGAATCTTGAAAAAAGATCAAAAATTTCAACGGCCAATTTAACCAGGAAACTGGATATATATATATATATATATATATATATATATATATATATATATATATATATATATATATATATATATATATATATATATATATACATATATATATATATATATATATATATATATATATATATATATATATATATATATATATATATTTATTTATATAGAGGAATGTAATTATTTTTATATAAATAAATGTTGAGATAATATAATTAACAAAATTAATTGCATTAGTTTTAAAAGCATATCCATTAAGATGTGTCCATAAAATCTCTAGGAATGATCATTTGAGACTTTTTATTTTTAATAAACCCTTTTTTTTGTGAATATAAGAAGATATTATGTTTTAAATAATCTTAAACTAAAAGTATTTTTTAAATATAATAATGATGATAGAAAATGTATCATATTTAAATAAGAATACATATTAATCAACCTAATTATTATAAATTGCAAAAAAAAAAAAAAAAAATCTGAAATAAAATATAAAAATATTTTTGATTTAGAACGCTGCAAAATAATATGAATAAAATATATTCATGAAAAAGAGAGAGAGTGGAGTATGACCAACTAGACACCAATTGATACCGCATATGCACTGTAGGAAGTGAACTGGACTTATTATTATCGTCACGTTTTGACGAAAAATAATATGATAATGTTTAGAGTTTGGAGTAGAATCCATAAGGTGAAAGGGTAGTAGAGCCTGCCAAGTTAAATTTATAATTTGAGTGGACATATATTAAAAGCGATATTTAATTTTATTAAAACTATTGGATTAGAAAAAAAAGACAATCTATCTGCTAACATAAAAAAGAGCTTTGAGTGGAATGAATTATGAATGTTATATTTCTGGACATGTAATGATGTATTTTATTCAATAACCACTGACTGTCTTAACATATCAAGTGCGAGTTAAATTGATTTAGCCGTTGGATTATGTGGTTTATAATAGATACTTTTGGTTCGAAACAATGAAGCAGTTAGGAGTTAGATTGCTTTTACTTACCCTTTAGTAGGATAAGTTTTTAATTCAAATCAAGATAGGCAATAAATTATATTGTTTTTAATAGGTTTGTTCCAACCAAGCATTGTACCGTCCGCGGGAACGCCACGGGCCTGCGCAATAGATAACAGCCGTTCCAAGCCGACTTGTGACAGTGTTTCGTACCGTCCACGAAACTGTTCCAAACAGGGCAGGGATCGTTTGCGAACCGTTTACTGTACGGTCTCAACAATCCCCACAATACCATGTACTGGTTTGTATGACATGCGCAGTTATGTCAATAGTCACAAATATCAACAGGAAGGTTTCCTAACTGTTAAGTTTCCTTGAATGTTTTTAATACAGTGCGAATTATAGTCCTAAACCTGTTCCAACCTGACATGATTTTATTACAGTACAATGTTAGCACATGCGTATAAAATCTGTCCTAAACGATTCCTGAACGATCCGCGGGACGATACAAAGGACAGTACAAACAGGGGGGTTGGAACAAACCTAATAACTTTTGAGACGGAGAGAAACTGCATGAAAATTTCATAGATTATCAGATTGCTCAAACTCTGTGACGCAACAGCCCACAAGGGATTAATTTATTAGTTTACTGGGGTGGATTCTAGGATTGTCTTATCGTTATATTATTTCCGTTTCGTTAAAAAATGATCTAGTTTTCAATCTAATTCTGCTAACGTTTTAAATTCCCTTATTATGACTGGTATGGCAATGGAAGTCAACTTGGTCTCCTTGAAGATCTAACCCCGGATTGCTGCCAAATAGAAGCAGATTTACTACAGTTTGTTTTCAGATCCCATAACGTTAGCCTGAGTACCAAGCTACTTCCATATACACATGGTGGTTCAATTAATAGTACTAAGAGTAGGTTATGGGTCTGAGATATGAACATTAGTGGTCAGGAACGAGGAAGATGAGACGAAAATGAGTGGATGATGCTCTGTACGATTTTCGGTCCAGTGTGTGACGTGGAGGGACACCGTCCTAAATAAATATCATGGATGTCTGAATAGATCCATGAAGAATTCGTCCCAAATCGTATCACATAGAAAGATAATGGAGGGGTGGCCGGGAAGAGCGATGAGATGAGAAGAGCCACGAGTTAGATGGCTAAAAGATATTCAGAACGATCAGAGGAAGTTCGGCGTATGTTTCTGGCAAAGAAGAACCCAAAATAAGAAGATTGGAGAGTAGTCGTTGCAGAGGCTGGAGAAAAAGAAAAGAAGAGTATGACGACAACTAAACACAGGCATAGGAACTAATAAGTTAGTTCTTGTTTAACGTTAATGCTCTTCTTCTAAATCTAAACCGTCTTTACTTTCGTTTTCTGGTAGTAACATTTAATACTTTGTTCTTGATACTTTTTAAAATCAAAGGCCTACTTCAATCTTGATAATTTTTGAAAATTCATCAATTTCAACTCGAAATTTATTTTGAGTTGTTTATTTTTGTCATTTACAACCAACGTGCAGTCAATCCGTAGACACAATGTATATATATATATATATATAACTAGCTTTCACCCCGCGCTCTGCGCGGGGCTCATGCTAGGTATTAGTAGCTATGTTTCCTATAATCATGTAGCCCTAGCAATTAAATTAAATTCCTAAATAGTTTTCTTTCCTAAGCCTTCTAGGAATAAAATCAGGACTATATTATAAATCATTAATTCCATTACTAAGAATATAATACTCTCCCAATCGTAGTTTGGATTCTATCTATATTATATTTAAAAAAAAAAAAATAGCCAATAGAAACTAAGTAGTAAAGTAATAACAAACAATGCAAAAAAGGTAAAATAAATGAGAAAATAAGCGTAGACAAAACCAATTAGACTGGGAAGTCATTGAACAATCATCAACCATGATGGTGCATTAATTTAATTATACCAGTCTCTTCCCTGAATAGGGCAGTTGCACCAGTAAATAATTAATAACTCTAGTTCTAGCACAAATTAATAAAATAATAAATACTCGATTTAAAGAGCATTAGAGTGAGGTTTAAGCACACCAATAAGAAATTAAATCGGTCAACAATTGCGGACAACATAAGTGCTCAAAGTAAAATTTCTTTAAAAAAAAGGTCTATTTAAGGTAGAACCGATGGAGGTACGACAAAAAGTCATAGGACCAAAGTTGTAGATCTTTTAAAATCAGTTACCGCTGGCGCAATCAGCTTGTCAAGCAGTACTTTTTTTTATAAAATTGTTAATAACTTTAGTTATACTTAATAATTTTAGATGAAACCAAGCCTACGAATTGGGCAACATGTTTGCGCTCACCCCTGAAAAAATTAATCGATTTCATGTAGCCAGTTTTGCGCCTATAAAGTCTGACTGGGGTGATAGACCCACACACATACACGAAAAAAGTTAAGGCCAGCTTCGGTTTTCGGAATGTGTCAAATGAAAAGTATCAAACGTTTTTTTAATTCTGACCAATGTACAGACAAAACTTACCCGACCTAATCTCTAACTCAAAATTATATTTCTTACTGACTAGAATAATTATAATTTAAGCATCATTAGCCATCCGTAAATAAACTTTTTCATTATAGTTGGGTAGTTGAAAGAAACAAACCATCTTGCTAATGAGTAATGAATGGAGGAATTAAATAAAAGTGTTGACTTTTTTCTCCCTTCTCTTTCTCTTTTATTTCTCTTGCTCTTTTTTTATACAATCGTTTGCAAATTGGTCGGAAGAGGGAGGTCTGAGCGGAGTTTTCTGTATTGGTCGGAGTAGAAAGTGTAAAGTTTGTTCATTAGGAATCCAAGTTGATTGCTTCCAACTCTGTACCCCCCTTAAACCTAAAATCTCTTTTACTTAATTTTAGTAAAAACCCAAAACCTCGTTCCCTATTTCCTACCGAGTAAAATTAGGGGGATAAAATAAGAATCTATCTAAAAGAAAGTTTTTGTTTTAGAGAACATTTTCTTAAGTTTTAAAATGATTATAGATTATATTACAAGAAAAAGAAAATTCTTAAAATTGTATATTTCTTTCTGAAAAAATAAATATAATAAATTATTAAATATGATAAATTATACTTTCTTTTAGATTTTTAAAACTTTTTATATTTTAGTTTGTCATTTGCTTTGTTCGTGGTGCCTAAATCAATCTATCTGTTATCAAGCCAGTCGATGAAAGTTTTTTATGCACTACTATCTGACTTTGTAGTATAATATCTGATTTGATTTGAAATAAACGGTAAATTTTTAATTTAAAGCCACGAGTGATGTGTTAGAAAATAACAACCGGTATGAGACCTTTGAAATCAAAATGATAACCACTTAAATGACAAAGGAGGCTGGACAAAGGAACGCCGATGAAGTTATCGCTAGCTTGATTGCATCATCCGGACTGAGGAAACCACTGGAAATTTAGGAACAATATACGTTCCAGAAAACCTGGCAAATAAATACGTAGTTCTTCGCTTAAAAAGTCAGTATGTCTTGCTGTACCAAGAAATTTATTGCGGGACAAACCGCGGAAGTCTACGTACCATGTTTAACAGCAGTATATTTTTTTTGTTGAAAATTAATAATGATCATTGGTTGTACTGTATATGCTAAGCTTATTTATTACAACGCTTCCATGATGTTAAAATACGGATTGAATACGGGTTGAATTCAGTTTTTGGATCCAAAGTTTCCATGGAAACCTAGATTCAATACGGATTATATGTGATACCGATCCCGATACGATTCACTAAATTCTGGGATCGTATCTGGATCGAGTTGCAATGGAAACACCTAACTCGATCCTGACATGCGCAGAGCGTGTGTGTGAGCGCACCTAGCGCATTTCTGTAGAAACTGTAGTAAAATCTGTCAAAATACGTAATAAAAAACATGGTTAACAAAGGTGAAGGTTACAAAATTACCTATAACCTTTACCAAAATTAACCAAGAAAAAGTTTTTTTTTATTTTATTATTTTTTTTTTTTATTTCGTATTTAATACGGATTCAATACTACGTTTGGAAACACCTAACTTGTTAAATCTCAAATTTGGATTCAATCCGTATTTAAACATCATGGAAACGTAGGATATGTTAAATAGAAATTGGAGGGTATATTCGCGAAAAAAACAATCATCCTCAAAAATCAATAATTATAAAAATAAAACAGTTAACCTTTAGGATTAGAATTATAGATTTCGTTTAGTGCAATTGTAGCATAATGTCACGTACAGTTGTCGCAATGTGAACAGTCTAGTGTGTCAACAGGAGGATCAATCCAATAAATCTAACAATTGGCAAATAGAAGAGATTTGATAGAGAACAAATGTGAGAAAAACGCATTAAAATGATGATGAACAAATAGTAGAGTAAAAGCAAACTCAGAGATCTAGGGGCATCATTGTCTAGGATTTTGTTTTCAGAGCAAACATAACACATTCGAAGTTTTATAGGGAACTGTGTGGAGTGATGTTTAATGTTCTCACGTTGGAGTATACAATTCATACCAATATATTGATTGCTGAATTTCATGATTTTTAGCGTTTTTAAAATTTGTCTAGGGCCCTCCGGGGCCCCAGAAATTTAGTGTCCTGTACAGACGGCTATGTGACTCAGGGTAATAAAAAGTAAAAGATTTTTTTTGTAATTATTGTTTTTATTTTTAGAAATTGTAAAAAAAATGTAAACAGAACTAGTAAACAGAAACTAATATACAAGAAATGGCATTATTTTGTGTGGAACTTCAGAAAACAGTTTTTAATTATAAAATCTACAGAAAACTTATGAAAATTCTATACAGTGCTATTAAAAAATCAAACTTTAAAAAATGAACACCTCCCACATTATTATAATTTTTCACCACTCCTGGGATAGGTATTTCTACAAAAGTTTTATTCTTTTGTCCCATCTTGTGACAGTTCAAGTGCCTTTTCCAATGCCTTCAAAGTTTGAGCCCAAATGCACACTTGATTTATCGACCCATTTTGTAAGAACTATTCCTGATTTTTAAGAAGTAAAGTTTTCCTAATTATATCCTCTATTACAGAATCATCTCCTTAATTTAAAAATTCGGTAAATTTCTTCTAGACATGTATTTTTTTTTTTTCATGTGACATTTTCCCCAGAATCACTAAGTACTCTGTTGAGGACAGTAGTTCAAGTGATCCAAAATTGAAAACAAAAGCAAATTTTCAAAAAATTTAATTAAAATATTGAAGTTTGAACTATTAACTAAAAACAAAAATATCACGCTATTTTACCTTCATAAACCAAAGTTATAAAAAAAAAACTAAATCGAAAATAAGTAACAACCATGTGACAGCTAATCTGAGATAGGTTTCAAATAAATATCCCTGTGTATAACCTACATGCTTGATTGGATAGTGCTGTTATCTTGCGGTGGCAATAATAACTAATCATATTATACGAATATAGTGAACATGCCCATTCCTATACAGCCATAGCTCATAGGAGCTTTCGAAAACAACTGTCCTCTGTACAGTACCACGTGTCTGAAAGGGTTAAGGAGACGGTTGAAATTAATCTGGGGCCATCTGCGGGCTACTTTTGACAAACCATCCAAATTTGATAAAAATCAGATTAGTGATAAGTGCTTTTGATGGGTGTAAATAATTGTACTTTTGTGCGCACGAGGAAGAGAAACAAATAGGCACAGAAGGTTGAAAAATAGATCATTATTTTCCTTTTCATAGATTAACTTAAATCACACGATTAATTTTATCCTATATAAAAGATTTCTTTGAATTAAAATGCATGGTATTCACTCTTTATCCCTGTACTTTAGTTAAGGTTTTAAACCTGATTTATAAAGCTTATTTATAAAATTAACAGAATAAGTCATTTACAAATGAATTCACTTTATACGTTTATATTCGTTTTTTGTATGTAATTTAAAGTATCAATTTAGCAAAATTTAAAGAGTCCAGACAAATGAAATTAATCTGGGGATATCTTTAAGCTACTTTTGACAAACCATTCAAATTTCATAAAAATCACATGAGTACTTTTGATGATATAGGTGTAAATAAATGTATGTTTGTGCGCATGTGGAAGAGAAACAAATAGAAAAAGAAAGTTGAAACTTATATGGGACCAAAAATGAGCTAATTGTGACCAACCATCCACATTTCAATAAAATCAGATGAGTAGTGTTTTAATATGTTGGTTCGTAAAAATTGAGCGACAGACAAACAGACTGACACGGAACCAAAATAGACTGCCAATTGGTATGGCACATAGCTTCCTCGCATCCTATCACGTACATTATTAATTATATATTTTATGCATTTACAAGACATTATTGTTTAATTTGTTTAATGGTTTCCTCCGTTTTTTTAATCTTTCAAAATTGTTTTGATTTTATACTTGAATTAAAGTATGAATTAAAAGTTAAAGAGCGCAGACGGTTCAAAGTAATCTGGGGCTATCTGTGGGCTACTTTCGATAAACTATAAAAGTATCATATAAATCAGATAAGTGCTTTTGAAGCTATAAGTGTAAATTAATGTATGTTTGTGCGCATTTAGAAGTGAAAAAAAATGAGCGCAGAAGGTTAAAACTTATATGGGACCAACAATGGGCTACTCATGACCTACCACCCAAATTTCATTAACATTGGACGTGTAGTTTTTAAGATACGTTGGTTCGCAAAAAGTGAACGACAGACCGATAGACTGACACGGAACCAAAAATGATCCCTGATGTCTGAAACGGATTTCTGTCTTGGAATTTTTGAAATCGGAGACTTAAAAATTGTTAGTTCTTCAGAACGATCACATAGCTTCCGTTACCTTCGGTAAGCTCGGAAGCAAATGTTCCCTGATGTCTGAAACGGATCAACAGTCGGACGGTCTTAGATCAACAGTTTGAAACTTTGCAGTTATGTTATGTGTAATAACCTTAACATAGGAAAAGTATTGGAAAGTTAAAACAAAATCATCCCTTCAAAACTAGCGGTTGACTTTTTTAACGAATAGTCTTCATGTTGGGTGTTAAAAATGAAAGGGGAGGACGCTTTTTTCTTGTGTTTCGAAGGGGTGAAAAATTTTAGGAGAAGTTATAACATTTTTAGAATGGCTATATTTCGTCCATCTTCAGGCCTATAAAAAAGGTATTTTAGCATAATTATCTAATTAACAATTAAGAGTTTTATATAATTACATTTCCTGATCAAACAACAATTTCTTTCATATTTATCATAATCATATAGCTACAAGCTTGCTTCAACATAATCATATTTTTTGCATGATTATATCCTACTTAGAAACCATTATATTTTAAAATAATAAAAACAGTTAAATTATTTAGAGATCCTAACATTTACCTGTTATAAATACCACTAATACATAATATTATAATCAGTGTTATGAGTGAGTTTATTTCGTTTAAGTACGTCTGTAGTTATATGGTTATAGTAAATATGACTGGAATTGTGATCAGGAAATGTAATAATATAAACGAGTATTTGATAATTAGATAATTTTATTAAAATGCCATGTTTACAGGCCTGAAGATGTCCCTTAAGGGATAAAATATAGCCATTCTAAAAAATGTTATAACTTCTACTAGTTTTTTTCACCCCTTCGAGACAAGAAAAAGCATCATAAATTATAGGGAACCACTACTTCTAAATAAAAAAGTATGAGTTCGCCCTGAGAACAAATATATATTTGGTTTTATTTTTGTACCAATTCATCTTTGTGGCATGTGTCCTTGAAAATTGCATTTTTTTTGTGTCTCCCTCTATTTTTATTTAACAAAAATCAAAGAAAAAAATGTTTAAAAAAAAAAAAAAAAAATCATAGTTAATCTTTGTCAAAAAAACAAAAAATGGTTTTAAGGAATGTTTCACAGTCACATATTTTGTGAGAAATAAATTATTCCCCCCCCCCCCCCCCCAGAAAAAAAAAACTTTAAAATTTATTATCTTGAGAAAGAATTGGGCTAGTCCCTTCAAAGTAGTTTCAACGCGTTTGGACATTTAGTTCACATAATTATAACCACAATTTATTATTAAAATAATCTTTTAAATCTCCGCAATCTTGATTTGGCTTGGCTGATTATGCTGGTTAACGAATTCGTACAATATTTTTTTTTAAATTGCCTACAAATCCTTCATGAGTACTGATGGAGCATACTTGGCCAATTTATATTAATATTGTATTCGTGTGTATTAGAAGTAAGAATGTTTTCAACACCATATAAAAACCATCCTAAATCCCCCCCCCCCCAAAAAAAAACATACAAAAGACGTATTTTTTACACAGGAGAGCTCGTTTGATGCGAGGTCTAAGATTATTCAGTGAATATTATAAAGAGTAGAAGCCCTAAGGCTTTTGAAAGCCTTATGCTTGGAGCCCTGAGGTATTCCCCTTTTTTATATAGAGAAAATCGAGTCAAGACCGTCTCCATCCAGCCTAAATATTTTCACCTATCCAACTATCATAAAATTTTGTTTGCTCTACGTACTTATCCGGTAAAAAGGGATTTTTGTTAGAAGGGAATATCTAATATATATAGTCAGGCATGGTAACTCTCAATCAAATCTTCACCCAGATCTCGCGTCGTCAAAATGTTTTTAATATTAAAATTATTAGAATTTTTCTACATTGAGGGAGTAAAGGTTTCCCTAAAATAAGATTTTAACACATACACACACACACACACACACACACACACACACACACACACACACACACACACACACACACATATATATATATATATATATATATATATATATATATATATATATATATATATATATATATATATATATATATATATATATACTGTCTGTCGTCTGTGCAGAAGCGTAAACCCTAAACTAATAGACTAATTTTGACGAAATTTGGCACATGTTCAGAAAAAAATCATACCCCGAGGTGAAATTATGAAATGAGTTTATAGCTTCAAATTTTGGGGGGCGCTACCCTCCAAAAACTCTGAAGAAACGTGAAAAATAAATTATTGCTTGAAAATAGTTCCGACAATTTTGATTTAAAAATTCTTAAATGTGGTCCATTTAAATACGAGTCTAAGAATATAAGCAGTTTTCCCAGGAAAAAACTAGTTCCTTTAAGAAAATAGCTTTAAATGCAGACGGAGTGAGGCCGGGTTCGATTCCCCGCCGAGGAGAAGTTATTTTTATGATAAATGTTGATGAAATGTTCAAGAATAATTAAATGTACCTACGGAAATACGAAAACTAATAAATGAAAAACGCTGGGCTAAGTAATTATGAGAATGTTTGTCTGAGTTGTCTCGGACCGATTTAATTTTAAAGAAAAAAATCATTATCTGTTTTGGAGAGAATTTTATAATGGAGGTATTCTTAATTGTAGCCCACTTATGTTTTATGTATATACACCTAATCCTAATATTTTTATCTATAAGTACGTAGTTTCCTCTGAATAGGTATTACTTGTACACACTTTAATTGGTTTACTATTCGTCATAGGTCCGCAATGCTTTTCCTGTTCATTATTTTGACCCATTAAATTTAATTAAATGTTGATTCCGATTGAACGATATTCTTGTTTATCGTTCGTTCAATATTAATTAGGGTGGGAGAATTTGTAGCGTTATTCTTACAATTAATCAACATTTAATGTACGAACGATAAGATTAACAACAATATCGTTCAACCGGGATCAACTTAAAATTTAATCTAATTGATAAAAAAAAATCAAAAGGAAAAGCACAGTTGTCAAATGATGAATCGTGAACTAAATATAGTACAAAACCAATCCAGAGGAAACACCTTGCCGAGATTTTGAATATACGTAACCCTTTATTCAGGAGGAATGAATAGTGAATAGCAACTGTTGAATAGACAAAGGAGAAGCAAGGAATAGCTTTACCTTTGACTTATAATGAACCCATGTCCTTTGCTCTTTCCACCGAAATTAAATTTGCAAGTTTATATTAATTCAATGTTTTATAAACTCTTTCTTCTTCAAATCCTTATTTTTTAATATTTTTAAAGCACCATAATTTGAGTTTTTCTTCACATTCTTATAAATATATAATGTGTAATGCTTCCGAGCTGACTGAAGGTAACGGAAGGTACATGATCGTCCTGATAGTGCAGGAGATAGCGTGCAAAAAAGTGTCTGATTAACATCAAGCTAGAATTTTTTGTGTAAGTAAATCTTTTAAATATGTTTTTTAAGAATATGTGGTCGTCTAAGTACGTCTGCGGGACATTGGTAGGCAATAGGCATTTGAAAAAAACAAACCGGTGGAGAGCGGCCATGTCCCACCCTTTTGTGTGGACAATGTGATTTTCATGATCCTGATCATGATCCTGATTACGAACTTAGTTAGTAGACCAATAATCAAGTTGATATTAGTTTATCACTTGATAGATGACCTCATTGATTTGGAGTAATATTTGACTAACTAACCTAATAAGTGACAAACTACCATCAATTGATTATTGGTCTACTAACGAAGATAATACTCAGGATCATGAAAATCACATTGTCCTTGTCCACCAAAAAGGGCAGGACATTTTTTGTTGTTCTTTTTTCAAATGCCTATTGCCAAGCCATGTCCCGCAGACGTACTTAGCCGACCACATATTCTTAAAAGGCACCAAAAGATTCACTTACTCATAAAATTCTAGCTTGATATTAGTCAGATACTTTTTTGCATCTCCTGGACTATGAAGAGCGAAAATATTTTAAGTCCCCAATTTCAAAAATTGTAAGACAGAAATCCGTTTCAGACATTAGGGAACGGTTGTGGTTCCGTGTCTGTCTATCTGTCTATCACTAAATTTTTGCGAACCAATATATCTAAAAATACTACTCGTCTAATTGGTTGAACTAACCTATACGGGGCATCATGTATAGAAATGAAAAAAACTGGCACATGTAATTAAAGTCTTTTCTATATATTGATAAAAAATGTACTAATTATGGATTCTTCTCCATTTCATAAGTTTTCTCTTAATACAATTTCCATCTTCAGTCCTCTATTTTGAGACACAGCTGTATACAGGTGGATTTTGGGAATCTTGGGCGTATGTATCTGTTGTAGATTACCTGGGCTTCGATGTAGCGTATTTGGTTTTTCAAGAGAGTATGAAATGAAAAAGAATACATAAATAATGCAATTTATATCAATATACAGGAATCACTTTAATTATGTATGCATTATATTTGTTAGTTTTTACACTTCTATACATGATGCCCCATATAGGTTAGTCCAACCCCAAAATGTTTATCCTTTTCTTAAATATATTTTTTAAACCAAGATTACCACTTGGAGTCCAAACAAACGCTACTGTGATCTTTATGAAACAAAACCTATTAGTGTCACCTCGGAGGGTTAATAGACCAGGATTCTAAAATAAAAAAAATATGTTCAAAGAATAATCCTGGAAAAAAATGGAATTGTACTAACTGTTTAACTATAAAAATTTAATATGACTAATAATTGTGTAGTATTGTTGGTTTTTATTACACAAAACATTAAAAGTACAAAAAAAAAAGTTCTCAACTTTTTTTTAATAACTAAGGAATTACATTCACCCAACAATATAACTAATAAAGTTAAAAACTCAGAGAAGGAGGTAAAAATGATGAAAGATAGTCCTAGTGAATAGAGAAAAGTCATAAACAAACCCTTTACTGCTGGTGCTAAAGAAAGAACTTGCTTCTCATCTCATAAACTCTCAATAAAAAGATATCGCGTAAATGTAGCGTGGATGTTTTTATCGAGCACTTATCTGCTCCAAGCCTTCTAGACACCCTGTCCCTTCTCTTGCAGAGAGAAAAAAATTATTGAGGACCTTACTCAGTTACGTCATAAAGCCTGGGAATTGCTTGTCCTAGAAAGAATGGCTCACCAATCCGAATAGTCTTGGGTCTGGGTTTTTCACAAAAGGGTATATCGGCCTTTTGCTGCCGATACAAGATTTTTTTTTTTTTATTACTACCCCCTACAATCAATAGTGGACAAAAGAATAAAAAGTTGTAAATAGTATTATGTATATAAACAAAGAAGTTGTGTTGTTAAAAAAATCTCTTTTTATATTTGTTATAATAAAGTGTGATTTTTTTTTTTTTATTATTCAATTTTATAACATATTATTTCTTTTTTCGGTCTAAAATATAAATATGTTATAAATTATTGAATAAAAACTGGTAAAAAGAGAATTTATAAAAAGCTTTATTAAAGCAATACTAAATCTAGAATGAAATAAAGGAAATAGAAATACAATTGGCTCAAGACAAATAATTTATTTATGTTCTCATTACCATATTATTATTATTGTTATTATTTTTTTTTTTTTTCACCTATTATTGTTGTAATTAACCATAATCCTATAGCTATGTTCTCCATAATTTCGATAACTATAGATATTTAATAAAATTTAGGATAAAACGACACATGATTTCACTGATATTTGAATGGAGTTTATTAGTTTAGTTGGAATCTCTTTTAGAGTAAAACAAATTTTCAGGGGTTCTTGAATTTTTGGAGGAATTATACTTACACAATTTGTGTGAGTGAGAGGCACCAAGGGATGTATCACGCAAACGTGGTACATAGGAACAGTTCCTATGCGCCAGCCGTGCTTGCGTGATACATCCCTTGGTGTCTCTCACTCATACATATTGTGTAGCTAATTGCAGAGTGCAAACACGGTATCATATTGCTGATCTGTTTTGCCAGCCAAGCAAGTAAAGATATAGCGGTATGAGAGTAAGCTCATCTCTGATAAGCCCTATATATGATCTTATGGATCTGGTACAGGTCAAGAATAAAGAGGGCATCGTCGGGCACCTTATATGGACGTGACGAAACGTTGCAGGACATGGCGCAAAGCCGAGCCAACATCTTAACGAGGTAATGCCTGGTGTTGGAACAGTACTTATGTGACACGCTTGCGTGATACATCCCTTGGTGTATCTCACTCATACAAATTGAGTAGCTTATTGCAGTGTGAAAACACGGTTTCATATGCTGAATTATACTTATATTTAATAAAAAAAAAAAACCTCCCAGAAAAGGGATTTAATAATGATTAAATTTAACTAAGAAAAATCCAAAACAACTAATAAATGGGAAACACTGGACCAATTGCTAATTCAATCTTTAGCTAATGCAAGTTGTGTACGAGTTATATCTTACTTTTTTACTTCTCATAAAAAGAGAAGTATTGCGATGGCGCGAAAATTCGATTTTGAGATTTTGAAAGATTTACACGTGGTCTCCTGAGTCCAAAAAAGTGGTTTTTAAAAATTGTTTGTCGGTCGTCTGTCGTCTGTGCAAACGCATTTCGCCTTAAACTACTGGACCGATTTTGACAAAATTTGGCATACATGTTTAGAATAATCATACCCCGAGTCAAAATCGAGAATTTAATTTTTGCTCTAAATTTGGGGGGGGGGGGGCTAAAAAAATTCTGCAAAAACGGGGGGGGGGGGGGGGGGAGGATATTTCTTGAAAATGGTTCCGGCGATTTTGATTAAAAAATTATAAAATTTAGCCCATTTAAATACGAATCTAACGATTTATGTCCCGGGAAAAATCTGGTTCCTAAGAAAGTAGATTTTTACGCAGACGGAGAGAGGCCTGGTTCGATTCCCCCCGAGGAAAAGTAATTTTTATAATAAAATGTTATTTTTATGATAAAATGTTCAATAATAATTAAATGTACCTACGAAAACTCTAAAAATAATGGAAAACACTGGGCTATGTAATTATAAACTCGTATATAAGAAAGTTCGAGTTGTCTCGAACCGATATTTTATGAGATGTTTAGTTGATTTGTGCTCTATTTTTTGAGCTTTAACCAACTTAATAAACGTTTTGAATTAAAAAGTGGCTTTCATTTTTTGTCGACCAATATTGCTTTATATTTTCCTTCATATTTATATAAATAATTTATTTTGCACTCTCAATCACCCCTAATGGTTTTATATCATTTGATAAATATTTTACCACTTTACTTTTATAATATCCGTACAAAAGGTTCTTCTCAAAACAATATAATCGGAAATTAATAACGAGATTAAAAAAAAAAAAAAAAACTAACCGATATACTCACGAAACCGATAAATATACATCAAAAGCAATTATTTTAAAAGCTATATTCTATCTCAAAGTAATAACAACTTGTTTGGTAAACCATTGCGTTATTATCTATTTGAAAACTCAGAATAATGTTTAATATTCTAAAAAGACTGGCTTTTCAAAATATCTTCTCCCAGACACATTTAAAATTTAAATAAATGAGGGAAAAGCCGAATCGGAAAAGGGGAATAAAGTTTGAAACAGAGAATGGTTGTAGTAAGTCGTGTATATTGAGTAAGCATGTCGCCTCGGCTTTACTTTACTCTAACACTCCGGAAAGCATTTGGTTATTTCAGAAGATAAATAGGTCTTACACATCTCTCCAGGCGGGACTAATCTCTGTGATTTACTGCCTTTCTCTGTATTCGAAGGCAATAGGAAGAGAAATATTCCAGACTTTCAAATCGACCGCTAATAATTAATTACAAAACTCTTATATTGATTATGACGATATACAAAACAGTCAGTAAACTTGAGATGCAGGTTGATAAAGCTGTTGGTAATTCGTGATAAATAAAATCTCCAATTAGTTTGGAGAACTCAGTAAGAATTAATCATGAAAATTCAATTTGGAAATTGCAGGTTATTTAAACTAATCGACCGTACTCTTGTTAGGTGAGATATCAAATAGATTTAAACATCTGTGGAAATAGTAGATAATTGGAAAGTCGACTACAGGAATTCATAGATATTAATGTACGAATGACTATTTGCATATTAATAATATAGCAACAATACATGCATATTAATCTATAACATATTAAGTAACATATTAAGTGTTGCATATTAACAGCTATTGATAATATGTGTATCTAAGAGTAGTAGAGGAAGGATATCAAAATATTAATTTCGGTTTATTTAACTAATATTGATAAAATAATAAAAATATGAATATTTAAAAGGATTAGAGGAAATGAGATAGTAAAAGAAATATTTTGATAATAATGTTTACTTTTAAGGTAGGTTCATAGTCTGCGTTTTATACACGCTACAGAATAATCTATAGGCTGTCATATCATGATGCAAGAAAAGTTGGTTCCGAACTCAGAGCAAGGAAGGTGTAGAGGGAGCAATGCGATTTAAAAAGTGGTTCATTATGCTCCCCCCATATACTAACGCTTTCTAGCGAGCTCAATCTGAACTAAAGTGATCACGTGGTCACTGGTCCTTGTCTTATTGGTCTATTCCTTGTCTTTCTGTCCCCACAGACGGTTGTCAACAAATCCTTATCAGTAGGATTTATTTGATACCCCACTCAAGAAAGATTGCTATTGGTTATCTAGGATCTGTTACACGTTTATTAACGACGTTACTGCCTTTAGACAATTAATAAGGTTAACAACAAACATTGAAGTACATATTTATGAAGAAAACTGTATTAAAAATAAAAATATTAAATGTCGTAAGAAAATATCACTCATTCTTATCAGCTGATATCAGATATATTTCGAGTTTTTATCAAGATATCGATATTGTTTCACCAAACTGCCGCTTGAAAGTGTTAGTATATGGGGGGAGCATAATGAACCACTTTTTGAGACGCAGATTCTATAGTATTGTCCCCTCTACCCCTTCCTGGCTCTGAGGTTCCAAACTAACTTTCTCGGTCAAAGTTAACCTGAATGAAACCTTCCCGTCCTTTTCCCTCTTGTTTATATTTTTGTTTTCATTTTTGAGTCATCCATTTACATAGTAAATATTAAATTAAATACACACTTGTTTTTAACTTTACTAGCATCCTTTTAAAAAGTTAGTATCATATTTAAATAATAAAGTCGGATTTGTTTATAACCTGAACGGAACACACCGCAAGTGAACAAGGAAGAAAGGAAGGGGGAGACACTCAGTAATGTCTCCCAGGCTTCATGAATGCATTTTTATCTATACAGCCCAAACGCGCGTAATACAACGCATGCTATGAACCCACCTTTAGATGGGATGGGAAATTTAAGGGGTATTTAGCATAAAAAGAGTTGAGCTATGTAAATAAAATGACGGCTGTTGCTGACTCGTTCGCCGTCTCAAACCAAACTGTCCATCTCAAAGACAAGGAGGAGGGATAATGCCCACCTTAGGGCGCATGTCCTTACCACATGCGACTTAGCACAATAGCGTCTTTAAAACAGCGTTTTCATTGGGAGAGAACAGACATCGCTGAATAAGAACGATTCAAGATTCAAGTACAATTAATTAACACGTATGTATGTCCATTATTAACATAAACGATCCAACAATACAACCATATTATGTAATAACAGACAAATTGTATGCTCATTCTCTTGAATCTTACTGCGCTATTGTCTAGGAAATTAAAGATTTCTCCGGAAAAGTGGCCTTTATGGTTTAGTTTTAGTTGCTATTTACAAGATATAAGTCTTCAGCGACCACAAATTTAGAACTAAGGTTAATTTATCGATGTTTCCTTAAGGTAAAACCCTACTGCATAATATGTAACAGAAACTTGTGTAAATAAAAATTCTATTATTATCTTAGCAGAAACAAAACCATTACAACAGCGAAACAGATGTACTCATACTCTAGATATTAATAACACTAGGTTTTCAGCACAAGTATCCAACACCATCCTCGAACTTGAGGATATTATGAACTTGCTGCTAATATTAATATTTTTAGTGGATAGCAACTTTGGTTTGTTTCTTCCAGCCAACATCACAATGAACCACAACTTCTAAGATGCAAGACCTAAATATCTATAAAGATAATGATGGTTGAAGTCTACGTACCAAATTAAGTCAAAGTTGGATTAAGTTGCCTAAATAATAGGCAAATATGTTATTAAAAATTAAATGCTTCAATTGTGTGTTTAATGGATTTAAAATAACTGTCTGAATGTTTAGCGATCGAATGATGGAGTTTGCTGAATGTTAGCAGAAGAAACTTTTAATTGTTCGCTGATATTATATACAAATATATACTTCTGCGTTCGCAGAGTGGTTAGAGCGTTGACCTAGGGATTTGAGTTTGAATCCAGAAGGTGGAGTTATTTTTTATCTATCTTGCGTCCTCATTCTTTGATAATAATGATATCTAAAGATTTGAAAAAATCATGAGTTTAAACTTTTAAAAATAAATAAAAATGTATTCAATGTATCACTCAATTTTTATTAGAATACTAAATATATTCAAATTAAATTGTCAAAAATAAATAACTAATTCTGCTTATCAATAATTAAATTATATATTATATTTCAGATTGTTGGGTTTTCAGATTGTTTAAATCTTAATAACCTATGATATTATCTTCAAAACGTAAAGCTTGTTTTGGACTTGAAAGACACGGTAAGAGAGAGCAAACTATGTTGTACAAACAATGTTTGAACTATGCTATCCAAGATATAGGGGGAGCATTGTCTTCTATGTTTCACAGGCCTCATACTTACCTGCTAAACCTGACTTAGTTTTGTCGATAACTCCTCCTGCCAGTCCCAAACACTTCTCAGATAGTTTCTCTAATAACTCAAGACTTACTTTCAAGTTGTTTTAGTAAGCCACCTCGAGGGATTATTGCTTCAGTAAGATCGAGGCTAGCTTATCAACCCTCCTTTTCATTATTACTAGGTAAGATAGACAAGTTTAAAGTCTTATAAACCCAACGGCAAATTAGTTAGCATTCTAATTAATGGAACAACAGCCTTAGTTATCATTTTAATTTTAATTAAAGGATTTGATTTGAGGACAAAGATGAATAACTAGTTGTTCTAGACTTAGAGAACAAAACCACTTCAACCAACCTATTAACTAAAACCAACAATAAAAAAATAATTAAGCAATCCTTCAATTATCGCCTTGAAAAAGCTTCAAAACATTTTATTAAAAGTATCTAAGAAACCAGAGTTTCCCCAGGAAAACAACTTATTTGGTTATTATCATGGTCCAGAAGATAGCGTGCATAAAAGTGACTGACTAACATCAAGCTAGAAGTTTTTGTATAAGATAATATTTTGGTGCCTTTTATAAGAATACGTGTTCATGTGTTGGACATAGCTTGGCAAAAGGCTGTTAAAACACCTCCTATACCTTTCTAACTCCTTAATACACCGGGTAACGTTTTTAGTAACGCTTTTAGAGTTATGTAGCACAGCCTAAACATGAAAATGTCAAAAATGACATGGTGGACAACGGCCATGTGTCACCCTTTTAAGGGACAAAGTGATCTTCATGATCCCGTGTAAAACAATTAGTTAGTCGACCAAAAAACAAGGAAGTCAGTTAGTTAGTTTGTCACTCGATTGGTGGCCACTTTTATTTGGAGAAACACTTTATTGCACGCTGTCTCCTGGACTATCATTTAAATAAACACTTAATAAGTTTTTAATCAAAATCGTCAGAACTATTTTTGAAAGGATAGCTAATCCAAATTTAGAGCTGAATATATATACGTAAAATTAAATTTGAGGTTTATTTCAATGAAATTTTCATCTAAATGGCCACAGGAGTTTTGGGTCCACGCTTCTACAGATACATTTATTAACACCCCTTTTTTTGGAGTAATTTAAAAGGTGTAAATCAATCAAAATCACAAAATTGAATTTTTTGTCATCGCAAAAATTTCTCTTTATATACTTTACGTATATGAGGAAGCATTCATGAGTAAATACCATGCTAAGCAAATGAATGAGGACATTTTCCTATATAAAGAATAACCCCTCGACCAAGGGCACAATGTAGCCCGTCTACATTGGTGAAACGTCACCTAATCTCTATATTGCCTGTATTTTAAGCTTTGACTTTGGCTAGTGCAAGCGAGCTTCTTACATTCAACAAAATATGCATCCTGTCTGACTATGTGTCTGTCAGTAAAGTTCACGTGTCCGATAATAACTTGAGTAAAATTTGACTGATTAAGTTGAAATTTAGTGAGCATGTTACTAATGCTTAGGCTAAGTTTGTTGGACAGCGCTACCCGTCAAAGTGTTAGCGCAACGCTCACGTAAACGCGAGCTTTAAATGTAAAATTGGAATTTCAGGACGGAAAAAGATTCTATTATCGCCTATTCCATGAGATGAAATTTTTTTTACAAATATATATTTTTTTTATTAAAACCAACAGCGACACCGCTATGAAGTGATAAAGATCGTTAAAACTATTAAAGCGGACCTATACGTTTAAATAGAATGAATAAACAATGTTTATTCATTCGATATCTTAGGCACTGTGCACACTGAAGAAACAAGTTTCATGAAACGTGAAACATTAGTATCATGAAAACACTTGATTTAAAATGTACATAAAACCCCCTAACGTAACGCTGTCGGGGCATGAATTCTGTCGGGGCCGACGGTCGGCCGGTCGGGTTAGCTGGACCATCTGACCACCGACCCCCCACCACTTTTTTTGTCGGGTCGGTGTGTGTGTAGCGTTGTTGGGCCAAAAGGCCAACTTGCACCTTCACCTCACCTTCATTACAGTTTGATGTGACTTTTAGAACTACGCACTACGAGTATTGCTGCTAAACATAACTAGTAGTTGAGTCGGCTCGTTTGGTCGGGGTGTGTATAGGCAAGGCCCCGACAAGGACGGTCGGGGCCAACGGTCGTGTCGGCCAGTGTGTAGGGGGTATAAAGGAGCACACTGCGTTTCTTGAAACTATATTTTCATTTGATTTTATGAAACATGTTTCACGCAATCAAAAAGTCGAGTTTCATCGAAACCAAGTTGCACGTGATTTTTTGTTTATTGCTTTGCTTATCTTTTCAGTTTTGATTATTGCGTTTTGTTTGGTGTTCACTTGTTTATTCTAAATGGATTAACACACATTTAGTTAATCAAATGTGATACATTGAATTAATACATCTTCGTTAGAGGACATGATGGAAACTGCCAGAAAAAGTTTCCTCTTTGTGCACTAAAACGTGAAACTGGTTTTATGAAATTGGCTTCATGCAACTTGTTTCTTCAGTGACAACAGCGCCTTACGTTCTAACGAAACGATTTTTATAAAACTTAAAATACCTACATCGTCTAAAGTACAATTAAAACAGGCATGTAAAATTTAAACTTTATTGAAGCAGTAGTTATTGAGTAGTGTAGTGATACATTTTATAATAGTTTAAATGAAGATAGCCGGAACATGAAAGTTAAGGAATTTTAGAGAGGCACCCTTCTCCCCCTCTACACGGTTCTTTGTTACAGTCATCCTCTTTAACTACCAACTTATCATGATTAACTATTTTCTTAATATCTAATATTTAAAGCATTACGCTCGCTTCAATGATAGAGCCACGCGATGCCTATTAGAAAGAGTAAATAGAAAAGTAGACGTATACTATTCTAAAACATTGCAGTATACTAGGCATCGCTTGGCTCTATCATTGACGCGAGCGTATAGTAATAAATATGCATTGAATATTGAAAAAGTAGATAATCATGAATCATGATGAGTTGATAGATAATGGGTATAGTAGTAGTACAGCGGCTAGTAGTAAGGGAACCACCCCGCATTCTTACTATTCCTCTAACCACACATCTCCTTTTCAATTATTATAAAATGTATTTCTTTGCTACAAAAAAACTACTGCATCTATCAAATTGAAATGTTGCATGCCTGTTTCAATTGTGCATTAGATGGTGTATATGAAGTTTTATTAAAATCGTTACATTAGAACGTAAGATATCGATAAAAAAGTTGTTTTTCTACTATAAACGTTTAGGTCCGCTTTAATAATTTTAGCAATCTTTATTAATTGATAGCGGTGTCGCTGTTGGTTTTACTAAAAAATGTTATTTGAAAAAAATGTTCGTCTCATCGAATAGATAATGATAGAATCTTTTCCCGTCCTGAAATTCCAATTTAATTTTTGAACCTCTCGTTTACGCGAGCGTTGCGCGCGAACTCTTGGACGGATCACGCTGTCCAACGAACTTAGCCTGAGTATTAGTAAGAGGAACATGTATACCAAATTTCAACCAAAACGGTCAACTTTTACTCAAGTTATCGTCGGACACGTACGCGTTACTGACAGACAGACAGACAGACAAGATGCATATGTTTGTTGAATGTAAGAAGCTCGCTTACGCTCGCTCCAATTAAGCTTTTAAGAAAACCGTTGGCACGAATGAAAAAAAAAAAGAAGATGATTTGCCCGTAGTTCAGAGATCTTAAGAATTTTTTTCTCGGAAACTTTTATTTTTCAGAGAGTTTATTAGTTAGCTTATAAGTAAAAGAAAGATTTAGAGACTTTTTTTATTATTTTTTTTCTAGAGAGTATTTTCTTATTACTTTGGTTTTTCAAGAAAGCCACATCTTCACTTTAAACTCTCACCAGGAAAAATACTTAACATTTGAAAGTCGCTTTGAAGTATTAATTGGCCATCTTATAAGAATGTTTTGTAAGAAACTAAACAACCTTTTTAAAGTTCGGTTTGAGGTGAGAGACACAGCTTCTTTAAAGAGAGACAGCTTCTTCTTTTACTTCCTAAAGCAATATAATTTTTTTTTTTTTTTTTGAAAAATGTTGTTACATGTAAGAAGCAGAGAGCGACTTAAAGAAATAGAATTACGTTAGAGCTCTTTGAAGATGACGAAGAATAAATAAAGTAATTATACTATATCTTTGCCTGCAAGCATATAGCATAGCATCCAGAGGGAATCGTTTCACCCTGTGGGTATGTACTGAAATCAAGTAAATCGGCGTTCTTCTGGAGTCGGTGTTGACGTAAACCACCAACGACCCATCCTCAATGTGTTGTACAAAGGGAAAAGTGGTTGGGTAGACAAATATGTTTACCTCCATGTAGAATATATTATAAACCTCTATGTAAGCTTCGAAGTAAAACCTCCTAACTACAAACAAATTATAGAGAGGAACATACATTATGTCATAATTTCATGTGTAATACATTTTTGCTTAAAAAGGTTTAACTCAAGGCTTAGTCTATGTTCCTGAGATATATTATGTAAACGCTTCACAGCAAACGGAATATTCATATACTTCTGAATGTGATATTAAAGGCAAGGATTATGAGGACTTTTACTATTGCTTCAAAAAACAGTAAAATTTTGTTTTCCACCCAAAAACTTTTATAATTAAATTTTAATAAAAACTTCAAAGAATTATAAAGCTAAAAACATTAAATGAATTTGTTTCAAATGTTGTATTTTCATCCATGTACTCGTAAAAAAAAAAACAACACATTACTTCTCATGTTTCTAAAACGGAATTTTCTTTATAATAATATATTACATAGAGTAGAAGGTATTGAATTTCCCGGTTGCCTTCAACATCTCGGGGTAGGTTGTCCGGTGCAGTTTCCATTTGTTATTGCGTCAAACGCTTTGGACCAACAAGATTAATGGTGAAAGTTGGGCTGGAGGCCTCTGTCAGTGGCAATAAGGCTCAAGCCTTGGCCAGGGCCCCTTGTACTAAAGACAGTGGTTCAGTTTCTAACATAGACCAACTTAGGAGAAAAGTAAATTCAGAGAAGATAATACTTCTAAACATCTATTTAATTAAGTACAAATAAGATAGTCAACATATTTCTATATTTATTTTTAATACCTAATTAATACTATCTGAAGTTGGAGCTTTACTGAGGTAGCCTTAATAATATAATAGAATTATATTGAAATAAAACACTCCTTGCTACAAAATGTGTATTGTTTAATAGTACATTACGCGTCTAGAGCGGAAAGTAGCATTTTGCATGCGAGTGTGGAGTTTGCACCCGAGCGACAGCAAGGGTTGTAAAACCACTCGAGCAAAGCAAAATGCAGTTCTCGCACGAGTTGCGTACCGTACTTTATCTACGATTGTTGGATTTTAATAATAAATACAACATTTTGCTTCCGAGCTTACCGAAGGTAACGGAAGCATTGTGTTCACTTTTGAGAACGAAAAACTTTTATGTCTCCGATTTTAAAAATTCCAAGACAGAAATCCGTCTGAAACGGGAACATTAGGGAACATTTTTGTTCTCTGTCTGTCTATCTGTCTGTCTGTCTGCCTGTCTGTCGGTCTGTGTGTCCGCGAATTATGAAACTTGCGACGATAACTTGAGTAAATGTCGACCGATTTTGATGAAATTTGGTAGACATGTTCATTTTACCAATGCCCAAGACGAGTTCGTTGGACAACGTTAAAGCTCTTTGAAGATGACGAAGAATAAATAAAGTAATTATACTATATCTTTGCCTGCAAGCATATAGCATAGCATCCAGGGGGAATCGTAAGCGCTCACGAGCAACGGTCGCGTAAACGTGAACTTCAAATTTAAAATTGGAATTTTAGGTCGGGAAAAAAATCTAACATCATCAATTCAATAAGACAAACATTTTTTTTAAATTTGTTTAGTAAAACCAACAGCGACACCGCTATGAAGTGTTACAGATCGCTAAAACTATTTATAGTTTTTACTCAATAAACAATGTAACAATAAAGTACTATAACAATAATTTTAATGTTAATATAACAATAAAGTACATGATAGGATGCGAGGAAGCTATGTGCCACACTAATTTGCAGTCTATTTTTTTTTTTTTTTTTTAATAAACTTCCTGTATATAAGTTCGTATTTCTCTTTAGATTAATTAATTGGTTGTATTTTATACCGAATAAATTATTTCGGGAGAAGTATTATTTTCCTCATTTTTGTCATAATCACTCAAATCACTCATTGTTTTTCACTAAAAACTCTGTATAAACAGGTACTTTAATTAAACAAACCGCAAATTAGTTTTGTTAAATGAAAACAAACACGCAAATCGTGCGATAAGGTGAAGAATTCATCTTTCTATCCCGCACTAGGGCGGAAAAAAAGAAGAATTATAAACACGCATACGCAATGAATACAACTACGAAAAGAATCACTTTCTAAGCATCTAAACAGAGATGAAATGTTTATATTTCGTATCAATCGTAGATAAAATACGTTTCGTAATTTGTTTCAAAGATATAACTTTAAGAGGCCTTCATCAATCACCTACTTAAGAATCAAATTTGAACAATCCCTTATCAGTGTATAAAAAACCTTAAGTTTTAACATTTTCGCGGAAAGAGGGGTTTTTAGCTGGGATTCACCACCCCCTTTTTATTCTCCCTGTCTATTTTAATCCCTTATGGATTTTAAAAAAATACCGCCTTTGTGGTCACTTATGTGCTAAAAATAAGCTTTTCAACATTTTCAAGTCCTTAGGAGTAGAGGTTTAGGATGGCTTAATCATACCTTTTATTCTCCTCCCATCTATTTCATCTCCCTATAGATCGAATTTTAATATTATTTTAAACAATAAGTATTCCCAAAAATCTTACCTTCTTTGATATCAGGTGAATGGGCTGAACCTGATTGCAAAATTTTTTCGTCACCTCCATTGTCCAATTTCACCCCATTAAGGAACGAACTTCAAAAAAACCCTCTTTTAATAAGTAGTAACGTTTTAAAGAGAAGACCTTCCAAAATTAAAATATTCTATGAACAGGAGTTTAGACTGGTTTTGATCATCCTCCCTTTTAAAGGTTGGATTTTCAAATTAAAATTTCGGATTATATTCTTAGACCTTTGCTATAACACTAACATTATTATCAGTACATTACTATTACCAAACAAATTTCATCTGGTAACGAACCATAAGCTATGGGTGGCATTCAAATAATTCTTTCTATTTGAATTATTTTTTTAGTAGTAAGAACCCTTGGTTGTTTTCTTATTATAAAATAAACCCTATTAGTCCAGGAGATAGCGTGCAAAAAAAGTATCTGACTAACATCAAGCTAGAATTTTGTGTACAAGTTAATCTTTTTGTGCCTTTTAAGTATAAGTGGTTAGCTAAGTTCCCCTGCGGGACATAGCTTGGCAAAAGGCAAGTGAAAGTAACAAACCGGTGCAGAGTGGCCAAATCCTGCCCATTCTGGTGAATCAAAGTGGTCACCTACGAGTATTAGGAGACAAACTAACATCGATTTAATTTTTCGGTCTACTAACTAATTTTGAACTCAGGATCATGAAAATCAACGTTCCACCATAGTTAGCGGGGCATGACCACTCTCCATGGGTTTGTTATTATCAATTGCCAATTGACAAGCTCAGCGAACTTAGCCGACCACTTATTAAAGGCACCAAAAGAATAATTTATACACAAAATTCTAAATTGATGTTATTCAGACGAAAAAGGCCAACCACAAAATAATCCTACCGCGGGTTTCCGCAAGCCAAGCGAATTTCCATTGGAAATTTGTAGTTCAATGTTGTGCAGTTTAAACTTCCTTCATAACCACTACAATTGTGTGGATTATTTTAAGTTAAGAAAATTTAAAAGAAATATTTTAGTTAGATTAGGGTTTTTATAATAATGTTTAGTTTAACATAATAGTAGTAGTTTTAAAGAGGTTTAAACTGCACAACATTGAACTAAAAATTTCCAATGGAAATTCGCTTGGCTTGCGGAAACCCGCGGTAGGATTATTTTAAATCTTTGGTGACTCATCAGGAGGGGTTAATGACGTCATAAAGATCTCATTTTCAATAGGGATCCTCATCTCAACGAGCTTGATTTTTCGGTGCAAGTTTTTGCACCGAATTCGTTCGAGAGCTATCGTGCTTACAAGAAATCCGCTAGAAATTCATATACCTATATATGTATATTGTATATGTATGTATATATATATATATATATATATATATATATATATATATATATATATATATATATATATATATATATATATATATATATATATATATATACATATATATATATATATATATATATATATATATATATATATATATATACATATATATATATATAGTTTTGTAAAACCTATTTTTTCTTGATCAGGGACCCATGAAACGTATTTTGGCCACAGTCCCGGCTCCAACTCCCGCCATGCCAGTGGCTCCATTAGCGAATTTTTTCCCTCGGAAATTCGCTAAAAAGAGAATTTGGTCTTGCGACAAATCTTTAAACAACATTGCATCAATTAGATTTAGTAACAAATGCATCTATGGATCTTAGATTAGTAACAAATGTAAACTATGGATGGATCCTAAAGATGGTAGAGCGGCACTGTATGTAGAACTAGGGAAATGAAACAAGAGAGAAAATGTTGTTATAGCAATTTATTTTAATAACTTTTTCTTATTACTTAGTGACAGAAAATTGGACATAACCTTGCTGCTTCAATCGAAAAATCTTTTTAAAATTAATATACATTTATATAACATGATCAAAGACTTATTTTTCCATTAATATCCTCATAAATAACAATATAGATAGACCAAATTCAAAATATATAGTCAACTTTCATGTTTTGAGCCTTTCAATTTTCACTAAATTGCAAAGATATTAAATTCCACTTTACTTTATACCTCATTATTTTAGTTGGGGGTAGATAACACGAGATGCTTTGAAGTTGAATAACATGTTTCTTAACATCCTTCATCATTCTATATCATCACTAATTTATAAGTCTAACTACATGCCCTTAATATTCTAGAATATATTACATTTCTTTATGGATTAGTCTTGTATACATTTGTATATTTAATGCTCTAATGTTTCATATAGTTGTTAAAGTAAGTCTCTCAGTGTTAATGATATTATTAAATTTCAGGGCTTAAAAAAATAAAAGTAATATTTAATCATATTTATTTAATATTATTTCAGTTTTAAGGTTATTTTATCCCTCCAACATCTAAAAAATATAAGACACATTTTCAGCATTTTTTTTACTTAAACATTAATAATTAACACAACTTAAAGCTGGAGCTACCACTGGCTGCTTTTCTTACATAGTCAAGATATTTTAGGTTTTCTGATCCAAAAAATTCGGAGCTTCAATTTTTTTTTGGATCGCTTCATTTTGACGTTCTGAATAACATTGAAATTCTGTAATGAGATCGGAATTGGATATCTATTCAAGGTCAAAGGTAAAAAAATAAGGTTTTTTGTGTAAATGTTTCGCTTTCTATTGCTCGGACACCAATCAAGGTAGTTATCAAAATTAAAGATAACAAAATTTCCTACAAAAAAGGCTAATTCATTTTTTACGTTCAATGGACGGTTTACGGAATATAGGGCGAGGAATATCAATGAAAATCTAGTATCCGTCGCCGCACCACTTTTTACGTATTTTTACAAATATCTCGCTTGCTATAGTCGGAGACAAATTAAGGTAATTATCAAAAAGAAAGATTATTAAATTTCTAACAAAAAAGATCTCATTCATTTTTTTACGTACAACGAACGGTTCAGCAAAAAAACCTAGCTTACTAGACTTTTTACGTATTTTTTATAATATCTCGCTTCCTCTGGCTCGGAGACCAATTGAGGATCAGATCAAAATTGAAGATTATAAAATTTCATACGGGAAACACTATCTTCATTTTTTACCAACA
This sequence comes from Gerris lacustris, assembly GCA_951217055.1. Classification (NCBI taxonomy): domain Eukaryota; kingdom Metazoa; phylum Arthropoda; class Insecta; order Hemiptera; family Gerridae; genus Gerris; species Gerris lacustris. The sequence goes on from OX578284.1 coordinate 49,139,692, forward strand.
ACGAACCGTTTGGATAATAAAGTGCTCCGAAGTTTCCGCACAAGGCGTAACAATGACCAATAATTTTGGCTTTCCCCAAGGTGGCTCCATGGAGGGATCCGTTATACCATACCTGCGATGACATTTTTTGTTTGGACGTAGTTTGAAAATATTCTTGATCCCAGGGTTTTAATATTTTACAAAGGTAATTGTTACGGTGACAATCGGAATAGCGAAACATTGCTTTGTGAGTAACGAACTCCTCGGTAGCGGTCCCATCGTGAATATAGAATTGAGTATGAAGAAGTTCTAAAGAAACAAGTATCAAATGAGGTAATGAACCTATAGAACATTTAACTAGTGTTAATTCAGTAACAGTAGATTTTGGCATAGAACAAGATAATAATGATGTGATCACGTTCTAGAGTCAGGGATGCCAACAATGCATAAGATCAGTGTTGTCACAAGATGGTAGAGTAAGAGAACTGGACCTAGCACAGGACTTAGCACTTAAAACATTTTTAGCAGCAGACAATAACATCTTTTTTTAATATTAATCTAAACTGGGTCTTTATTATATCCACATAATCTTACACGCATCTGATAAAGAAATTATTTTACCACAAGCAATAGCACCATATTTTTCCCTTATTGTGCAAGACGCAAAACATAATATTATGTCTTGCTTATACCATCCTAATATACTTAGGAGCGAATAGACTTGAAACTCGAATCTCGATTTGTCCTTAGTCGAATCTCCTCGGTCAAGGCCATTTTTTGCAATTGGCTAAAGTAGGTATGCTTAAAAAAAAAAGAAAAAAAAAGGCAAGCTTTATAAAATAACCACTGTTTAATCCAATCTAGATAGAGACCTTTTAAGCGAATTATTGAAGAGCCTTCAAATAATAAATTTTATGTTTTAAAATTGTTTACTTTATTTTATTTCTATGTTTTCATCTATTTCCTTATTCAAATGTTTAGCCTGAAAAATGTTGTTATTCTGAATAATATACATTTATGATTATGAATTTAGTTTAGAAAATAACATAGATTCATTTTTTGCGATGTATTAGGTTTAAACTCGGTGAAGGAGTTTAAGACCCTAACAATAAATTACAAAAGAGGTCACAATGAAACAATATTTTGATATTTTTAGATGTTCATAAAAATCAGTATGTGCCTGCAGAAGCAAGCAAATTAATTTCAGAAATCATTTTATAAGTTAGTAAGCTGGCTTCGGAAACACCTCTTAGATGATAATTGTTTATTTAGGGTAAATATATTTGAAATTATCTGATTTATTTATTTATTACGGTCATTATCCTGGTATTGTATTATATCTTCTTATTGTATCTTATTATATCTTCTTTGTATATTATTTAATTATTATATCTTTTTTTGTATATTCTTATATCTTATTGTATCTTCTTATATCTTCTTATTGTATATTGTATTCTTATTATTATCTTCTTATTGTTCTTGGTATTGTATTATATCTTCTTATTATTTGTATTATTGTCATTATCCTGTATTGTAGCCTGTATAAAATTGTGTTTTTTACTCTATGTTTTCATTATTTGTCAGATTTTCTAGAGATCATTCCTATTTAAATTTCATGTAACACAAAGAGCCAAATTTATCAGTGTTTCAAAAATATTAGCATTTGTGTTTATTTAATTTTAAGTAAAAAAGCACATACTCTTATCACAGTTATATTGAGATAATTCTTGAACATTTATGGTAATATAGAGAAGTATTACATAAATCGGAGTAAATCCTAAAACTTGGCTGAATTAAAGTTCAATAAATTTGTGTTTATCTAAAATTACATTGTGTGGATTCATACTAAGGGTGTGATATAAATCAAGCCCTTTAATGCCCTAAGCCTAAACAAGTTCTTTGTTTCCTCGAAAGCCTACATTACAACTTATAACTTGGATAATAAATGGATACTTTACAATCAGTTCATTGATTTTTAGATTGTAACTATTTCGTGTATAATGTAGGGTGTTTTAGAAAGGGATTCGTGTAGGCGCGAAACAAGGTTTAAACATCTAATAAGTTAACCAGTTATAAGTTAACTTGGTGCGTAGGCTTCCGAGGTAGACTCGTAATAAACAGCTTAGTTTTCCGGTGAAATTCGCGTCACGAAGAGGTTGAAGTCCAACGTTTCGCTTCCACCACTAGGTGCATCGTGATGTTTACTTGAAGCAACATCAAGACATACTACTACTGGAGTGAAGGATGACGTATTTATAGTTGCTTTCTAGAACGTAGATTATACCTGGATTCCCAGGGGGTTCCTCGAGTCGGGTTTATCCTTGAAGCAACAACAAGACATACAATATATGTCTTGTTGTTGCTTCAAGTAAACATCGCGATCTACCACACCCCTGAAGATGCTTCCAGTAGTGGAAACGAAACGTCGGACTTCAACCCCTTCGTGACGTGGATTTCATCGGAAAACCAAGCGGTTTATTACAGTAACAAGTTATCAGAACAAGTAAGTAATTGGACAAAGTCTGTATTCTTACATTCTACAAAATTTGCATCCTGTCTGTCAGTAACGTTTACGTGTCTGGCGATAACTTAAGTAAGAGTAGAACAATTTAGTTGAAATTTAGTATACACGTTCCTTGTACTTATGTTCAGACTAAGTTCGTTGGACTGCATTATCCGTGCGAGAATTCACGCGTAACGCTCACGTAACGTAAACGTCTAGTGAAACAATTTGAGACTTGTTTTAGAACTGTAACCTTTTAGTTACCTCCCTAATATTTCATCTTCTCCATTTATTTACTCTATTTATTCACTCTTAAGGATTACATTTATGAATTAAAATATTCTATTCTTAAATCCAAGAATATTCTGAAGAAAGTTTTAAAGAATGCACGCCAGTACAAATAGTTTTAAAGTTAAAAAAATATCTTCTGAATAGCTATATTTCACCAACGACCGACTTTATACGGAACAAACCTATTATATACAGGGTGGGGCCATCAAACCCCCATTTTCGGTGTGTTTTTTACTTCTTTATTCCTCTGTTATAAGGATCAAAATCAAAATCGGCTACTCGGCATTTAAGATTTAAGAACTGGTTTATATTCTAAATGTATTCATGAAAGAGTGTAGCTTTAAAGAAATCTACAATGTGTATACTTGAACTCTTTGTGTACTATAATCTACAATAGACGTTTTTTACTCCTTTTTTCTACTCTACTTTTGAGATTACTTTTACCAAAGAGATGAAAAAAAATTCAGATCCAAGCACGAATCTCCTTCAAACCAAGGATATAAAAGGGAAAGAAAAAAAAGAGAACAGGAATTGAAAAAGGATATAACCTCCATGACAAGAATAATAAAATCAATACAAAAAAATCGAAGAGAAAAAAAAGAGTAGCTGAATACCAAAAAAAAAAGAAGGGAGGTATAGAATATGTAAAGCGTCCTTTGCATTCATGTATACATCTCAATTCGAAATTTGGGCTCCAACTTTGTGGGGTTCCCCCAAGTTTCAAACCCTGTACTCATGTTATTCATCCTGTTTATTTAAATGGGAAAGAAAAATCTTACAAGAAAAAATAAAGAAAAATGATTTCGCTAATCTAAAAGAATTTCTTAAAAAGGTCCAGGTAACACTATTTGTACTTTAAGTAAATAAAATTACACATAAATGTATGCGTTATAGTATGTTGCATATATAAATGCTATACCCAAAAAATAAAATAAAACTTTTTGCTTGAAAGTAGTAAAAGTAGAGTAGATGTAAGTATTAAGAGATGAATTATTTATGGGCTATACTTAGTTATGTTGGCATCGTATAACATCCAAGAATTTTTTTCTATCCCTCGTCTCTCTCTTTCCGAAATGTTTAAAGCAGTCTTACATGTAGAGTTTTAACATGTTTAAGTCTAACATAACGTTCATTAGTTGGGTTTTATTTTACCATAGATAATAGCCTGGTTAGCATATTTATTTTCTTCCTTACGTTTTGTTAGATTTTTAAGATCATTTATAAAACATAAGATAAGAGAATATCAAACGTAGTTTTATGAGTCTGTTAACATTAAAAATTCATTGATGTTCGGGGTCTCAAGGAGAATAAAAACCTCACTTTTGCAATATTTCAAACCTCTCTTTGGGTCATCTTTAAGCTGAAAACCATACCTTTTTATTGATAAATATTTACTGTAAATTTGTTATACAGGGTGGTCCAAAAGTCCCCCCCCCCCCTCTTAACTTTTGAACGGTTTGAGATAAATTAATGAAACTTGGGGGATCTCTACCATGCAAAGGGAAGTTTGTTTTCATGAAATCACCCACTTTGCCCCCAGGCCACCCAACTTCAAAATTTCAAATTCATATTTGGATTCTACAGTGAAAAATATTATCTTTATCTTGAAACTTTTTTTTCTATATCCAATATTTTGCCCCCTGTAGGGGGGCAAAGATAGCAAAATCCCTTCCGATACGTTGTCAAATCTAAACGGTTAGAGATTAATGAAACTTGGGGGATCTCTACCATGCAAACGGAAGTATGTTTTCATGCAATCGCCCACTAGGGGCAACCTCTCACTTTGCCCCCAGGCCACCCAACTTCAAAATTTCAAATTGGAATGTATATTCTTGATAGCATATTTGGATTTTACAGTGAAAAATAATAAACTTTTACTTGAATTTTTTTTTTTTATATTTCCAATATTTTGCACCCTATAGGGGGGCAAAGATAGTAAAATAACTCTTTCGATAATATCTTGTAAAATCTAAACGGTTAGGATAAATAAATGAAACTTAGGGGATCCGTACCATGTAAAGGGAAGTTTGTTTTCATGCAATCGCGCAGTACGGGCAACCTCCCATTTTGCCCCCAGGCCACCTAACTTCAAAATTTTAACCTAGAGTGTATATTTTTGATAGCAGATCTAGATTCTACGGCAAAAAATAAAAATATTTTACTTCAAACTTTTTTTCTATCTCCAATATTTTGCACCCTATAGGGGGGCAAAGGTATAAAAATGGTAAATTTCAGCGCCTGGGGGCAAAATGGTGGTTGCCCCTAGTACGCGAGTGGATGAATACACACTTCCCTTTACATGGTACAGATCACCCAAGTTTCATTTCTTTATTTCAAACCGTTTAGATTTTATAACGATCTAAGAGTTATTTTTTTACTATTTCAGAAGGGTTATTTTGCTACCTTTGCCCCCTTTAGAGGGCAAAATATTAGAGATAGAAAAAATAGTTTCAAGTAAAAGTTTATTTTTCACTGTAGAGTCCAAATATGCTATCATAAATATACATTCCAATTTTAAATTATGAAGTTTGTTGGCCTGGGGGAAAAGTGGGTGGTTAGCCCTAGTGGGCGATTGCATGAAAACAAATATATATATCGCACACCCAATTCAGCAACGTGACAACTCAAAAAATTCGGTTTTTGAGTTATCCCCGTAGATCGATAGAGCGGATCGAAAGCTACAAGTAGGTAGTATCGTGATTATTCTGGTACTAATAATGTTGAATTTTCAGAATCAACTGACTACTACATCTTCTGTTTACTACATTGTAAACCAAATAACCAGATAGATGATTCCGATTCGGAATGTGATAATTCTCATTCATCTTCAGATGATGAGAATTCAATTTCTACTGAAAACAACTTCCAAAAGAACCAAAACAATAGAGCATAATAGCAATAACCGTTTATCATGTAATAATTGTAACACTAAGGTGACAAAAGGAAAGAGGAGGAGTTCCTCAAGCGAATTGGAAGAAGATTAGTAGTCTACATAATTTTTAAATAAATAACAATTTCTTTCTTGTATTTGATAACTATCCTATTTTTTGTCTTTTTCTTATTGTTATTAAATAGGCTTGTCATAATTCTGCCAAATATACAATGATTTAATTGTTACGATACACAATCATGGGATTTCTTTTTTATAATGCACTAAAGCCTGAGATTGCGAATTGTAATTATAGCTTAAGCTCGTGAGAAAACAAAACTTTTTTTTACCTACAAACAAGGTTACCATAGAAAATGATTTATTTAAATACAATTGGATGACTTAATATGTGATGTAATTGCCTATAGTATGAAGTTGTCAAGTATATTCCTTTAACAAAAGGAGGTGAAGTACTGTTACATTGCAAAAAATGCATGAGAAAGTTAAATGTATAGAGAGACAATTCAAAACGTTTTTGCAAAAACGTGAAAATGAACCATTTTTAACAAGCGGAAGTAAAAATATGGTTTCAGTATCATCAGCGGATAACCGCACTACAGTTTGGACTGGTCAAATTAGTCTTTAATTGTTTACTCTTTCCTTGAGATAACTTTAAAGTTACTAAAAACTTTAAACTCGTTTTTCTCAAAAATTAAGATTTTAGAGTTGTCACGTTGCTGAAATTGTGCGATATATATATATATATATATATATATATATATATATATATATATATATATATATATATATATATATATATATATATATATATATATATATATATATTATATTATATTGCCTGTATTTTTGAATGATTCCTCTGTTCGGCCAAAAAAATGAATGGATGGATTTTACGCAGTTTATCCGGTATTCTCAATATTATACATCTGATGATTACTATCTAGGAGTGTGATTGTTTTCCAAATATCTTTTCTTATATTGACTTGAGACCCGCATAAAAATGTTTTCAATTAACTGAAAATAACCAATACATGTATCTTATATGAAAAATGGGTTGTAAGAATGATTAATAACCCAGTTGACACCCTATTAACCGTCTGAAGCAGGAGAAAAAAACTAACATGAATAATCTGTATTTGATCTATCAGAAGGAGTACGAAGAAGAAAGAGAATTTAAAAAGCAAAACGGGGTTCACTAATATTCAAATATTTAGATTAGTGATGTAATGAAATATTCAAATTTAAAAGAAGAAATAACAAGGATTGAAATAGACGATATAGCTTATCGAGTCATAAAATCTAACATAAGGAGCCGGCATGATATGGTTCTTTTCAAAGCAATATAATTAATCTCCTTGTAATTTCATGAGATGAAGACTTATACTTTACTTTACAGGGCATCACCACTTATCAGGGAAGGCCCGTTATTCCAAAATCCCACCCTCAGCTATCCTTCCAGTCTCCGTCTGCAGGTTCCACTCCCACATTGATCTTACGACGCCGCCTTCCTTCCAGGCTTATTCCTCCTGCTCGGCAGTGACCACTCCAGCACTCTTCGCGGCCAACGCTCCTTTCCCATCCACTTCACTTGACCGTACCAACGGAGTGATCGCTCTTCAGTCTATTCCACTACTAACTGCCATGGAATCCGCACACTTTCCAACCTAGATATTCGAGCACTCCTTCTCAGCCCATCCATTTCCACTGAAACAATTTGGTCCTTCTATCAGGATCCAAACTTCTATTCCGTAGGTTGAAACACTCAACAATGGTGGTCAGAATAGTTTCTTGAGTGCGTTCCCATCGGCACGACTCCACATAACTCCATTCAGCATAGGTATAGTCTTGCAAGCATGCATAACGCAGGTGTCTATATCTATCTGGCAAGTAGGTACCCGATGCATGGGTAATGACCCTGAGGTATTTGAAGGAGACCACTGCTTATATTACACCTTGGGGAAGGGTATTTTTATCATCATACTATTCAAGTGAGTAGAGTCCTCGTGATCTAGGAGTGCGTGGTAGGTGAAATTTAGTAGCATCGGACGTGATCACAATGTGGTCGGGTGACCGGTGAATCTGGTTTCGATTCCCTAGGGATTCCCTTTGAAACTGGATTATCTGGGTAGCTGCTTATGTGAAATTGAGAATAACTGGTTGCGAATGCCAATTATAAGGTTTATGCAGCTGATAAATCAATCATGTAAATAGTCGTATAAGTCCTTAAGTGTAATAAGGCAGCCCTAGGCCTTTCACGGGCTGTTGAGCCACGGAGTTTGTTAGTTAGCTATTAAAGTGATTTCAATAAATCTCTTTTTATTTATTTTTTACTTATGTATTACTTAAAACAATTTTGTTAATCGTAACTGGAATATTATTATAAAATAAAAATAAAAAAACGCATCTAGGCTATTTGCTTTGATATTTCCGAATTGCAAATTCAATTAAATCTATTATTCCAACTTTAAAGCACCTAATATTACATATTATATGCTAAAATTTACGTAGTGTTATAGGAAATACTATGTCTTCTATTATAATTAAAGAGAAAGAGAAGCTAGGCTTATATAAGTAGCTAATATCGAGCATTAACGTTTACTTCTTGAGCCGTGACTCCATTACCAAGAAGTAGATTTTTTTTATTGCTATTATATTTCTATTAAGGCTCTCCAGTTTATTTACTAAGGTTCCCATTGCCTCCAGGGAGTAAGACCATTTCCTTGATAAATATCAGGGCTTTAGTTCAATGTGCGATATCACTCTTTGGATTATATGCGCTTTTGTGTGAGCACAATAATAATCCCCTTTTTCTCTCTCTTTTTGTACTTTTTAGTACAGTAAAATTACTCCGCTGTGCAAAGTCGGAAGGGGAAAAGTCCGAAACGATTTAATTAAACTGCAATTCCAAAAGGCTTTGGTAAGGATAAGGAGGTTTTGCGAGGGATAGAAGGTTCTTTTAAAACATCGCGGTTATATCCCTCCTCCCTTTTATATGGGAGAGATCTCTAAAAAGGAAGAGAGAGAGAGAAATTCTTCGGACGGAGTTTAAAACAATCTGCGTGGAAAGACTCGGTGAAGCCTGGAGGAAGGATTGAATCTGGGCAATTGAGCACCGAAAGCTCTTTTCCCTTCCCCCGACTCTTCTTCTCTTATTCTTCTGGTATATAAGAGGGGGTTGCTCGATTTGGAAAATCCACAGCGAATAAACGGTTTAAAAGGGGTTGAAGGAACGCTTCGTAGATACCAACATGTTACAAGAGACGAAACAGTTTAACAGCCGACTCAAAACCTTAATATATTATACTGAGATGTAGGTTCAGACACTATGTGAGGTTTTGTTGTACATCAGAGCATCTCATCTCTCGTCTCACTGTTGAGGAAAACAACAACGACTATAAGGATGCGAAGTAGATTTCCGAGTTCCGTGTTAAAATGCCCGAGAACTACGCTTGGAATTCGGCAAGGCCTATTTCAAGGTTTTCAACTCTCGCGGTTCCTAAACTTGAGTTTTCCGTCGTTTCTTGCGAGGAATTCCGAAGTAAGGCGATTTATATCCTCCTTTTTGTTTCTCGTGAGGAACATTTCTAAATTCTTGACTAAACTGAAGTCGTACAACATGGAGCACACGCCGAATTCCTTCGACATAACCAACATGAGATCCACCACAATAACTCCATCCGAATTCTTCATCTCCTCTAGTTTCCTTGAGGAATAAACTTAACAATATAAGTCGAAGCAATGATTTTGTTTTTAAATTTTTTACATCTAAATACTATAAATCAAGCTAATTTAAAAAATACTATGTTGAATGTATTATTTGATTAGCACAGATTTGCATCAAAGGTCTATTCAAATTAAGTTCAGTTATCACTATATAACAGCTACTTTAAACATCAAAAAATCGGTCCGAGACAACTCAGACAAACTTTCTCATATATGAGTTCATAATTACTTAGCCCAGTGTTTCCATTTATTAGTTTTCAAATGTACATTTAAATATTATTGAACATTTCATCAAAATTTATCATAAAAATAACTTCTCCTGGGCGGGGAATCGAACCCGGGCTCTCTCCATCCCCGTTTTAAGCTAATTTCTCAAGAACTAGATTTTTCCCGGGAAAACGGCTTATATCGTTGGATTCGTATTCAAATGGACTACATTTTAGAATTTTTTAATCAAAATCGTCGGAACCGTTTTCGAGAAATAATTTTTTTTTACAGGTTTTTTCAAAGTTTTTGGGGGGTAGCGCCTCCAAAATTAGAGCTAAAATTCATTTCTCGATTTCGCCTCGGGGTATGATTTTTCTGAACTTGTATGCCAAATTTCGTCAAAATCGGCACAGTAGTTTAGGCTCCAGGTGTCTGCACAGACGACAGACGACAAACAGACGACAGACAGACATTTTTTAAAAACCACTTTTTTGGACTCAGGGGACCTCAAAACGTGTAAATCCATCAAAATCTCAAAATCGAATTTTCGCCCCATCACTATACTTTCTCTTTATATGAGAAAGTAAAAATGATAGTATTTAATGTGATTAACATTCACGAATAAACATACACATGCAAACTTTAGGTATGGGCCTAAATATTTTAATATTCTAAATTTTAATAATAGTTCACATTTAATTTTCTATGTGAGATTGAAAAAATGTGGTTTTTTTTTCAGAAGAAATAATTAGTACGAAGGAAACTTTTTTCCAAGAATATTAAAGTTTGTTTTGTTCATAATTATATTTTTTAACTAGTCTTATATACATATATATTTAGATTCGACTTGTTTCAATGTCACAAGTCGATAGTGAAGAGGTAAGAGGTAGAAAAATGTGAAGCACTTGTTAAACTTAAAAAGTTGGCGTAGAATCAAGTCTTGCGGGAGGCCAGAGGGGGGCTATCGTTAACCTTAATTAGTTTAATTTTTAATTAGCTTGAGGAAGCGGAGTATCTGGTAAACTCAAGTTTTGAGCTGGGCTCTTTTAAATACATCGGAGAAAACCTAATTCTTAAGTTAATTAAAACTTGTAACTTTGTATTCAGAGAGTGATACGCTTTAATTAATTCGGCATACGTAATTTTATGTACTAATACTCGATGTACGTAGTTCTAGTCTTTGTAAGAGAATTAGAAAAAAATTATTTCACTTAAATTCCCTTCGAAAGTTTTATAGTTTCAGAAACATTTGACTAAAACTAAGGAAAATTCCTGCACGATTTTACTTTAAACTTAAAAATAATTATACAAGATCTAAAGTCATTACTAAGCAAAACAAGAATAATTTGCATTTAATTACAAAAAGTAAACCAAGCGGAAATTCTATCTGTTAAAGAGATCTTTCAGAGCAGATCTATTGATGGTTAAATTGTTTTCATCTACTTCGACTTGAAGTAATTCTTGATTAAAAAGTAAATTAAAGTTATAGGGGTTGGAATAACATTTTTTTATATAATAAAGTAGTACATGTATATAGTAGTTATAGTTAATACAAGCAGTGGCGTAACTATGGGCCCGCACGGGACTGCATTGCGGGAGGGCCCCCCCCCGTCAGGGGGCCCCCAAATCAACGAAGAGATGGCCCCCCAGTTCTAAATGCAAGAGGTGCGCACTGCGACTAATAAATAGCTTGCTTTATTTTAGTTTCACAATGGATTTAAACCTTTAGGTAATGTACTATCCTATATTTTTCTTCTCCGTCCCTTCATGTTTGCCTTCTCCAGTTCCTTCATGTTTTGGATGGTTCTGAGACAAACTTCTTCCCAAAGCCTTTCTTTAAAATCGCGATTACTATACTCCTTCAATTCCTTAATATATATTGTTGGCCTTTTTTTAATTTAAATAATTAGTTGCTCTGTATCAATCACACTGTTTATGACACCTTCTTCACAAGACTCATCACTTGGATTGTCTGACATAGTTTTAAAAAAAAAAATCTCACACACGACAGGAAAGACTTGTGAAATCACAGTGGCAGAGTCTAAAGTCCGACAAAACAGTCGCTAGAGCGTGTTGGTTCATGCCTGACTGTGAAACTCATGCCAATAGAGCGACAATCTCGTCGTCTTAAATATAGGTCTGGTTGGATTTTTTTAATCGCCGCGATTTTTTAGTCGCACATGCGTGCATTCCCAATTTAAAATAAGGTGTTCTATTTTTTATTACTAAACAATCGCGCGATTACAAATCACAAGTGCGTGCCTAGCCTAAATTAGCTATCCTAAAATTTGTAATACCAAATTTCCCAAGTGAGAAGAAAATCAATCAACTTATACTTACGATTAACCATGATTCTTTTCATTGACTATAATCGAAAAATATTTACATTGATAATGAATAAATATACACAGGATAGATCGGAGTGGACGAACTGAATGCATTTTAGTTATCGAATGTACTGTTGATTAGTACATTTTAAAGTATTTACGTATGCGTTTTAGTTATTGACAATGTACTGATGATTAGTATATTTCGAAGTATTTACATATGCATTTTAGTTATTGACAATGTGCTGATGATTAGTATATTTCAAAGTATTTACGTATGCATTTTAGTTATTGACAATGTGCTGATGATTAGTATATTTCAAAGTATTTACATATGCATTTTAGTTATTGACAATGTGCTGATGATTATAGTATATTTCAAAGTATTTACTTACTGCCGACGACTCTATTTTTCCTTATCTACGTAATTTATGCTGAAGCTTTTAATGAGCATAGAATTAAAGCTATTAATGATTACTTTCGTAATCGTTAATATAGCATTTCATTCAGTTTTATAAAGTGGATAGATTTTATTGGAGGGTCTCTTTAAGTCGAGACGGATGAAGTCTAGGTGATGTGTGTTTGGAATTGTTTTAGTTCATTAAAGGCTTAAGACTTTTTGCCCACTCCCGGGTTGAAGGCGAGGTCAAGTAGGTAGGAAGGCTATAGTGAAGAGAGTCTGGGCTCACTTCAAATAGACGTTGTACTTGAGGAGGTGAGATGCTACTTGAAACAAGGTGGCTGCAACTCCAGGCAAAGCCTTACCTCTTCACTGGGAAACCCACTCCAGTTCACCTCACAGTCTACTCAACCCTTAACCTATTGATGAACCGACGAATGTTTGCAAACAACGTCGCGAAGGGGTTTTAGAGGAAAGCTTAATATCAGAGGTATAGACGATACGTGAGACAAAGACCAAGTATCAAGTTAGTTAAGAGGGAACACAGGTATCAAATGACACGTGGTACTAATAGCTAATAACATGTATAAGTGGAAACGGAGGTAGCGTGCAATTAAGCTAATAACCGTGATAGTATACCTTCGTAAAAACAAATTTATAACACAGGTGAAGTATCAAGTATTATACCATCAAAATATCTTCGGAAAATAGACACCACAAATTTTAAGATAACATTAATAAATCTTCACTTGTTTTAGTAATATTATCTTGGTATTAATTTCCACCACATTGGGCATCCTCTTATAAAATCGGTAGAAAAAGAAGAAGCCTGTAAATATCAAATATTCTTCTAGTTCTTTAATATCTTTCCACCACTGGTGAATTCTGATCCATTCATTTAAACCATATTCTAGCGTTTCCATCGGGATGCTAGCCACAGGTTCAGGTAAAAATCAAATACTTTTCGATTAACTATTTTTAACTATTAACTATTTTCAGCTGTATTGATTTCAGTTCATGTTTTTTTCTCTTTCTCTCTCTGAACAAACACCATAAAGAGTGCTGAACATGAGAATTAGGAAAATAACCCCGCGTTAACTTAGTGTATTATATAGGTAAATTATCAGTTTTATCCTGATGATGGCACTATAGGTCAGAGATCAGCTGATCTTGTTTGCTAGAGAGTTATCCCTGCTCTTTTTAAAGTTGATTTTTTAACACTTATTTAAACAGCTGTTTCTTCCTAACTGGGAACTGAAACTAGTGATGTGTTGGATTTCAAACTCGCTTATTAAGGTTGTAAGGGAGGACTAGTAATCATTACCTACTTAATAAGATCTTTAATTTGATATACGTCATGACATGACTTAAAGGCCCTTCATTTTTGTGTTTTTGGTCATTTGTGGCAGATATTTTGAAAATCATGTCATATTATGTATTGTTTCTCTCTCTACTCATGAAGAGTTTTAAAATGAATGTTGCATATCATGTAATGTGCATATTATCACCATGTAAACTTAATCTTTTTTTTAATACCCTCATTTAGGCCACATTTGTTTTTAAAATATGGCAAAACATTACAATTCTGTAATAATAGTTAGCATACTATTTTGCTACTCTTAAAGACCTTTAAAACTATGCATATCATACCATGCTGATTAAAATCCTTTTTTTTTTTAGTTGTACACCATATTGAAATCGTCAAATGGGGAAATTCCAAAAAACTATCAGAGTTTTCACAAATACTGAGATTTACCTTTGAGCCAAGTTCCGTTTAAATCGGTAAATTTGTACGCCAGTTATTGTGAGACAAATGCACAAACACACAATCAAACTTTTCAAAGTCCAAGTCCAAGTATCTGACATGAAGAACTCACTACGCTCGTTCAATGTTATAAGTCAAGTTTTTGCTACCCGTGTTTTTATTTATTTTTTTTGTTTTCATTACCAGTAATCGAATGCGGCACCTTCTGCATTCTACAGTGTAATCGAAAATTTAAATAATTACTAAAATACAGTAAAAACTTTCGAATAATAATAAGCCAAGATTATTGTACTTGAATACTAGATAGCTGAAATAGTATCTAATTATCATAAAATAAGCTATCTTATTATAAGCAGACGATTATATTAAATTTATATTTAACAAAATATTTTACATCAGAACAAATATTTCAAAGAATTTAGAATCAGAAAAAAACATGAATAGATGACAAAATAGAGCAGAACGTTAACAAGAAGAGCAAAATAAAGGGTAAAACTCAAAAGCAATAAGAAAAGATATGAATTATTAAAACATGAAGGGAAGCAATTAAACCCAAAAACGGAGAATATACATGTGACGTCATATCGTTAAGGGATATTTCAAATTCATTTCTTCTTGAAATGTCTTTCTTCTTGATCAATAATTTAATAATACGTAAAGAACTGCAGAGACAATTCATTTGCAGGTCCTATTAATATTTTAATATTCGACAAAATGTAACAATGGAATTGTTACAAAAATAAAAATAAAAATAACATTACATCATTTTTGATAATTTCACTATTACTAAGTGGTGGTACCATCCAAAATGACAAGATGACGCTACCTTACAGATCGGTTAGATTCAACTAAATTATAAATAATGAGATTTTCTTTATAATTTGTTAGGGTTTCGTAGATCCTTCTAGAAACCCTTATGCCGAGGGTGATGTGTCTGTCCGTCTGTCGTTCTTTGGTTCATATCTCCCGGACCGTTTAAGGTAAAAAGTTGAAATTTGAAATAATGGCTAAACTTTTTGACCCACACATAGGAAGATCATCAAGAATATGAAAATTTAATATTCAATTTTTGCAATTCGCAAAAATGTGGTACATCAAATATTTCTATTTTTTTAAATTTTCAAGTGGGGTTACAAATGAAAGCTTCTGATGAGTAGGTCATAATATAATAGTTTTAAGAAAAGTATGCATTCTTTATTGGTTTAATGAATTAAAGTATACCCTCAAAAAAATCCCCCCTCCCCAACGACCATATATCGGCTAGTCCTAATTTTCTAAAATAATTCATGCAAACACCTTATTATAGGGCAATGAAAATTTCCCGAACAAAAATTCCTACTTTTTTATAAATTGCAAATTGAGTGTGCACAATGCACACACGCGCAGTGGGCCATTGTTTTTGTTTTTTTAAATATTAAGTGGGGTATCAAATGAAAGTTACTGAAGTGTATGTTACAAATATATATACAGGGTGGAGCGCGGCAGACGTATGAATTTGAAGAGGGGATTGCTCCCTTCCTATTGGTCCAAGACGTTTGAGAGTAGGGTCGTTCGAAAGAGGGGGACGGGAAGTTTATGTTCCACGTGGGTTCAGTCGCTATAATGGAATGGTCCGTTAAAAGTTTTTGCAAGACAGTTTTCCCGGGCGTCTCATCTTTTTAATAGGCGATTTAAACTGGCCAGAAAGATCGCCTGATTTGGCTCCTTGTGATTTTTTTCTGTGGGGATACCTTAAATCATTGGTGTACAGCGATCGTCCAAGAACCCTGGAAGCCCTCAAGAACAACATTCGAGCCAAAATTGCCGAAATTCCTGTAGAAATGCTCGAAAGAGTGCACAAAAACTTCGAAAAAAGGCTTAATCAGTGTTTGGAGTGTGAGGGGAACCACATATCCGATACTTTGTTTAAATCTAGGTAAATTTAAATTTCCCATGTTATTAAATCAGGAAAAAATTTAAAAAAATATATATATTTTGCAACAATCAGTGTTTTATTACATTTTCAAATTCATACGTCTGCCGTGCTCCACCCTGTATATGCTTGTTTAAATTTTGGATTCCTTATTGGTTTTATGAGTTAAACTATACCCTCCCCCCTTAACCACTGTATAACGGCTAACCTTAAAATATTTCCCGAAAAATTTTTATTTACCTAGTTGGCATTACCGATAAGAAACACTGTGACCCCCGGGGGATTGAACCAGGGACCCTCTAATGTTTTTTGTTAGATTTTTTTTGGGCCTTCCGTCTAAATTTGTTTATATTTTTTGATATTCTTATAGATTTGGATGAGAAAATGAAAAAAATGATATTTCATAATATAATAACGTATATATTATGCTTAATAATCTACGAAACCCTAAAAAGTACTTGGATGCATGTAAGTACTTCCCCGTGATTTTATATTTTCTTTGTATACGAAGAAATTATTATTAATATGCAAACATTGGATTTCGAGATCTAGGATAAAGGTGACCTAGGATATTATCCTAAAATAATATCTTAATAAAAAAAAATCTAAAAGCAAA
This sequence comes from Gerris lacustris, assembly GCA_951217055.1. Taxonomy (NCBI): domain Eukaryota; kingdom Metazoa; phylum Arthropoda; class Insecta; order Hemiptera; family Gerridae; genus Gerris; species Gerris lacustris. The sequence continues at coordinate 49,156,305 of OX578284.1, forward strand.
ATATGTAGACTTTTCTATACTATATTATTCAATTTTTCATTTTGTTAATACAAGGAGTGATATTTTTTTATTTTTTGTTACCCTTTCTATTTTTTCACCAAGTCATAGGGTCATTTAAAGTCATGGAAAGTGATAAACTTGTCATTTATTACCTCATTTTCATCAAAATAAGTTTGAAAACTTGAAACAAACTTATTAACAAGTTATTAACAACTGATATCATTTTAAAGCTTATTAAACGGGCAAGATTTAAATGAGGTCAAATTTATTAATTTACCATACAAATTAAACAGTTACGCTACCAAGAACGTTGACCACAAATTTCTTATTAACCAAAACATTGTATTTAGAAGTATATAAAATTAATTTATTAAGGGTATTATGGGCAAGCAGCATGACATTTTTAAAGCAAATTTCCTCACCTTTTGAATGGTGAAAACCCCGTCTTTATATCTTTTTTAGTTTTTACGCTATAACGTTTTAATGGGAAAAAGTAACCAGAAAATGAGATAATTGAAAAATCGATATATCTCGAAAATGAAGGTCGATCAACCATTATGTTATATAACATTTTTTGTCAGAAATGTGATGTAGAACATCAGGTTTTTCTGTGTTACACCTTATGTGGGACACCCTGTATATAAAGGTGACCTAGGATAGTATCCTAAAATAATATCTTAATCTAAAAAAATCTAAAAGCAAAAAAAAAAATTATAAAATTTAATTTCTCCACAGACTATAAAAAAAACAAAACATTTAAATATTTTTGAGCAAAATTCTATGTTTTAAAGGTGAAAAAATAATAAGATTCTAAACTGAACTAGATAATTGTAACGGTAAGATAGTAAGGTAGAGATAATAAAATAATATGTGTTTCCCAATTACATAATATTATTTTTTAGAATGTTCAATACAATGTACATGAAAAACAAAAAGAAATAAAAACCTGAATTGAATTAGTAATATTATTTAAACAAAGGAAAATCTAATTTCTTAGTAAAATATAGTAATAGCGTAGTAAAAATGTACTTTTCTACAATAATAGTTTTTAACATTTTCTAAGCAGAATAACAAATGATTTGTTCTAATGAATTCATATTTCTCCATTAAATTATTTTTAAGAGAATAAAAGATAACTATATTATATGTTCTTTGCAACTACGAAATAATACAATTAAATAATGAGTAGATGCAGTTCTAAATATAAACAATTATATGCATTTACAATGGATCCATTGGCACTAATCGGGATGGAGGAAACCAGAGCTTCTTGGAAGATAATGGACGGACTCATGGATGAGTGAAGAGGAGAGGGAGAACCGAATCGAGAATAAGAATAAGGGGACTTATAGATGAAATAAATACTTTAGGAAAGATTTTTTATAAAGTTAGCCAGTTCAAATAAGTCTCATCAATAATACCAAAAGTTTGAAAGATGTATGAAAATCATAAAAAGAGTGAAAGCTGATGGCAGACGGAATTTCACGCTGCTTCACCTTCTTAAATTATAATGAATATCTATGAAACATTGACCAAAACAATAGTCCTGCATGATTCCGAAACATAGACTCTATTAAGTGATAAAGGTCAAGAAATTTGTGGGAAAGGGAATGGAGTTATAATAGACCAAAGGTGCTGGAGAGTGAACACTTTGGGCATTAAGGGTTCTGTATCAACATTATAGTCCAGGAGATAGCGTGCAAAAAAGTGTCTGACTAACATCAAGCTAGAATTTTGTATAAAGTCAATCTTTTAGCGCCTTATAAGAATATGCGGTCGGCTAAGTTTGTCTGCGGGACATAGCTTGGCAATAGGCGTTTGAAAAAAACAAACCGGCGGAGTGCGGCCATGTCTCACCAATTATGGTGGACAATGCCATTTTCATGATCTTGAGTACAGAATTAGTTAGTAGACCAAAAATCAAGTCGATGTTATTTTCACACTTGATAGGTTTGTTATTCAAATATTACTAAAAATCAACGTGGTCACCTGTCAACGGACAAACTAACATCAACTTGATTTTCGGTCTACTAACTAATTCTGTACTCAGGACCACGAAAATCGCATTGTCCACCATAATTGGTGAGACATGGCCGCTCTCCACCGGTTTGTTTTTTTCAAACGCCTATTGCCAAGCTATGTCCCGCAGACGAACTTAGCCGACCACATATTCTTATAAGGCGCTAAAAGATTGACTTGTATACAAAATTCTAGCTTGATGTTAGTCAGACACCTTTTTGCACGATATCTCCTGGACAATTAAGGGCCTATGAAAGGCATTGCCACCTTAAAAAAAATGATTGTGGCAGCTGTCTGGTAAATTGGTAGGGATGATGGAATAAAGGTCTCTTTCTCGAGAAAATTTTCTATGCTTTGCCAATGTTTAACATAAACCTGGTTATTTAGTAATTAAGGCAAGAAGACTCCAATGTAAATATACAAGCCAAAATACAAACATAACAACATACAAAGAATGGAAAAAATTGGAATCAAAAAGTTCACATTTATTGCATGCGAAATTTGTTTACATCGTCCTGACAAGAAACAACGAAAAGACAGCCAACGCCAGATTGCATCGCCATAAAAAAGGATTACCCGGAAAGAAGTATACCCCCGGGAAATCTAACTATAACCTCCGTTCCAATAAGACAATGTAAGTTAGCATTTTCATCTCTCAAGTCCCCAGAAAGTACATTTGGTCGCTCCGTGTTAACATCTAGAGCTTAAGCCAGCAGAGAAGGTGAAACATTAGATTTTCAACTCCTTCGTATAACAGATTTCACCTCAAAACCAAACATTTTTGGGAAGAGTCAACTCGACAAAGCTAAATCACCAAAAATATATTCATGAATCGTTTTAAGGTAATCTAGTGCAGAAGGACGGGTATGTTGGGTGCGTAATCGTTTAAGATGGATGGAGGATATATTCTCTATTCATTCTTACTGACTATTGTACAGAATAGTCAGTAAGGGATTTACATAACACTTTGTATATACGAGAACACAGAAGGGAACGAGGTTAGTGGCGCAATACTACGGAGGAGTGGCTGGAATAAACCAATGATGGCCAATGAGCCTAAGACTTTTACATAGGTTGTATCACCACGCACTAAATGAGTATGCCAACAATGATTACTATTTATATTTTGCTTCTTGGAGTTTCTTTCTCTTATTGATACTAATATTATCTATATAACAACAATATGTATAATAACATCTTTTTAATACCTTTTTAGAAGAGATGATATTCCTGGTGACCGTTGATCAGCACTGCCAGAAAATTAATCGTAGCACAAATTGAAATTTTCATGAAATATCCGTATGCTTATTTAAAAAGAAACTAAAGAATACTTTACTTAGCACAGCAATTATCACTTGAGACATTTTATAAGAATTTTGAATAAAAAACGCACTCGAATTACACTTTTCCAGCACCTGGAAAAAAAATGTATTTACAATATTATTTAATCAATAAACAGAATATTATAATCAAATAAACAGGTCAAGTGTGTGCTAGTCAGCACACAGCGAGGGTCCGTAGGCAACACTGTATTGTTTAAGTGGTAACTATTAATGGTGTTTTTTAAAATGCTAAAAAGCCTACTTTGAACTATTCTATGGGTCTGATATTCTCAAAACACATAAACAAACTTCTGATAAAGTATTTTTGGCCACTTAATCGGACCACAAACATAAAAATACATCTAAAAGAGCAAAATTATAAAAAAAACGTATTTTGTCAATAAAATACTTTTTTTTTCGAAATTTCTAAAAAGTGGTTCATATCTTTACTTTTGGTCGAAGAATGTTCAGGAATTATTTTAGATTTTTTACACTTTACATAACGAGATGGGGGGGGGGGGGGGAGACACTTTTCATACTCACCTACGCTCGCCCAATCAAAGCTTACAACCAAAACTTATATATTTTTGTAATCAGCTCGACGTACCCTTTCATATGATATCCCACACGGTGTCCAAAAAAAAAAAATATATATATATTTAAGTCGCTATATTTTTAAAATGTGTGGGTAGGTACTATAAACGCATATATGCCAAATTTCAATGCAATCGGACGAAAGATGTAGCCATAAGAGCAGGCGACAGACGGACAGAAAGACACACGCAGGAAAATATAAGGGTCCTTGGTTTTGCCTATGGAGCCTAATTAAAATTATCTTTCTATAGACAGATTATGTTTAAAATATGCAGACTTTAAATCAGAAAAGCAGATTTAGAACGTACAAGATGGGGACTGGGAAGACCCTTGCCAATAAATAAATTGTTACAAATAAAAATACACTGCCAATTAGATTGACACATAGCTTCCTCGCGTCCTATCGCTTATTCTTTAATGATTTTAAGCTTTTAAAATCAATTAATGTCTAATTTATTTAATGTTCCCCCGAATAAAGCCTTGTCGCCTGGTCTCGAAGTCCCTAGGCTCGCCGTGCTATTGAAGAGATAGGTCAAATAGAGAGGTTGGGGATCCAAACCACCTCCTATTTCCCTCGACTATCTCCCTCCCCGCGTTCTCTCCATTATAAGAACTATTAATAGTTTTAGCGAGCTTTAAAGCAGTGTCGCTTACGCGAGCGTTGCGCGCGAACGCTTGGGCGGATAACGTTGTCCAACGAACTCTTCCTGGAGTTAGGTAAAATGAACATATCTACCAAATTTCATAAAAATCGGTCCACTTTTACTCAAGTTAGCGTCACACGTTTCAGGATTCGCGGACACACAGACCAACAGACAGACAGATAGGCACAAGACCAAAATGTCCCTGATGTCTGAAACGAATTTCTGTCTTGGAATTTTTAAAATCGGAGACATACAATTTTTTCGTTCTCAAAAGTGATCACAATGCTTCCGTTACCTTGGGTAAGCTTGGAAGCAATAAAGAAAGACATTTTGTTTTGATAAAATTGAGTTTATTTTATAGAGTCGACTTTCAACCCCAAGAGCTAATATTTAGTGTCGATGAAAGAGGAACACAAACATGTGTAAAAAAGAAACATATAGTTTAGGTATTGAGACACAGGTGTAAATCTAAATAAACAATTTTTATATTGCATTCAAGTTGTGAAAATAGTTGATTGTTTCTATCTTAGACTCTTCTGAGAAATCCTCAATTACGTTGGAAAAGCCAAGAGAATAAGTCGAGATAAAATGTGGCAACCGGTTACTGCTGTCAGATTCCACTTAAGGTTTTGTTCCATGTTTTGGAGGTAGCATTGCAGGCAGCCTTGTGTTTAAGTTTAAATTCCTTATACTGTTAGATTTAGTTGGAGAAAAAAAGAGCCTGGGAAGACTAAAATTTCTGTCTTCTAAGTCAAAATGTAAAGGAAAATAAAATACTCATTTTATCCATTTCATGGTGAAAACATTGAATCATGGATAATCTTTTGGGGATTGAATCCACATATCGACATTTCAATGCTTTTCCATGATTAACGATGTTTAATGATTAAAATAATTAAACATTTGTCTAATTGATATAGTAGATGGATCTTAAGGTGTGAAATTATTAAACATTGATCTATTTTAATTACCATTTGGTCCGCTAGGAGCTCTGATATCATTTTATATAAAATGTATAACTTCTAAATACAGAACTAAAATGAATACAAGTGAAAACCGATCTACCTCCTTTCATATTATAACTTCCTGGCACGATATTTAAGAGCGTCTCATTTAGCATGTCATTTATTAAAACATCAGCGCGACTATCGTCAAAATATTGTACTATAAATTAAAACCTATTGACCTCCTATCATATTCTAACTTCCTTCCACGACATTTAAACATTTTTTATTTATTTATTCTTCTTTACACCAGAGAAAACATATCCATGTTAAATATAATGATCTAAAACTGCAATTTGACTACTATAACAACTATGACAAAACTTAGGGATTCACAAAATCCCTAACGTGGTCTCCTCTATACGATCTAGATTTATCACTAATATTAATATGTGAATAGTTGGCTGGAGGGTTTATTTGGAATGGAAGTCCTTCGAGCGATATATATTTTGGAACGAAGTTCCTTGTGGCACGTTCTGGAGCCCGGGATTGAATCCAAAAAAAACGACCAAAATCACCGTCACAAAATCGCCGTCACGCAAAAACAGTCACGTAATCTACCGATAACGATAACTTGAGTAAAAGATCACCGAGTTAGTTGAAATTTGGTACACGTGTTCATTTTACCAATGCACAGGCATACGGGTAGGTAGAAAATAGTCCTATTTTAATCCAACATTCTTTAACAAACATACTCTTTAACTATAAACTTTTTTCTTATATTCAATATATATTAATAGTAAGACGCTTGGTTTAATGATACAAATAATGATTTTCTTTTAATTTTGCCTTAACTCTGCTAGGTACAAATAGTTCGTTACTTTTAATTTTGTCTCTTTTCTAACTCCACCATGTATAAGTAGTTAGCAATGTATACGTACTTAGCAGTGTGATTTTATAATTTATATTTAATGAAAAATGTAAGGAAGTTCGTTCCTACCGGGTGTCCCGTGACACCACACGTATTTTTTTTATTTCATTAGAGGTTTCGCCCAGGGAACCTGAGCTTCTTTAGTGATCTACAAATTAATATTTTCACATGTAGTAGTTTCACATGAGTAGTAGTATTTTCACATGAAAAAAACACATTTGCAACATCTGAATTTCAACCATATTTGAATTAAAAAGGAAAAACATTGTAAAAAATGTATAATACGTTTTACCAGAAATTTTAAAAATGATGTCCGCTCAAACAAAATAGTAGTCAAAGCAAAATTGTACAACAAAATGTAGTATTTATTTAAATAAAATAAATCAATTAAAGATACAGGCTATCTTATACAGTTAAATAATGAAACAGGAAATATAACTACAAGGATTGTAGTTGACATAGTGTCCTTGTGGGTGTGATGTGAATGAGTGAGATGTGGCAAACCAGGTAGGATAAATAGGTAAGTAGAGGGTTGTGATTTTGTTTGAGTGGACATAATTTTTAAAATTGTTGGTAATACTTTTTGTACATTTTTACTATGTTTTTCCTTTGTAATTCAAAAAGTTCTTTTTCCCTTAATATTCGTGTAAAAAAAAAAATTTATAAATCACTGAAGAAGCTCAGGTTCCCTGGGCGAAAGCTCTGATAAAATAAAATTAAAAAAAAAAAAATAAATAAAAAATATATATATATATATATATATATATATATATATATATATATATATATATATATATATATATATATATATATATATATATATCATGATAGAGTGTACTCGAAGGACTTTAATTCCAAATAAACCCACCAGCATACTATGAGATTCTACAACTCCAAAAATTAAATTTCTTTTATTAATATGTGAAGTAAGTAAATATTTAACATTTAGACCACTCAAAAATCCTTTGAATATTTATTCCAATCACACAAAATCTCGGTGAAACAATAAACTTTTTGTCACATCGACCTCAGTATAATGGTAATACAAATTATTATGAGTAGGTCTGAGAATTAACTACATACATTTTGCGTTCTCTTTAATAATAGGATACACGTTTTGAGTAATAATAAAGTTAGAAGTATAAATCGAAGTTGTTACCTTATGGTTTCGTGCTGGTTTCATTTGTTATCGTATAAGAAAGCAAATAATAAAATGATAAAAGTCACGCCACTGCTAATACTCTGCAATCAACAGGTATGGACTTGGGGCAAAAAACATTTTCAAGCTCTTTTTTTAACACGAATTCATCTCACGGAAGGAGCACAAATAACTTTTAGCAATTGAATAATAACGTTTACTTTCTTCTTATCCGTTTCATATCGCGTTTTTATGCTTTTTGATTTCAAAACCCAAACCATTCCTAAAAAAAAGGTAGTGACGCCCTTTTTTTATCTATTATCAAAGGGAAATGAATGATAATAAGGGAAAAAATATTAGAATAATTACCACTATTATCTAAAATTACAATTTCATAGATAAAATATCACAATTTTATTTATGATTTTAAATAAAAGAAACAAAAAAAGGAAGAAAAATAATAATCATTTTCTAAGATTCAAAGAACACAAAATAAACCATTATCGAAAGAAGAAAAAGTTGATCTTTTTATAGTGGCATGAAAACCAATTTGTAATATTAATAATAGTTATAGATCAACTTTTTCACAAATTTCTTTTATTACCCACATTATTATGATTAAAAAAAAATTGTAATCAGAAAATACTTGATTCTTTTGCCTATTGGAAGTATCTGACTTAATGTGTTCAGCAAATGGCTTTACACCATAAACATGTAACTTCAAAAAGTTTTTTCGTCATTTACTTAAGTAATTATTTGTTAGAGGTATACTAAGTTGCATGTCTATAAATTTAATATTGTAATAGTGACCTTAGGTAATAAATAGACATGATCCAATGTCCTAAAACATCAAGGAATAATTTTTTAGGCAATTAACGTGGTAAAAATTAGTATTTACAAATTCATTATTGTCGATATTTTTACATTTGTGTATTAACTATATTACTGTTGGTACGAGAATTCAATTTAAAACTTTTTAGCTGTTTGTTTTATGTCTGGATCAACACTTAGGTTATTACATATTATTGGACCGAGAGATCGGGCACTTAACACATCTGACCGATGTGGACAGCAGTACATATCATTCGTTTCTAGAATGCGATCCATTGTTCCAGATACATTAGTGTTTAGACATACTTTCAGATGAATGCGAATACGCTAACTGCTTCGTTCCGCCAAACCAAGTCTGTATGTGCAGAACGAAGAACTTTAATTATTGGACTGTATATCTGTGGATATGGAGTTTAGAATCATTGGACAGAAAACAAAAAGGAAAAAAGATATCTACAAGCCTTATGACTCAAGCATAAGTAAAAGAAGATCAAACCTCTGGGATGAAAAAGAAATGTGTGTCCTGAGGTAGACGTTACCTTGGATTTAATTCTAGTTTTGGGATGATACTTGTCGGATAAGAGGATTTTAATTCAAATGCAGATTTTGGCAGGAAGGTTCGGCAAATGTTTAAAATAATTATAGATAGTCAAGAAGGTAGCGTGCAGAAAAGGCTTGCATTTGGTGCCTTTTAAGAGTATGTGATCGGCATTTGAAAAAAAAACCGGTGGATAGCACCCATGTCCTACTCATTTCTGTGGACCAAGAGATTTTCATGATCCTGAGTACAAAATTTGTTAGTAGACCTAAATTCAAGTTTATGTTAATTTGTCACTTGACAAGTTAGTTATTCAAATATTACTCCTAATTAAAGAGGTCATATATCAAGTGACAAACTTAAATTTTTGTTACCTAAGTAATTTTGTACTCAAGCTATGTCCAATTGCCAAACTATCCCCCGCAGACGAACTTATTCTACTGATTACATATTCTTAATAGACCCCAAAAGATTTACTTATACACAAAATTCTAGCTTGATGTTAGTCAGACTCTTTTTAGCACACACTCCTGGACTATGAAAACTTTAAGAGAGATTAAGGTCTGAGTGGAGGGTAAAATGTGATACGTAAAAGTAAACTTTACTACACATTCACGATTGCAATGTAGCGAATAGATGCTTTTTGGACTATCCAATAGTCCACAGTAATATTTGCAAGGATATACGATAATTCATTTATGTGATGGATGTAGATATTAATAAGCAAACAGTAAATAATTAATAAGTTCCTATTAATCTGAAAAGTGAAGGCCAAATCATTTTCTTAACCAACATATTTATTAATTCACATATTTTTTATTCTTTCATAAAGATTAAAAATTTGAAAACATTATTTAAATAAGAAAATGGTAAAATACCTAAACTTTATATTTTTTAATTCTTCAGACTTCTTTTGAAACAAGGTTAAAATGAAATGTTTCAAGTCATTTACAATTCTTCGTTGAAAGAAGTAATTTTAGATATTTCGGGGGTTTTGGGGTGGAAGTCTTCTAAAGAAAAGGGGGGGGGGGGGGGGGGGACACGAGTGAAACGAAGCGGAACTAATTTGCATGATTCTAAGCATTGGCAAAGTCTGAGCCCTCAAAGTAATTAAGACCTTCCTTTTCTCAACATCCTCATTCCACATGCATTTCCAACCAACAATTTCTATACTTGGTGTTATTAAGTGTTTTAACAAAAAGAGACATTTAAATAAAAGTTATTTTTTATTGCAAAGATTACATTATTTTTTTTTAATCTTAATAACAGGTGCATTATTAAAATATTTAAATAATGTAAACAAGAGTTAAAATTGATAAGGGATTAAAACGAGCTTTAGACTTGACTAATCTAAGAATAATGGATGCTTTGCTTTCAATTATAAACCAGTTACGATGCTGGAGTAGATGAGAAACTAGAGAAATAAAATTTGAAGAAACAACAATTAACTTGGGACGTTTTTCTTCCACTTGGGGGGTTAGAAAAAAATCCACCACCCTAAAATGATTTCTGACCATGCCGTAACGTTGCAAATAAATTATATTAACACTGGTTTTTAACAATTCTTTAATACTGGTTATATTTTCTCTTAATAATTTTAGTTATACAAGCAATTATGAAGAATAGTTATTTTATTTTTTACATCTAGGAGGCAACGAAGCATTGTGAAGTGAAACTTTATTTAGGTGCGGTAGATATAATTGGCTTAGGTTAAACGAAATTGCATATAACGAAGATCGTGATTCGACACTCGTCTAAGATTTAAACACACGTTTAGACACTCGTGAAAGATTTAAATGTAAAAAATGTTCACTCAGACGAGACTCGATCCACCAACCTCTTTTACTGTAGGCACAAGTGCTAACCATTGTACCACGGAGGTAGATTTTTTTTCAATGCACAAATTTGTTGGATAAGCGTAATATTATATACATTATAATAATATGTAATATATTACAAATGTTGTTTTCACGGTTTTTCTTTATTATTCACTAAAATTCTATGAAAATATTTTATTTTTCAATTTAATTCCTCATACTCATTTCATAAAAAAAAAAAAAAAAAGTATGATGTTTGTATATAAGTCTATATGTGTGTATATGTATGTGTGTATGCATGTGTGTGTGTTTGTATGTGTATGTATTATTAACACTGTATATTCAAGAACAACTGATTTAATGAATGTTTTAAATACAACTGTACATAAGGATGAATTATTTCTTCCTTATATACTAAAATTTGGCAGGTCACTTGTATAACTTGACTTCACCTGTCTACCTTATTATTTTTGTTTTTCAACACTCCCTCCAAGGTTGACTAGGGTGAGAAGTCTGTGTTGTGATGCTGGAAGTGGTTTCGTCAGTAAATCAGCCTTCTGCTGTTTCCCAGATATATGTTCAATCTTGAATTCACCTTCTTGAACCTTCTCTCTAACATAGTGATATCGGACATCTACATGTTTGGTAAGTTTGTGAAATGACGGGTTCTTTGCCAGTTTCACCGCTCCCATGTTGTCTACCCACAGAGTTGGAGTATCGTCTTCACCAGCTATATCTTTGAGAAGTCTTCTCAACCACACTACTTCCTTGGCAGCTTCACTAGCAGCAATGTACTCCGCTTCAGTTGTAGACTGTGACACTGACCTTTGCTTTCTACTTGACCAGGTAATAGCTGCGCCCCCATGCTTGCACAACACTCCTGATATTGACTTCCTTGTCTCAGGATCTGCTGCGAAATCTGCATCTGCATACGCTTCTAGTTTACCTTCGCCATTGTAGAAGAGACCATAGTTGATTGTGCCCTTAAGGTATCGGAAGATACGCTTTGCACCTTGCCAATGCCTTTTCTTTGGCTTCTGCATAAACTGAGCTAGGTGATTCACAGCGAAAGAAATGTCTGGCCTAGTAGCTACTGCCAGGTACATTAAACACCCTATGACTTCCCTGTAAGGTATATCTTGACCAGCTGATTCTTCTTCCTCACTTGAACCACTTTCGGTGATGAACCCTACTTCCATAGGTGTGCTTACAGGATTAGCTTCAGACATATTGAATCTTTTCAAAAGTTTTTCTGTGTAGCGCTTTTGGCTTAGTCGAATACCTTGAACTGTTTGTTCCACCTCCATACCTAGATACAATTTTACTGGACCAGCAGTTATCTGAAACTCTTTCTTCAATTTTTCTAGAAGTCTGTCGACTCTAGAACTTGGTTTTCTCCAGCAACTAATCCATCGTCTACGTAGAGTGCTACAACTAATTTTGGTTTACTTTGATAAAAAAGACACGGGTCTGCACTACTTTGCTTCAGTCCAATAGCTTTCAGATACTTGGAAAACCTTTCATTCAAGCACCGAGGTGCTTGCTTCAAGCCATATAAACTTCGCTGCATCCTGCAAACTTTCCTCGTACCATCCTGATAACCTTCCGGTTGATTCATATAGATTTCTTCATCCAGAAATCCATAGAGGAACGCTGTTTTGACGTCGAACTGCCTTATCAACAGTTTCTCCTTAGCAGCAACTGACAATAGAGTTCTAACTGTGTCGAATCTTGCTACTGGGGCAAACGTCTCTTGATAATCAATGCCTTCTTTCTGTGTAAAACCTTTTGCGACTAGCCTGGCCTTATATCTCCCTGGAGTACCATCAGGGTTAGGTTTTATCTTAAAAATCCACCGACTTGTCACAGGCTTTCTTCCTGGTGGGAGATCCTCTAGCCTCCAGACCTTATTTTCCAAAAGTGATGCGTATTCATCATCCATCGCAGCCTTCCACTTATCTGCTTCTGATGATGAAAGTGCTTCCTTCACTGTTCTTGGTTCTTCTGCCGCAAGACAAGCAACGTATCTGTCTGGGGTTCTAAGAGTAGCTCGATCTCGAAGGATCATGTTGTGACGATTAATCGGGCGATTGATTTCTTCTTCATTAGTGTCTGAGGCATTTTCCTCATTTCCAACACTCCCTCCTGCCTCAGCCTCTTCACTGCTGAAACTTCTCCCTCCATTTCCTTGGATAGGTAACTCATCTTCACCTTCAGCTAAAACTTCCTCCGGTTCTGCTTCAGCTACTGTAAGTTCCTGATCTGCTTCGGCTATGACAGGAAATTCTATTTTATCACACAATGGTTCTAAGTTCCTGTCAACAGAGTCACAAGATGAAATTAATTCAGGCTTAAATGTTACATCCCTACTTAAAACAACTTGTTTCGTTGATGGCACCCAAACCCTGTAACCATCTTTATTTTCACAATATCCTACAAGAATTCCTTTCTTTGATTTCTTGTCCCATTTCCTTCTGTGTTGTTTGGGAATGTGGACAAAGCATTCAGTACCGAACACTTTTATATGCTTGACATACGCTTCCTTTCCTGTCCACAACTCTATTGGAGATTTTCCCGTTATTGGAGTTGGACCTGTTCGGTTTAATACGTAAGCTGCAGTATTTACCGCTTCTGCCCAAAGAGACTCTGGAATTTTCTTAGCATGTAACCCGGTTCTTGCCGCTTCCACTAGAGTTCTATTCTCCCTTTCTGCCGCTCCATTTTGCTCTGGCGTGTATGGCATGGTTATTCTGTGACTAAAACCCAGCTCTCTTGATAGCTTCTTGAATTCAGCGTTGTTGAATTCCTTGCCACCGTCTGTTAAGAGCTCCTTGACTGGATGACCTGAAACTTTTGCTTTTACCAGAAATGTTTTTGTACAATTAGCAACCTCTGATTTCTTTTTCAAAAAATACACATTTCTAAACTTAGTGAACTCATCCTTTAAGCATAAAAAATATCTTGCACCTCCTTGTGAAGTGACTGGCATAGGGCCACAAACATCAGCTGACACTCTGTCTCCTGGCTGTTCTGCCTTATCAAGACGTGTTCCAAATTTGAGTCTATGTTGCTTCCCTAGCACACAAGGTTCACAAAAATCATTATGGTTTGAATCTATTTTAATCCCATGTAAGTTAAGAAACTGTTGGACATGCCTTTTATTTTGGTGCATTAGCCTTTCATGCCAAAGTTGAAGCGTATTTCTTCCTTCAGCTACGGCAGCTAATGCTTTGCTTTCTACTTTCATATTCATATGATAAAGCCCACCTTGTCTATATCCAATAGACGTCACCACACCATTTCTAATCAGCTTACAATATTTACTATCCATTTCACACTTCACACCTTTATCAACAGCAGATAGAATAGAGAAAAGGTTTCGTCCTGCCTCTGGAACGTACCACACATTCCACATTTTCGCATGATCTATATCTTTGCCGACTCTCATTTCAGCTAAAATATTCCCTCTCCCAATCGCATTCATAGTCTGCCCATTTCCAATTAAAATTTCTTTTGGAGGAACAAATGGCTCATAATTAACTAGCCATTCTTTCTTATTAGTAATGTGATGAGTTGCCCCTGAGTCAGCAATCCAACTATCATCGCTATGAAATTTCGACCCCAAGCCTACTAACGCAGACTGTTTCCCTTGTCTTTCTGAACTTTGAGGACAGTTAGACCGAAAGTGATTGCCCTTACAATTATAACATGAGACGATTTTACCACTCTTTGTCCTCAAACCAGTGTTGACTTCTTTCTGAGAAACGCCACTTTTTGGTGCAGCTTTCTTCTGCTCCATGCAGCCTGGTCTCTGCTTAGACACCAACGCAGATGACTCATTGCAGGAAGACTCCCTTTCTCGCAGGCGGACCTCAACTGTGCACAACCTTTCTCTTAATACACTGAGTGTTCGCTGCTCCTTCGGAACTGACTCCCAGGCATTGATGAACTCGTGATACTCAGTTGGTAAGGTATTTAAAACTCTGTTTAGGAATAGAGAACTAGGTAACTTCACTTTATCCTCCTTCCACGTTTCATCTTTCAAATCAACCCACAGCTTTTCTAACTTTGCTATATGTGAAGCAATGTTGTCTGAAGGATCCTTTTCTTTAATGCCAAAAAATTCATTGAACAACCTGTCTTGACGCTGTTCTGTCCTTTGTTCAAAAATTCCATGTAACTTGTCCCACATTTCTTTGGACGATGTGCACATGTTGATCAGCTGCCTCACGTTGGTGTTGATTGATGAGACTATGATGCTCTGAGCTGTGTATTCTTGTTTTATTAACGCTTCATAATCCTGAGTTTCTTTCTCACTAGCTCCATCTTGAGGACTACAAGAGATGTTCACTGATCCATTCACTAACTTCATTAAATTTTGCGCCTGGAGATAAATTTTGACTTGGAACTTCCAATCTGCCCAATTCTCACCTCCAACTAGCTTATCTACGATCCACTTTCTAGATTCCATGGTTGCACTTGATTAATTAATTGAATTTAATTTTTTTTTAAATTTTAAAATTTTGACACTGTCTTGTCAAAAAAATCTAATAAAAAAAAAATTAAAACTTTCTTACGTCCTGGGTCCCTTAACCTATTAACACTGTATATTCAAGAACAACTGATTTAATGAATGTTTTAAATACAACTGTACATAAGGATGAATTATTTCTTCCTTATATACTAAAATTTGGCAGGTCACTTGTATAACTTGACTTCACCTGTCTACCTTATTATTTTTGTTTTTCAACATGTATGTATATAATATGTACATACTCTTATTATGTAAAATATTATATTATGCCAATGATATAATAAAAATAAATTAATATAAGATAAATTTCTCGGAGAAAATCTATGTATTTACGTTACAAGAATTTTTTTATGTTTATTATTTCTAGTTTAAAGAAGAATGTTTATTGTTTATGTTATAAAAAGAAGAATGTTTATTGTTTATGCATCTCTAACCCGAGACCTGGTCCACGGCCTAGGCCGATTTGCTACTGCATACTTGAAAATATTGTGTATTGTTTTATCACAATTGTATATTTTCATAGCAATAAATGGATTATTATTATTATTACTCATTTCATAACCCTGAAATAACAAAATCGTCAACAAATGCAAAGAGAGCAATGCATAAAATTAATTATTTATAGAAATCAAGTTTCACTTCTAATGTGTGAGAGTCTTACACATATTATTTTTGCCTCTGAATTCAAAAATTCCAAGACAGAAATCCATTTCTAAGATTCAAATCTTATATAACCACCCTTTCTTTAATAGGACAGCAAATTAGCAGTCAATTTAATTATTATTCTTTGTAAATTGTTCAGGGCAGATGAGTGCAGCAGAATTGCTCAGTTTTGTCACTGAAAGGTCGCTGGATGAATAACTGATTAAAACAAAAGACCAGTTCTATAACTGACAATAAAAGAAAAGTGAATATTGATAGGAAATGAAAGAAAAAAATAACCATAAACGACAAATTTGATTACCTTGTTTTAATAAGAAAATAAAGAATAATACTTATTACAAGTGCATGATAATAAGTTCATAAATATAAATGATTAGGTTAACCGACATATGTTAGAGTTAATTATATTATAAGATCTAGATCTAGTTTGTAAACAAGAAATGATTTAACCTAATAGTAATAGCTCAATTTTTTGTAAGATTAGTTGTAAGAAAAAATTGATTGAAAAGATAAAATATTAATTATTAATCGAAGATAAAAGAGAGAAAAGATTAAAAGTTAAAAGAATGAAATAAGTTATCAGCTGATATTTTTAGCGTAATCGACTATAGTCTTGGTAAGATAAAATGATTTGAATTAGAGAGAAGTTATGAACGAAGTTAGATAAATATTCAATACATACAAAAGAAAATGCATTAGATAGATGGGATCCCAATAGTAGAAGTAGATCTGTACCTGGCCAGGCCTTAAGCAAGACTAAAATATTTTAAAAGAAGTAAAGAATAATATAACAGAGGATAATTAGATAATTGAATTATTGAGCTGGTATAGATATCTCGTGACATTTTTAAATTAAATTAACGGTGAGAACATGCGGACTCGATGCTTCCCTTCTAAACTCTTCTTTGGAACCAAACTTGATTTAATTTAATAAGAGCCTAAACATTAATCAAAATTAAGTAGAATTAGGTGCAATACACATTAGGATTGTTCCAACCACTCTTCAAACTGGTTTGGAACTGTACGACGCATGCGCATTTGGAAAAAAGAGTTCCAACGAGCCCAAACTCAAACTCTGACTGACTCCGACTGTTAATCGGCTGTTCCAACCACGCTCTGATTGAATCACGGATTAGTTTGGAACCAGTCAGAGCAGTCAGCGATCGGCGGCAGGGACTAGTAGTTTGGGATTGAGTTTCGGTGAACAGAAACGTAACCTTCCGCTCCGCTTCATTGTTTTTGTTTTGATTTCGCTCGCCTATTATAATTATTCTCCTTTCTAGCAAATCAACTGTTCTTTTTAAAATGTTTTTGTACGAATGCGACGATGAATTTTTGTGCATATAATTGGCATTTTCTAGATATTTCTGAAAAAAATAAAAATTGGACCTATTTTCCAAGATGGACTTTTGATACTAATTCCATTTTCAAACAAATATCGAAAGAATCCGATTTATTTCCGCAATATTTCTTTCGTTAACTGGACTAAGATTAATATTTGTTTTTTTAAAACAAAAGAGCATTTAGGATTATATCAATAAAAATACGAATACGAGTGTGCCGTGAGTCTACTAAAACTGGCTCACCTCAGTAAGCCCGAAAATTGTGAATTGCGTAAATCGTGAATTCATGTATTAAATAAACATTTCTAAAATGTGTGCATGTATTTTCGTCATATCCTCTATGAATATGTAGGTTTTACTTCCAACTTTCGAGCTTAATTAGCATTAGAAAATGAAACTTTTGTGGTGTGGCGCCCCCTTGTTGTGCGAGCCCCTAGGCGGCCTAAATCAGGCCCTGATTTAAGCGACTGGCACTTATCTTCATCAACTATTGACTTATCCATCATCCATATCTTTAATATTAATAAGTTCAGGTATTTTCGATTGCACAGGAACGCAAAATCACATAAACGATCAACTCAAAAAGCTGTTCTGATAACAGTGCTAAAACCTACCACGGCAAACAGTTTGGTTCGAGAAAGGAGCGTTTCAACAAAAACGAAATCACAAATCAATTCCCAACAGTCAATGATCGCGCATGCGCATTACGTCAATCACGGACTAATCCGAAACTGATTCGGAACTGGTGGTTGGAACAAACCTATTATCATAATTAATGATTATCATTGTCTAATCTAAAATTAATTTTTGTGGCATGGAAAGAAAATGATAATCATATTTAAGGATTAAAAATAATAGCTCATTAGTTCAAACTTAGGGCTTTTATACTGAAACTCTAGAATAAATATCCTAATAAAAGTTATCACATTAAAGTTAATGAAGTATTCTTTTTGTTTTGGGTACAATTACAAAGAGGGGGAAAAAGATACCAACAACGCCTTTAAAAACGAAGGAATGTAATAAAAGAATTAAAAACTTTCCTTACTAAAATCCATAATGTATATATTTTCAAGAAAGAAAAAGAGAAAAATTTGTTAAAGAATGTCACACTTATAAACGAAAAAGAAGTATTTTTATTCTTAAAACAGAAATAATAATAAACATTGAAAAAGAGACGAAAAAAACTGCAGAGTAGAGGAAATGGATATTACGGAAATTGCTTCAGAAAGTTTGGTGTTGAAAAAGTTGAATGAGTTAACAAACAAAAAAATATTGAGTTTCATTCAAGGGCTAAAAAGTTAGTTAGAGTTGTTGGACTAACTTAATATCGGCCTAATGAAATTGTGGCGTATTTAATTATGACCTTAGACATACACAGTGAAAATCCCATTTAATTACAGAATACAAATAAAAGAAAAGTTTTGGTATTTTAAAAATTTAGTTGTAACAAATGATAAAGATTATATTTTATTCTACCAATTCTGTTAACAGAAAGCTTCCTATCACTGGAAGAATAGTAAAATAAGTGATTATTAGGATCTAAATTGTAAAATTCATATTTAGATGATATGAAATGTTAAATAAAAATATTACATATTTCAAAAAACAAAAACACGCTTACCTACATAAAACATATGTACTAAAATGGGGGAAAAATAGTTATTTATGTAACTAAATGGAAAATGAAAAAAACTAAATGTAGCAAAATGGAATTTTGCTGCCAAGTTTTTTAAGTTTTAGTTCCGAGCCGAAGACGAGGATAGGCTAAACAAATTTACTGCCGAGGCGAAGCCGAGGCAAGAAAATGGTAATTACCTGCTAAGGTGTAACCGAAGCAGGTAATCTTTAAACGAGTCAGGAATGTTTCTTTTGCTGCATACTTACATACAATATCTACTAACGGCAGAAAAATTACACTAATTATTATTATATTCCCTTTTTAATATATAAAAAATTTAAAGAAATTAAAGTTCTAAAAAACGAAAGGTTGAGTCATCAAGAAAACAAAACAAATAAGGCAAAACGAATTCAGTGTTGCCACTTTTAACAGCTGTGTTTTATCTCAATTTTTTAAAAATAATTACTGTAATATAATAAAATTTGTTTTACTACTATAATATTTTAAGTTATTTTTAAAAAAAAGATATAAATATTAAGCATAATATTACGCTTAAATAATTAAAAATGAACAATGTGGGAGTGTTTATAACCTGCGATGTAGTAACCTATTTGTAGTAAAATTTTCTTAAAATGTTACAGCCTGTTTGATATTTTGCTGACACTTTATTATTTTGCTGCGTGTTTTTTGACATGTTACAAAAGAATCAAGAAAAATGACATTTTACAGATTGAAAACAGTACAACAATGCTTAAATTTGCTACCGTAAGTATAGATAAAAATTATTATCTACTTGCGGCAGCAAAATAAGGCATTATTGTTGAACTGATTCCGGTATTAATATTAAAATGTAATTTTACTGCCTAGGGCAGTAAAAATAACAAAAGCAAGTAGTAAAGTAGCAAGCAGAACAAAGGCGAGTTATTCACCAAAAACCGAATTTGTTAGCCTTTGAGCTTGAATATCTATTGACGCGAACGCGATCTCGTAGCCGATTTTCTATATGTTTTTCAGAACGTAAAAATAAAGCGATAAAAAAAAAAAAATGACTGCTCCAATTTTTTTTTTGTACATAAAACCTAAAATGACATGGCTGTGTATTGTCATCGGAAATACTTAATCTGTTCAAGTTTTGGCATTCTAGGTAGTCAGGAAGTGGGTCCAATTTAGGTTTTAACCTACATTGGACTCTCTTCCCGACTGTGAAGTCACTTTTGAGCCATTTAACTTGCTTTTCTGTTTTAAGAGTAAAAATTCTTTATAAAATTGCTTAATGGATGTTTTTTATGAATACAAGTGTGATATTCTAACTGCTGTTTCTTTCCTTTCTCAAAAAATAAAAAATTATGGATTTTACTAATAAATTTTTAATTTGTTTATCAATCTTCAGTTAATCCTTTTGATATGATATTTTTTTTTCTTTGGTCTTTAGGGATATGTTATAAAAAAAAAAAAAAAAATTATTTTATTAATTCATTCGCAATATTTCACTAAATCCTGGGCATCGTCAGACCTAATGTCCGCAGTCAATACTATGGTATGAACATTTTATCACAGATGTATAGAGTGAAGGAGTAACAAAGAATAAGCTTTATAACACTCTAGTGTTCAACAGTTTCTCAATTATTTTATTGTTTTCTTTCGTTTCTAAAGGCGTTCCCCTTTTTGTCCCCCTCCCTGAGATTTATCCCTGACACACAAGTGAAACTAATTATAAGCGTTTAAAAATAGGTTGTAAACAATCACGAGAGGAATATATTTACGCAAAAAATCGAAATTTGTATAGGACCGAAATTTGTAAGTTTAGATACTTAAAGTGAAGTAGCTTCTATCCTGTAGCAGGACGACAATTGGATAATTTATACGGCTGATATAGCGTCATACGAGTATTAGGCAAATAACTCACACATTGGCGAGTAACTAGCATGGCAGTAGCTGGAATGCTGCAGGAGCTGCGTTTATTTGCCACTGAAACAATATGCTTTTTATCATCAGGAAAATCGGTAATGTTTGAGCAGCAAGCACAAGGCACGCTGTATCAGTTCCCCTACCTCTCGACTCGTGCCACTGGCTAGACAAAAATCAAACGCCGTGGGAGTTACTAGCATGCTAATTTCGGCCTTTATAGTTTCATAAGCGATTTTGCAGACTCAAGGCTTCCACGGGTGTTGCACCACGAATTATTATTATTATTAGGGTCAACTTTAACATATGTAACATTTTTATGGTATATCTTTGACTACCCCTAATTGAACCTAAAACCTACGTGGTACCAACGTAGTCTATTTCATCTATGAATAATAAAAAAAGTTCTGGGCTAACAAGAGAAGAAAGTAAAATGCACAGAATGTTGAAAATTATAGGATCATTTGTGGCCTAACTTTGACGTACTATCCAAATTTAATTATAATCGCGGAGAAACAGTTTCTTAAATACGGACGTTCGTATGAATGTTTACAGACAAACTGACAGACAATAAGACCTGCAACAGAAGGCTGACGGACAACCACAAGACCCAAAACAAAAATTTTCCTTGATACAACTCATTTATGTCAAGATAATATTGAATGTCAATACAAAAAATTCTTTAACCTGTTCAAAATAATTTATTTAAGTTTTAATTTATTCGTCAATATAAACATCTAATTAATATTTATTACTGAAAGTGTGAATCCTTTTAGTCTCTTAAATACAAACATAACAAAAGTGTTTAAATCTCAATTGAAAACAGTAAAATAAGAGAATAGAAAAGCTAGTGCTTTGTTCATTCTCAGTGTACTTTATTTTACGCAAGTTAATGAAATTCAAAGTGAGGGGAAGGAGTTGTTGGATGACAGAAGCCTGTGTGAGACGTGCCAGGATTTACTAGTCTTACCTGTGGTTTCAGATCGAGCAAAGTGTTTCTATAGCCTGGGAGATTTAAACCTTCTGACAGAGGCTTCTAACTTCCACCACAGAGAGTGCAAGAGCCTGTAGATAGCTAGGAGAAGCAGAAGGCTACGAGACTACGAGCTCACGGTGCTTAGATAGGTTCAAACCCTTGCGTGGTAGCTCTATCGAGTTGAAACCTAATTAAGGTATCTGGGTATCGCCTCTAAGGGAGGCCCTCTCACCGCACATCTAAACCCTACTAGGATACCGGCCTATCCTTCCCTAATAAATTAAATTGTTGTAGTGTTGATTCAATCTGGCTGGTTTGGTTATTGGGTGAGTGACAGCAACCCTTCACTCACGTAACTCCTATCTCCAATAAAACGTGTATTTACTGCACTATATACCTTCAGTATATTACATCAATACATTATATACCTACGTTGATTACTTATAAACAATAATAAATAACAATAAATAAACAGCTTGGTTTTCCGGTGAAATCCGCGTCATGAAGGGGTTGAAGTCCGACGTTTCGCTTCCACTACTGGAAGCATCTTCAGAGATGTGGCACATCGTGATATTTACTTGAAGCAGCAAGACATATTGACGACTGGAGTGAAGGTCGGCGTATGTGTACTAGCTTTCTGGAACGTAGATTATACCTGGATTCCCCGTGGGTGCCTTGAGTCGGGTTAATCCTTTGTCGGGATGACGCAATTGGGCAGGTGCTGCCTTCGTCGGCGTTCCTTTGTATACTACAATGGTATGGGGAGCCAATGAGGATTTTATAAGCTTTTACTGGCTCCCCATCTCATTTTTTTCTACACTCAGACGGCACGAACTGAAGGTATAATATGATAAGTGTCAGAAAAGGTTGCTTGAATTAGAAGGCATGTGCATTTAATCACTGAAAGATACTATGCTTGCTACCAATTTTCCTTTCTTTTCCTCCTTGGAAAAGGCAGCCATCATCACTAGAACGCATATGTCATTAAATTTATTAGCGTCTAGCCTGGCTGGTTATTTAGCAGGTGCAATTCACCGAAAGACTGTTGCGTCCTCGGATATTATTATTGTTACTCTCGCCTTGATTTATCCCTTCTATAATTTTGACATTCAATTTTTAAGTTTTTGGTAGTTTTCATACTACGGAAAGTTAAATTTTAATTTAAATCAAATTATAATTATTATTAACTACGGGAAACAGACAGTGAAAAATACACTCCTGTGCCGGGATTTGAACCACGGGCCTCTATATTTCCAGTATAGCGCTCAAACCAATTATTAACGCATATAAACTATGGATAGATCCGTAGGAACCCTAAAGGCAGTAGAACGGAATATAGAGGCCCGTGGTTCAAATCCCGGCACAGGAGTGTATTTTTCACTGTCTGTTTCCCGTAGTTAATAATAATTATAATTTGATTTAAATTATAATTTTGACTATACCAAGTTTAGTCTATACCGAGTATTAATTTTACTTCCGTGCTTACCGAAGGTAACGGAAGCTATGTGATCGTTCTGAAGAACCAAGATTTTTTTGTCTCCCATTACAAAAATTCCGACATTAATTCGTTTCAGACATCAGGGAATATTTTTTTGGTTTGGTGTCTGTCTGTCCCTCAATTTTTGCGAGTATGATTTAAATGAAATTTGTGTGGTGGGTCATAATTAGCCTATTGTAGGTCCATTCATCTGAGCCCATTTGTTTCTCTTCCTCAAGCTCACAAACATATATTTATTTACACCTATATCTTAAAAAATACTCATCTGATTTTTATGAAATTTGGATGGTTTGCACAAGAAGGAATTCGGTTTAAAGCAAAATTTAAATGCTTAAAATTAATATTGGACCATCTGTGGGCTGCGTTTGATATACCATCCAAATTTGATAAAATAAAATCAGATGCGTTTTTTTGAATAAGCTATAGATGTAAATAAATATATGTTTGTGCGCATTTGGAAGAGAAACAAATGGGCGCAGGTGGATGAAACTTATGGTTATTTGGGACCAACAATGAGCTAATTATGACCCACCACAAAAATTTCATTTGGATTGGACGAGTAGTTTTTATTACATTTAGGTTCGCAAAAATTGAGCGACAGACCGACTCGGAACCAAAAAATGTTCCCTATATTTGTATGTATCTACCCCCTATGTATCTCGGAGTTTTTGAAATCGGAGATATAAAGAATGTTCGATCTTCAGAACATTGCTTCCGATACTTAGCAACTTAGGCAAGCTCAGAAGGAAAATTTCTTAATAGATGTGGTGGCACATATTTATAATTAAATATTTATAATAATCTACAAGACTACAACCATAATTAAATACAATGTGCAACAAGGCATAATACTCTGATTTAAAAATTCTATTAAACTATTAAAAAGTGAATATATTATATATTTTATTATAATATTTCTTAAGAGGATCATATTTTCTCATTTTCAAAGAATAAATATGTTGGATTTTAAGGGCGTCACGCATTTTATAGATTTTGACATAATGTTATATTACTGTTATATTTCCTGAGAAAGAACATTGTTATATTTGTTGTATTTATTTATTTGTTTTGCTGAGTGTGTTATATGTGTTTTGAAATTTAAAAACTTGCAGAATATAAAAATAAAATTGAAATTGAGAGAGGAAAAATTACTAAAATGTGAAAACAATGTCAATATCGTAAGGATTTACCCTAAGAAATAGACAGAAAAAATCTACTGTCGTATCAAATGTTTGCTTACAACGACAAATGTAAATATTATTATGTTTTTTTCATTCTACCATTCTAGCACATGAAAGAAACCTGTTATACAATGAAATACATAGTATGGAAAATAGAACCAGAAGAAAATAAAACACTACATTTTTGGAATTATCTTGTTAAAGCTTGCAAGTATACACTGATATGGATAAGATCTAAGAGAAAGAAATATACTGAAATATTTTTAAAATAAAAATGAGTAAGGGTGAATCATCTCGCCCTGTTGTAGTTCACGATTTTAGGATCACATTCCAACTATTTACTATCTAAAATCCAATATATAAGGTTTGTTCTAACCACCAGTTCCGAATCAGTTTCGGATTAGTCCGTGATTGACGTAATGCGCATGCGCGATCATTGACCGTTGGGAATTGATTTGAGATTTCGTTTTTGTTGGAACGCTCCTTTCTCGAACCAAACTGTTTGCTGTGGTGGATCGTTTATGTGATTTTGCGTTTCTGTGCTATCAAAAATACCTGAACTTATTAATATTAAAGATATGGATGATGGATGAATCAATAGCTGATGAAGATAAGTGCCAGTCGAGACGAAAATACATGCACACATTTTAGAAATGTTTATTTAATACATGAATTCACGATTTCATTTCGATTTACGCAATTCACAATTTTCGGGCTTACTAAAGTGAGCCAGTTTTAGTAGACTCACGGCATAATCGTATTTTAATTGATATAATCCTAAATGCTCTTTTGTTTTAAAAAACAAATATTAATCTTAGTCCAGTTAACGAAAGAAATATTGCGGAAATAAATCGGATTCTTTCGATATTTGTTTGAAAATGGAATAAGTATCAAAAGTCCATCTTGAAAAATAGGTCCAATTTTTATTTTTTTCAGAAATATCTAGAAAATGCCATTATATGCACAAAAATTCATCGTCGCATTCGTACAAAAACATTTTAAAAATAAGAGTTGATTCGCAAGAAAGGAGATTAATAGGCGAGCGAAATCAAAACAAAAACAATGAAGCGGAGCGGAAGTTTACGTTTCTGTTCACCCAAACTCAATCCCTAACTACTAGTCCCTGCCGCCGATCGCTGACTGCTCTGACTGGTTCCAAACTAATCCGTGATTTAATCAGAGCGTGGTTGGAACAGCCGATTAACAGTGGGAGTCGTCAGAGTTTGAGTTTGGGCTCGTTGGAACGCTTTTTTCCAAATGCGCTTGCGTCGGACAGTTCCAAACCAGTTTGAAGAGTGGTTGGAACAAACCTAATATGAAGCAATTAAATCCGAGATTACCAGAACGAAATATCTAATGTTTCAGACTTCAAACATTCCAAGATAGAGATCCGAGATCAGTTTCAGACAGCAGGGAACATTTTTGATTTTTGAAGTGAAGCTACTTTAGTAAGAGTAGAGTGAATTGGCTTGGGTGAAACGAAATCTTGTAACAAAGTTATTGTTTCTAGACTCGTTCAAGTGAAATATTTTTGAAGTGAAATTAACGAAATTGCATCTAACGAAGTTTGTGTTTCGAGACTCGTCTCAGTGATAGATTTTTTACAGGTAAATCAACTGCCGGCTTTGATTTACGTCGGCAGTTGATTTACCTGTAAAAAATCTTCCACTTGGACGAGTCTCGATCCACCGTCCTCTGATTCAGGAGGCATTAGCGCTAACAATAGCACCACGTAGGTAGATTATTTTATCAATTCACTGAATTAGTATGTAAGCGTAATATTATATACATTATAATAATATAATGTACATAAATGGTATTTTTATGTTTTTCTTCATTATTCGCTAAAATATTTTATTAATTAAAGTTATTATTTGAGAAGTTATCTGACTGCGGCGGCATTGTAAACTCTTGTTGATAAATTGTATGTATGTTGCATATTTAATAAATGATTTATATAATATGAATTACTTAAATAAGGGTTTATTAAATCTAAGTAACATCAATACTAATGTTTTCTTTATCTTGGAACCAACAAATCCTCATTTCAATTAACATAGTCTATAAGTGGAGCAATATGATTTGATATACTAGTCAAATTGAGTCACGCGCTTTTTCTACAAACGATTTAAAATCTTAATGATATATAGATGTCATATGTATATAATTTTATTATATTAATATGTAGGAGGGAACATACAATCAACTTTTTGTAAAAACTTAAGTTTCACTTCTAATGTGAGAGTCTCACACGTATTTTTTTCTATTAGTTTCACTAATATAGTTTATTATATATATATATATATATATATATATATATATATATATATATATATATATATATATATATATATATATATATATATATAAGGTTTAAATTATTACAGACCAACAATTAACGCTCATGTTCACGTACCAAAAGTTACTTGAATATCTCAGAAAGGTTGTTAGGTAAGGCAATGAGATAACTAGAACCATAGAGGTAATATCATTAGCATGCTACATTTTCTTACTTAAACTGGGTTCGCGTGTTCTGTTTTGATAAGAAGATAAAGGTAACCCAATAGCATCGTTGTTGCCTCCTGCTAAAGCGTAGGCGTAGGCTTTCGCGTTTGCTATCGTGTTGGGTATTCCTAGGACCTAGGTCGGAAGTTTCGACCATCGAGACGCTGCATTAATCAAAGAATCTTAGCCTTCAACTACATTATGATGTCTTCATTATCACCAAATAGATAAACAATTACATTTTTACTTTTCCTCACCTGTGGTAGGAAAAGTTATGTTTTCACTCAATTTTTTTTTCTCGAGATTTCAACTGAATTATCCGTTTTGGGTGTTTTTACCTCCAGTTTAAACTTGACAGAAAAATCAGTCCTTACTTCTGGTTGTTTCGCCCGGAAATCAGCATTTTCCGCCATCTTGAACCCAGTTTACTGAGGCAGCAAAAATTGAAAAAAATCGAAAAGTGGTCCTATCGAGTTGAAATTTGGCACGAATGTACCTCTCTGTATGACAAATAAATCCACCAAATTTATTTTGATATTGGCCGCCATTTTGAAGTTATCGATGTTTGAATTCTGAAACTTTGACGGCTAATAATACCGAAAATATAAATACGTTTTTGACATATAGCATATCGTTGGAACCGGTAAAAAATGAAAAATATTTTTTAAAAAACGATGAAATTCCATTAATTAGTTTTAGAGTTATAAGCGAACATAGTTATTAATTAGAGCGATACTTTTGTTAAACGTCAAAGTTTGTTTACTGTCAAAATACGAAGCCGGTTTTTTTTAAAAAAAGTTCAGTTAGTCACCATGACTTAATGCGAATTTTCAAAGGAATCTGCGTATTATTGGCTTAAGATAATATAGGAAAATTTTATTTTAGGATTTGGATGGATGAAAAAAAAAAAAAAAAAAATGTTACACACGGGTACGGGGTACAAAAGTCAAAATATTATAAACCCTTCAAGATGCATGTCGTTAGAAAGCTTGTTATTGTTGTTATGTGCACTTTTGTTATATTTTCATATAAGAGGGAGGTATAATGGAAAAAAACATGTTTTTATGATATTTTTGACCCTAAATTGTCAAAATAGGGGGTCAACTAAGTAAACATTCTGGCCAACGAACTCATCCTTTATTATTGACATTTAAATGGTTTTTTGGATTTTTTAAGTGCATCCTAGCGTGAGATATCGTCTGGAGTGACACATACATATATATATATATATAAAAAATCGATCCAGAATGGTCTAAAACGAAATTCCATGGAGCAAATTTTCAAAAATTCGCATTACAGAAATTTTGAAGCCATTGCAAAAGCTTAATTTTCTTAGCAAAAATCTTGATTTCCGATTTATTAATTAAAATGAATTTAATTGCAAAGGGTTAGAGGTCGGGTTCGATCCCCCGTAAGGAGGAATTTTGTATCTAGTTAATTTTGATGACAATATGTTGAATAATAAATCAATTTAACTGGACAATTTAAACATGGAAAACTCTGGACGAGGTTATTCTGTGTATGTAAAAGTTTTAGTGCAAGTTCTATGGGATAAAATTAAAAAAAAAAAAGTTAACTATTCAATTACCTACTCAAATGTATTGCAATTACGCACAAAGACTAGGTACAGAGATATTCTGTGGACGATTCTGTCCCGTTTAGTCTTGATAAACCCACTTACATGGCACATCTTCGAGTTAAAAAACCTTTTTAAACGTCTTCCTCAATCATCGGGATCAACAAAGAAATAAAAACAGAGATTATACAAAATAATATTAATATATTATGAACTAAGCAAACCCTAATAATACTTTCTTTAAATAAAACTTTGGTAGACCTACATAAAAAAAATCCCCAAATCCCCTACTAAATATAAAGATAAGTTGATTCCATACTAAGATTATCAGGGTAAGGTAGATTCCATTGTATTTATGATAGGGAGTTAAGACGAGTAACCCTAATTCTTCTTCTTGTATTATACCCAATTTGTCAAGGCTGGTTCTAATGTTTCTAGGGTTTCGAGGGCCCTAAGGCTCGTTGTGAATTCTCAGCAACCTCAAGGGGTTCTTCTCTGACTCCTTCTCTATTATTCATTCTCTTTTACTCTTTCCATCTTCTTGCAGGTGATTTTTCATGGTTGCTTAAGCTTTACTCAACCAAAAAAGCAAAAAAAGAAATTCTGAGAGGCCTCTTCCTGAGAATTTCCTATATTAAACTATACACACACAAATATATATATATAATTTCCTTTTCTTTTAAGAATATGAAAAATTCTTGCCTATTTACAAAAGGTTGTATTTTCATATTCTTCATTCGTCATTATTAAAAAAAATGGAAAACCACAAGAAGAAAAGCCATAAATTAAAAATGAAATGTTACGCTGGTTGATTTTTCCAACCATTTTATTCTCATTTTGTTGTTAAGGTAGATGAGAGGACACCCAATGATTGTATCCCCCCCCCCCTCTGGGTGATTGACGAGCTCTAACTTATTTGCATTTAGAAATACATTTCTAAAGAAAACAAAATTGTATTTTGTGCGTAAAAAAAGAAATCATATTACTACTTTCATTCTTATTTGTAATATATTTTAATGTAGATTATTATGTTTTTGTGTGATTTACATACTAGGCATCGCGTGGCTTTATCATTAAAGCGAGCATAATGCAATAAATCTTGAATATTAAGAAAATAATTTATCATGATGAGTTGATAGTTAGAGATGATGGTTGGGATAGAGTGGTGTGGGGGATCAGGGTGCCTTCTTACCTCTTTCCCCTTAGCACACCCCCTTCCTTTACACATCTCCTTTTCAACAATCATAAAATTTACCACTTGACTACACAAAAACTTCTGCTGTTGTCAAGTTAAAATTTTACATGTATTTCATTAATAGTGCTTTATATTTAAATGAAGTTTCATTGAATTCGATACATTAGAACGTAAGATATTGTTTTTTCAAACATCTCAAAAACGAAGCTTTTCCGGATAGTCCAGGAAAATAAGTAATAATAGGGGAAATAATTTATAAAGTTTTGAAACTTCGTGATAACACTTTTAAGGGGTGTAGTAGTAAGAAACAGTAAAGTTCCCCCCTCTTGAGGGGGCGCGTCCCACCGCCACCCTCCTTAAAGTCCAAAATTTACATATTTTTCACTTTTTACGCAAAACGGTTTATTTTTTGAAGGGAAGTGTTATTACCAAAATTATTCCTCACATAATTCTACACAAAAAAGGTCCTATGCACGTTGGAAGTGGGACATACCTTTTTCGAGATATTGTAGTTGGATAGAGATAACACGTATTTTTGCGAACCAAGATATCTAAAAAACAACACATCCGATTTTAATTAAATTGGGATGGTAGGTTATACTTAGCCCATTGTTGATCCCATATAAGTTTCAACGTTCTGCGCCAATTATTTTATCCTCCACATGCGCACAAACATACATCTATTTAGACCTATATCTTCAAAAGTACTCAACTGATTATTATAAAATTTTGATGGTTTGTCGAAAGTAGTCCGCAAATATCCCCACACTAATTTCAACCGTCTCCGCTCTTTACATTTTGATAAATTGATACTTTAATTCATAACAGACAGACAAAAAATTGATCAACAGACAGACAGAAAGGGAACCAATTTAGAAAATGTAAAGAGCGCAGACGGTTGAAATTAATGTGAGGCTATCTTCGGGCTACTTTCGACAAATCATCAAAATTTCATAATAATCAATTGAGGGCTTTTGAAGATATAGGTCTAAATAAATGTATGTTTGTGCGCATGTGGAGGATTAAATAATTGGCATAGAAGGTTGAAACTTATATGGGATCAACAATGAGCTAAGTATAACCTACCGTCCCAATTTAATTAAAATCGGATGTGTTGTTTTTTAGATATCTTGGTTCGCAAAAATACGTTTTATCTCTATCAAACTACAATATCTCGAAAACGGTATGTCCCACTTCAAACATGCATAGAACCTTTTTTGTGCAGAATTATGTGAGGAATAATTTTGGTAATAACACTTCTTTTATAAAAATAAACAGTTTTGCGTAAAAAGTGAAAAATAAGTAAATTTTGGACTTTAAGGAGGGGGGAGGGGGGACGCCCCCCTCAAGAGGGGGGAACTTTACTGTTTCTTACTACTACACCCCTTAAAAGTGTTTTCACAAAGTTTCAAAACTTTATAAAATGTTTCCTCCATTTGCTGTTTTGTTTACTAATTTGCCTGGACTAGGATACATATTTATAGGCTTTTTTGTTCAGCGTCAAACTTTCTTCTAAGAACATAAGTTTTGTGGTTTCGTTCGGAGACACTATTTTTGAATTTGTACAAGAACTGGTTGAGATCCTTTCCGTTTATTATTACGCCTGGTAACATTCAATCCACCATAATTCAAAAACTAGTTTGTTGATCTTAAACTTCAATTATACCATTCAAAAGCTTATGGAAGGTAGACGAAAGCTCTAGAAATTTCGAGGTCGAATTATAAAAAAATCGATTTTTTTAAATATAACACGACTTAAAAGATGCTTTGCAGCTTATAATTTGAAAATCAATGAGTGATTATGACAAATTTTTTATGCTCTTTAAAATAATTGTCCCTTTGCTAAATTTAGTTTTTGAGATATTATGCATTAGTTAAAAATTTTCTTGAGAACACTCTAAAAAATTGACTGCTGATTGGTGTAGCACATAGCATCCTCGTATCCTATCTATATATATATATCAATTTTATGCCAATATTGTCTAATTTGGTTAATTATTCCCCCCATTTTTTTAATGTATCAACAATTTTTTTTTCATGAATTAAAGTATCAATTTAGCACAAGTTAAAGAGGGCAGACATTTCAAATTAATCTGGGGCTACTGCAGGTTACTTTCGATTAACTATAAAACTTTCATACAAATCAGATAAGTACGTTTGAAGCTATAGGTGTAAATAAATATATGTTTGTGCGCATGTGGAAGAGAAACAAATGAGCGCAGAAGGTTGAAAGTTATATGGGACCAAAATTGAGCTACTTATGACCTACCATAGAAATTTCATTATAATCGGGCGTGTTGTTTTTAAGATGTTGATTCAGTCAGACAACCAAAAATGTTCCCTGATGTCTGAAACGGATTTCTGTCTTATAATTTTTGAAATCGGAGACCTAAAAATGTTTCGCTCTTCAGAACGACATAGCTTCCGTTAATACCTTCGGTAATCTCGGAAGCAAAATCTATAAATTAACCTTACCTCTGAACATGCAAAACCCTTATTTTACTTTTCGATCAAATACAATTAGACATCACTACACATTATTGATGGTATAGCAAAAATCTTATAAGGATTTTATGTTTAAAACTTTGTAACATAAGTAAATATTTAGTTCAAATTTTAATCTAGCATGACAAACAATGGACTTAATTCAGTCTTTTCATCTGATGCAACTTTAATCATGTCATTCTGATTGATTTGCAAAGAGTTTGTGTCGCTTGTTTGCTTAACGTAGTTTGCTCTCAATAAAGAGTTGATTGACTATGGTGACATAGGTTTTGTATGTTGTCTCTCAAGCTCATATAATAGTTTTCATGTTGAACGCCATGTTGTAAACTCCCGCATGTTTCTGACCGAGTAGCATGGCTTAACATCTGACCTCAATGTAACCCCCTTGTGATGTTTAATTGCTATTTATACACATGATGCATATATACAAAGGCTTTCTAAACTATATTGAAAACTATATAAACTTCAAGCAAAAACTTAATTAAACTTAATTAAAACTTAATATATTGGGTATGTATAAATATGTAATTGATCGATCTTATACAACTTTATTCAATATAAAATGGCTTTATTAATGTAACCTTCAACTTTAATTAAAGTATCATGTCTTTCATTATGTTTTTGTTTCTTAAATAACTTTTAAGTAGTCATTATATTTGAATTTTAACTTAATAGATTTGAATTTTCTCGGTGTTGAATTTATTGTTAACTAGCTTTCACCCCGCGCTCCGCGCGGGGCTCATGCTAGGTATTAGTGGCTATGTTTCCTATAAGCATGTAGGCCTAGCAATTAAATTAAATTCCTAAATAGTTTTGTTTCCAAAGTCTTCTAGGAATAAAATCAGGACTACATTACACATCATTAATTCCATTATTGAATATAATACTCTCCAAATCATAGTTTGGATTCTATCTATAATATATTTTAAAAATAGCTAGTAGAAACTAAGTAATATAGAAATAGTAATAACTAACAATGCTAATAAAAAGGTATAATGAATAAGAAAAAAAAACGTAGACAAAACCAATTAGACTGGGAAGTCATTGAACAATCATCAACAATGATGGTGCATTATTTAATTACCAGCCTCTTCATTCAATACGGTAGTTGCACCAGCAAATATTTAATAACTCTAGTTCTAGAAACAATCAATAAAATAATAAATACTCGATTTAAAGAGCATTAGTGTGAGGTTTAAGCATTCCAATCAGAAATTAAACCGGTCTACAATTGCGGACGCCATAAGCGCTCAAAGTGAAATTTCTTTTTAAAAAAATAAAAGTTAGCTCTATTTAAGGTAGAACCGATGAAATTACGACAAAAGTAATAGGACCAAATTAGTAGATCTTTTAAAATTAATTACCGCTGGCGCAATCAGCTTGTCGATACAACTTACCGTTTAGCCACAATAAGCCTCTAAAAAAACTTTATAGTGCGTCCGCCATCTTTAATTTTTAGGGGGGGTAATATATTTTTTTAACTTTTCGGATTTTTTCAATGGGCTTAGGCCAATTTCCGATCAAACGCAAAGAACCGAAAGTCTCTAGGTGGTCTAGAAGTATATAATAATAGTAGTAAAGTAATAATATAATAGCGAGTCTGTAAGGGTTGTTTACAGCGGGTCAACCTATTTTTTTAGGTTATGTTTTATATAATTTTTTTAGTAAAATTGTTAATAACTTTGGTTCTACTCAATATTTTTAGATGAAACCAAGCCTACAAATTGCGCAACATGTTTGCGCTCACCCCTGAAAAAAAATTAATCGATTTCATTTAGCCAGTTTTGCGCCTATAAAGTCTGACTGGGGCGACAGACACACATACATACCCACATACATACACGAAAAAAGTTAAGGCCGGATTCGGTTTTTGGAATGTCTAAAATGGAAAAGTATCCAAAAAATTTTCAATTCTGACCAATGTACAGACAAAACTTTAATTTTATATATATAGATTACCTTATATACCTGTAAGTACAAGAAAGAGTTATTGGATGTTAAAGGTGTAAGAAAAATGTTTTTCTGTAAGAAACAGCACTATTTCATATTGAAACGTTTCGTCTCATAATCAGAGTCATCCTCATAATAATGGAGAACTTGTTTACATATCAAATAGTAAATTAATCAATTAATTGTATTAGCAATTATGATTTTATACCATTAGCTTAATTATAATTATATGTAATATCATTTGCTTAGATGATATATCGACTGAGGCTGACTCTGAATATGAGTCGAAATGTTTCAATATGAAATAGTGCTGTTTCTTACTTAAGAAAAACATTTCATTACACCTTTAACATCCGCATCAACTCTTCCTTGTACTTAGAATTAATAAGGTGTAGGCATTAAATTATTACTAATTTAACTCATCAACTAATATACCTCTTAATATTGGGGGGTTTTAATCGCAAGTTAATATTGTTAGAATTTAAAATATTTGTATAATTGTTCAAGCTAATGTATAATTTATATATACTTATACATAAGTTATTTAAAAAAATATATATATATATTTGTATCTGCAGTCTATTGTAATAAATTTTTAAGATCAGTATTGGCGCTCTCTTATGGAGACGGATTTTTTTAGTTTAACCATGAGACTGCACAACTCTGTACGCTACATGAAAGTATTTTCACAACAAATTGTCATTGTTAATTATTTTTTTTAAAAATTCTTCAATTATTAGGATTCTATGTTACCTATAGTATAGTTTTACATAATACTCGTATATATTAGACATAATGCGAACTGATTAAATGATTTTGTGAATTTAGAAATAAAGACTGACGATGACCTTAAGAAGGGTCGAAACGTCTCGAGAAAAAATGGAGTAATTCGTTCTTTTGTACACCTTATCATCCATCCACCATAGTAACATAATATTGATACGAGTTTAATTTAAGTCAACTCGTAAGAGTTAGTTCATTTTAATTTTAATGTATAGTTGGTATTTAATGTATTGTAGCTCTATTGTTATTTTTACTATAGTAATGTATATAATTATGTCTATAGCTAGAGATTATAATAGTGAAAGCCAGAGCAAGCTTAGGGATGTTATCTTTTGGTCGACCCTTGACCCAAAACAGTGGCCAGGTTCAACCTATATAGAAGGTCTGCTGGCCAATGTTGTGGTTCAAGGTTCGACCTGATTAAGAGACTCTCCTTCAGTTGGTCTCTGCGCTTCAACGAGGCTAGTCAGCCAGGCGAAGTTTGTGTGAACGTGGACAGTGTAGCGACGCCTGTTCGGATTAAGGTCCGAGTCACGAGTAAGAGCCAACGAGAACGAGGGTCAATATAAGTGGGGCCTACTCTGCCAGGTCAGGAAAACTCGCCGTGACTCGGGTCCAGCTAGTAGGCTCAAACAGAGGATACGGTGTACCGGAGTCTATCCCAGGACCACAGTGTCAAGTAAGACCCCTGGAGGAATAAGGACCCCGACGCACGGCCCATGATACTGCACACCGCTCTGAAAGGCCGGCGACTCCGCACTCTACAGGTTTTGGGGAAAAAATATATTTTAGGTTAGGGGATCCCCGTCTTAGGGTTTATTTAATTAAAGTTAGTTTTAGTTTATAAGATGAGGTTTCTGTACATATATCCCATGCCCGATAACCCCTTTCCTGATTTATTTATTTAATTAATTAATTTATTTATTTAACTTATATATTTTACATATTTATTTAGCTTATTTATTTGCCTGTCCCATTCCCACTCACCCCATAACACTCTCCGTCCATTAAGTAACCCATACCCGCTAACCATGTCCCTATTCGTTTACCCCCTAAGTTATAGAATTTAATTATCATATTATTGAAGTAGTGCTACCATTTATTTATATTCATTATTTTATACCAACTGCTTACCTGAAAATATATTTAATTGTTAATTTAAATGTAAGTGTTTTATTTTATTCTTAACCAGGACCCCTTGCGTTTAACCAATTCACCCACCCCTAGCGACCGACTGAGCAGGGCAATATTCAAAACCGTAACAATATAAAATTAAATAAAGACGTTTATTTAAAAAAAAATCTCTTTTGTCTGGCGATAAAACCCTCCTTTCTACAAAAGTGAAAAATCATGAAAAAATGATTCCTTACAATGGTTCTGACGATTTTTATACTAAAAAAAAAAATCTAAAATTTATTTAATTTCTCGCTAAACATCGCCTATATTGGAATACAAATTTAAATTGCTCTTTCAATGTAATTTAATTTATATAGCAAATTCAAACACAATTTTGTTCTTCAAAACAATTATACCAGCCATGTTTGTCAAAAATTAAGCCCTCTGCGATTCAACAAATTCTCTACGCAGCCTAGCTCTAAATCATGCACAATGCGACCCCACACGTGCATGTGAATAATTTGAAAACCCAGTTAGATTCAGAGTACGATGGATTCCAATCGGCCTGTATTGGTATCCTCTGCGTGAAAAACGCTCGAAGTGTACAATAGTCCTTTTACCCAATTCAAAACAATGAAACTGCTCGGGGCAATTTTGATGCGAGCTTTGAAAAGTGATTTAAAAATATAACTCACCGTCGAATTGAGCCGTTTGAAATATGCCGTATTTCATTTATCGTAACACAATGTCACTAACAGATATTGCTAGTGAAAAATCATCTTATAGTCGGTAATAATTTTAAGATAAAAAGAACTTGTTATATACTACGTTTTTAAATTTTCTGTTGAATCGTATGTAATGTTGATAATATAATTTTTATTGTTATATAATATATAATGTTAGTGAAAAAAAAATAGTTCCGAATTTATTTACTTCACACAAATGACAACCATCTAGAGAGCTGATCTTAAACCTATAAAAGGACAAATCTTTGTACAACGGATCTCCCCAACACCAAATCTAAAGCGTGCCATCGATATATTTGAAATAATATAATCGATAAATAATATAATCGATATTTCCTGTTTTGCTGTCATTCAATGTTTATCTATCACAAATTTGATACCCGTCAAAATGAAAATTGCAAATACTATGGGATATGTCAAAACAAATAAAATAACTTGCGGATTTTTTCCGAACTAACTTTCCGTACAGCAAAATGTGCTGAAAACCAATAAAATTCTGCTGAAAGATGGCTAAAAGTATTCAAATAATGCATTGTCATCGTGTTCTGAGCTATGCTAAAAGTTTCAAATGTCTAGCTATTTGGGAAGTTAGTTAGAAATCGATTGCCAGATTTGTACCGGACAAACAAACAAACAAACAAGAAAGCAAGCTAATAAAAACGTAGTAAAAATAAGCCCTAATAACAATTTTTCTATTATTTATAATGAAATTATTTTCATCCGGTACTTCTTTAGATTGTTACCCCCCTATGCTTTTTAGACTATAAATGACTTTGACTCAATAATTATTAAGAAAAAGGGATGCTTAGTCCAATGTACTTTAGAACAAAGGAATATCACACTTCTGTTTTTATAAAGGGAATTAACAGTCTAAAGAACATTCCGTACACCTTCTTTAGATTGTTGCTCCCCTCACTACTAGTCCTAGTCCTGTTCTCTCACTATTCGGCTCTGTACTACAATCATCCTCTTTAACTATCAACTCATCATGATTAACTATTTTCTCAACATTCAATACATATTTATTGCAAGACGCTCGCTTCAATGAGAAAAAAAAAGTTTTTCTTTTAATTTTGTCTTAACACCACTAAGTACAAATAGCTTTACTTTTAATTTTGTCCCTTTTCTAACTCTACCATGTATAAGTAGTTAGCATCGTATACTTAGCAGTGTGATTTTATAATTTATTTTAATGATAAGCGCTTGGAACTTCGTTCCTACTGGTTGTCTTGCGACACCAAACGTATTTTTATTTATAACTGTTCCCAGTCCATGAAGTATACAAACAATAATCCTAACTTTATTAAGATAAAAAGTATTTATTAATGGTGTCTACCAGCATGTAAAAATAACTCCAGGGAACCAGAGGTTTTTTCCTAGAATATCTCGTTCCTCGAATTAGGGAAATGCTTTGACCGGACATAAATAAAACCATCCTTCATATCTTTACTCTATTTTTTCCCGGAAAAATAGTGCTCCTACACTTTTCCTACAATACCTTTTCACATCGGAATAAAAAAAAAAAAAATCAAATGGATTGCCTATAAATAAAACGAAACCTGAGTTGGATGTGGACTGGAAAACGTAATACTTCTCTCCTGAGCGTTGCAAGTTAATTAAACATTGTTGTCAAGATACAGGTGCCAAATCATAAATGATCATAGTTCGAGACCGATTCCTATTCCAGTTAAGACATGAGGAAAAAAGAAGAAAATGATATATATATATATATATATATATATATATATATATATATATATATATATATATATATATATATATTATATTTATATTATTATATTTATATTCAAACTGGAAATAAAGGCTTATTATTATTATTATAAGAATTTGGGCTACTTATCACATCTTCTTAAGTTTTTATTAATCGTCTATGTTTAAGAGTTAAACGATATTTTATACAACCAGAATAAAATAGTATACATGCGGTAATACAAAGAGTTCATTAACAAATTTAACAAAGCTTTGTTAGCAAACTACGATGTGTTATATCTCACTGCATACATTTATAAATATAAATACATATTTAAAAAAATAATTCATGTGTATGTTTTTTATTGATTCTTGCCATTAATTTAATTCAAATCATTATATTATACAGGATGTTCCAAAAAGATTCAGCCAATTTTAATAGGCTTCAGATAAATCTTGAACCTGTAGACTGTAGTGAACGAACAACTAACAACCTGCAAACGGGATTCTCAAGTTATTTTAGGAACATTTATAAAATTGGAGGCTGAACATTGAACATTTTTAAATATTTTTTGCAAAAACTAAATGCAATTGCTAAAATTGGACCAATAAATATGATTTTTTGAAAGCAGATGAATCTTTTTGACACCCTCCACACTTTGATTTTAGAATTTTTATCTTATGGACTCTAAACACCCAAAACATTGTAGCATTCCTTTTTTTGAGAACTACATAATTTAACCTGAATATTTTATTAACAAGAAAAGGATAAGAAGAGGAAGTTTAATTGTACTTAGAACGGATATTATCTCCTAAGGATCCGGCCAATAAAGTAGACTAGAATGAAAATTGTGTCTTAAGGAAATCCTGTTTTTAGTAAAAGCTTGGTTTAGAGTTTAGAGGAATGCTTGAGGAAGCTCTTAGTATAAGGAGTCTGTAGTCTACACAAAGCTTACTTGTATATACTCCTAACTCTAGTTACTCCCTTAAAAAGAAAAGGATTATAATTATCCTTTTTAAAATTCAGACTAAACACAGTCTGAGGACTAACATATTCACTATCAGCTAAAAAATCAGTTATTTCGACAAAATCATTGGCAAATAATAAAATTACCTTCTCTTATTCCCACTTAGTTCTTTACAGAGAGCTTAATTTGATGTTATTATTAAAATAAAAACTACTCCTACAATTTTAATGAAATTTGAATGGTAGGTCATACATATCCTATTCTTGGTGCTATATAAGTTTCAACCCTCTGCGCTTATTTGTTTCTCTTCCATAATATGCACAAACATACATTAATTTACATCTATATCTTCAAAAGTACTCATTTGATTTTTATGAAATTTGGATGGTTTGTCGAAAGTGCCGTCGGATAGCCCCATTAATTTCAATTGTCTGTGATCTTTACGATTTTGCTAAATTGATACTCCAATTCATGTAAAATATCAAAACAAATTTGACAGATTTAAAAAAAAGGGGGGGGAATATAATAAATTTGACAATAATAGGTTGTAAATCATTAAATTATACAAAATTGGACACGAAGAACACATATTATGAGCTACATTAATTGGCAGAAATTTTTAACTTAAAATAAAAGGAAATAACTGCTCAACGGACACTTCCTATAGTTATTATACAATTTAACCTTCAAATATAACTTTGTTTCGAATTTCCTACTAGTGCTCTTATATTCGCACCGATGCGATGTTAAAAAATGAAAAGTAGTCATGTGAATAACAAAATAATAGTAATAAAACAAAGCTGTGTCTTAAAGCGGCCCGCACACGATCAATAGTATTGTCAATAATATTATTGAAAATACTGTAGTCAATATGCAATTCAATAACAAATTTTCATCAATACTGTTTTTGGAACGAAGTTCCTTAAGGCACGTTCTGGAGCCCGGGAGTGAATCCAAAATCACGTCACAATATAACCGTCACAAAATCACCGTCACAAAATCTACCGATGGCGATAACTGGAGTAAAAGTTGACCGACTTAGTTGAAATTTGGTACACATGTTCATTTTACCAATGTCCGGGACATGTTCGTTGGACAATGTTATCCGCCTAAGCGTTCACGCGCAACGCTCGCGTAAACGTACGCTTCGAATTTAAAATTGGAATTTTTGGACGGGAAAAAATTCTAACTTCATCTATTTAATGAGACAAACAACTTTTATAAAATACTTTTTTTTATTAAAACGAACACCGACACTACTATGAAGTGATAAAGATCGCTAAATTTATTAAAGCGGACCAAACCGATTAAAATAAAGAAAACAACGTTTTTACCGATATCTTACGTTCTAACGGAAAGATTTAAATGAAACTTTGTATACATCACCTACAGTACAATTGAAACAAGCATATAACATTTCAACCTGATACAAGCAGAAGTTTTTGTGAGTTAATGATTATATTTTTTATTTTAATATTTTAATTGGAGTAATATGCCGACGGGGCCTGGGAGGACAGTTCTTTTTCGTTCTACAACCATCTGCTTTAACTATAACTTTATCATTAACTTTTTTCTCAATATGCAATACATTATTTATTGAAAGACGCTCGCTTCAAAGATAATAAAAAGATTTTCATTTAATTTTGCCTTAACTCCGCTAGTTCAAATAGTTAGTTACTTTTAATTCTGTCTCTTTTCTAACTCCACCATGTATACGTAGTTATTACAGCGATTTTATCATTTATATTTTATGAAAAGCGTAAGGAACTTCGTTCCTACCGGATGTCCCACGACATCACACGTTTTTTTTTTTTTTTTTATATCAATACCAACTCCGTACACGATCTATAGTATTGATTGACTACTACACTATTGACCGTGTCCGGGACGCTTAATGTGTTCAGAATATGTATATTTTTTCGGCCCTTTATATTTAATTAACATTATTTCGACAATTTGGATGGGGGAGAATAGAATTAAATTACCATCAAAACATTAATTAAAAATCCGTCCGAAACAACT
This sequence comes from Gerris lacustris, assembly GCA_951217055.1. NCBI lineage: Eukaryota > Metazoa > Arthropoda > Insecta > Hemiptera > Gerridae > Gerris > Gerris lacustris. The sequence continues at coordinate 49,197,877 of OX578284.1, forward strand.
CATAATAACCTTCTCATATACTAATACTAATTACTACATAATTATGTGGTTCAGTGTGATTTGTTAGTTGTTCGAAGTTTTCGTGGTTACATAAAATTATTATTGAACGTAATATAAGACAGAAATACGTTTCAGCAATCAGAGAAACATTTTTGATCCCGTGTCTGTCGTTCAATTTTTACAAACCAAGATATCTTAAAAACTACTCAACCGATTTTAATTACATTTTGTGCGGTAGGTCATAATTAGGCAATTGTTAGTCTCATATAAGTTTCAACCATCTTCTCCATTTTGCTTCCGAGCTTACAGAAGGTAACGGAAGCATTGTGTTCACTTTTGAGAACGAAAAACTTTTATGTCTCCGATTTTAAAAATTCCAAGACAGAAATCCGTTTCAGACATCAGGGAACATTTTTGGTCTCGTGTCTGTCTGTCTGTCGGTCTGTGTGTCCGCGAATTATGAAACGTGCGACGATAACTTGAGTAAATGTAGACCGATTTTGATGAAATTTGGTAGACATGTTCATTTTACCAATGCTCAGGAGGAGTTCGTTGGACAGCATTTTCCGTCCAAGCGTCCACGCGCAACGCTCGCGTAAACGTGAACTTCAAATTTAAATTTGGAATTTTAGGTCGGGAAAAAATCTCACTTCATCTATTGAATGTGACTAACCTTTTTTACAAATACTATTTTTTAGTAAAACCAACAGCGACACCGCTATGAAGTGTTAAAGATCGCTAAAACTAATAATAGTTTTTACGAAATAAACAATATAACAATAAAGTAATATAACAATAATGTTAACAGTGGCGTAGAGACAGGGTAGGTTTAAATCTTGCACCTTAATTTCTATAAATCGAGCACTGATAAAGAGTATTAACCCCCCCCCCCCCCCCCCCCCTTAGTGGAGGTGCCGAGCCACCCCCGTCAAGAATGAATTCCTACGCCACTGATGTTAATGTTAATGTAACAATAAAGTACATGATAGGATGCGAGGAAGCCATGTGCCACACTAATTGGCAGTCTATTTTTTTTTTCTTTTAAGTGCGCACAAACATACATTTATTACATCTATATCTTAAGGTCTGTAATAGTTGTTTTATTTATAATTCTGAAATCTACGAAGTTGATTATTTTTACTATTTTATAAAGAGAGCCTTGCGAAATTGATTGTTTTTTTTTTTTAAATAAAAATAATTATTTTAAAACTGCTGAGCAATATAGTTTAAGTGGAAAATATATTTGTTTCCCACCTCCTTATTGGATAAATTCATTTATCATTCAGTTAAAAGGGAACAATTGTGTTTGAGATTTTGTCTCGGATCTGTTTCAGTATTCATTTGATTGGAAGTTTAAATTGCTGAATGAAATTGCACCGGTTCACAAGCGGAGAGAGAATTCACTAATTAATAACTGAACAAACCATCTATCCTCGCTTTCCCGTCTCTTTCACTAAAACAAGGAAAACCTTACCGTTCCAAAACTTGTTCCACGAAAACTGCTTTCACAAAAGCCACTGTTGGTCGGCAATTTACACTCTGTGTAATAGGAATTATTTTTGACAACTGAGGTTATGGTTTCAAAGGTTAGGATATATTAATTATTGGCCTTAATAATATATTCATTTATTAATTATTAATTCCACGTAATTGAAATTATTTCGGACAACTGAGGTAATAAATTCAAGGGTTGGAATATATTAATTGTTAACATTAATAATACATAATTTATTAATAATTAATTCCACGTAATTAAAATTATTTTAGACAACACAGGTAATGGATTTAAGGGTTAGAATAAATTAATTATTAACCTATATACAGTTTAGCATCCTTTAGGACCCTCTTTTTTAAAATACCGCATAGTTATAAAAAACTACGAAATTTCCAAAAAGTGGTATCTTTACTTTTGGTCGAAGAATGTCCAGGAATTTTTTTCTGATTTTTTGCACTTTACATAAGCGAGATAGATGGGAGGGGGGGGGGGGGGGGGGGACACGTTTCACACCCACTTCAAACTTGCCTACGCTAGCCCTATCAAAGTTTTAACCAAAGAATTATATATTTTTGTAATCAGCTCGACGTACCCTTTCATATGATACCCCTCAGGGTGTGGAAAAAAAAAAAAAAAAAAATGTAACCTTCAGTTTATTACCCTAATTTTTTTGAAAAAAAAAATTTTTTTAATCACTATATTTTTAAAATATGTGGGTAGGTACAAGACGCATACATGCCAAATTTCAAAGTGACCGGAGGAAAGGTGTAACCGTAAGAGCAGGCGAGAGGACGGACGGACAGACACACGCAGAAAATATAAGGGTCCTTGGTCTGGCTACGGACCCTAAAAACAATTATAACGATTTGGTAACATATAACTAGAATTTAAAATTTTTAAAAATTGATCACAGATAGATAGTATTAAGTAAACATTTATCGCTATCGCAGTGATGTTCACTTATTACCTCTATTGTGCAATTATAAGGCTTGAAAATGGTCGGCCAGGCCGAAACGTTGCCGTAAAGAATGAAGTAAAGTAATTTAATTTATTTTCCATGAACCTTAAAAGGATCCACTCCTTAACATAACATTAAATTAATTCTCTTCTTTAGGTCATAAAGGATGCTAAACTCTCTTGGCTAAATTTAATTACATGATGTGTGCACTATTCTACCGCAAGAACTTAATTTGTCTACGTCGAAGTATTGCTAATATCTTAGCCCACTAGTCAACAATTACTTAAAAGTAATTTGCTAATAACAAACCATGTCATGTCGCTTCGGACAGAGAAAATATATTCTCCAGCGTAGCTTAATTGATAGAGTAGTGGAGGCGAAATCTAAAAATCCGCGCTTAAGTCCCAGCAGTGGATTGTATTTTTCTATATTAATAACTGTTGGTGTTGGATTAATTCCCGCTATAATGAGGCAAAATTCAAACTTTTTTCCGTATTCCAATTCTCTCCGTAGTGGAAACAGTTTTAAATAGTCTTTAAAAATACGAGGTATTTATTTTTATTTTATTTTTTTTTAAACTTTCTGGTATAAGCAGTATAGTAAAAAGTAAAGTAAATATATTTTTCAACGAAGCATACAGCTTTATACAAAGGGGTGTACATAGGTAACAAAACAAATTCTCCATCTTATATCTAAATATAAATTATAAATCAATGCAAAAATTACAAATTTCTACATAGTTTAATTTCTTTTCGTAAAATAATTTATATTTATCTATTATTTAATATTATTATTCATTGGTTATAAATAATTTTATCTCCAGTAGGGGAAAAAAGTTATGATTTTGAATTAGTTTAGAGCGACTAAAACAGGTCTTTTCATCCCTGAACTCAAAAAGGGGTAGGGCAAAAAAGTAAAGATTGCAACTTAATTGTTTTATAAATAGTAGAAAATGAGTGGCAAATATAATGAAGATGTTGAAATCAGGTTGGCGGCACTGCTCTTTTTTGACCATGTTTGTCTTTGTTTCATTGTTTATAACCTGCATCTAAATAACCTTCTATTTGAGTTTAATTCCAATTCTTATTTGTTTTTAATATTGAATCTCTTATAATCTGCTATTAAAAGTGCTAATAATTATTGTTATTTATTAAAATAATAAATAAAAACTGTGCAATGGACTAAAATGTGTATTTTCTTCCTACTGGAGATAAAATATTGTATGTACCTCGTAAGTAAAGTGCCATTATTCCCCTCGCGATAATTATCTCCCTCGGCTGCGCCTCGGGAATTACAGTCTAATTCCCTCGGCTTCTCCTCGGGAACGATGGTTCCTTCGGCTTCGCCTCAAGAACCAACTTTTTCGCTCAGGGAATAATGACTTACTTTACTCCCTAGGTGCATAAATAACTATTATTTTCAGCATATTGAAAATAAAATAAAAAATACTAACTGCCTGTTTATTAATTATTATTGGGGTCAATATGGATACTAAATTTGTGTTTTCTGACCATTCCTCGAAGATAAAGTTAAGAGCAAAGTGAGCTTCCCTGAGCGACTTATATCGGGCATCTTATCATGATACGATCCAGTGTTTCCTCTTGTTGCATATTATAAATTGTAAATAGTTGATCTGTATGTATTATGTATAAATTCCCTCAGAACAATTTTGATAGAGTTTGTAAGCAGTATAATAGTAATTAATGAAACTAAATTATTGTAAAAGTGAAAATATTTGAATCGAATATTAGTCTAAAAATTAGAGAATAATAGATGTTTAGGAACAATGTAATACATGTCGTTATTTTCTTTTATCCCTGAACTATGATAAACTTCGTCAGGGTACATTTCTATGAAATTGCACGATTTGGCGCCGATCCAAGACCCCTGCATCCGGTTCTCTATTGCTAGTATTCGTCCTAAATTGCTTATTAAACCTATTCTTGGGGCTATCCTTTATTTTATTTATCTATAATTAACAATAGTTATAGCTAACTATTGTACTTAAATCTTTGTACACCCTTTTGTATGATTATATGTTATACATTGGACTTTCATAATAGCGGACAACCCTTAGCCCCAATTAGTCCATTTATTTTGAGGTTCAGCTGTAACTTCATATGCAAATGATCTAATGTACCATTGAAACATGCATATAAATCATCTAATGTGCATGCATATAAAATTTCAACTTGATAGAAGCAGAAGTATTTTCGTAGTGAAGTGATACGTTTTATAACAGTAAAAAAGGAGATGCTCGGGACGTACGTGAGTAGAAAGGGGTAGGAAACCACCCGGCACCCCCACTACACGACTCTCTATTCCAAACATCCTCTTTAACTATAAACTTATCATGATTAAATATTTTCCAAATATTATATTAGATTAGTTTTAATAATAGTCGGCAATTGATATTGCCACCAATTAATAATGACTATTATTTTAAAATGTATAACACCTTTGAAAAAAATATCGATTCAGCGAAATATTGACATTGAGAACCTCCAATCCAACCCGACGACCAAAATAAGGTGGATGATCTTCCAACCTTTCTCTGTCTACTGAAAGAGTTAATGTTCTTGTCTATTTTTCAATGTTTCTTCAGGAAAATATCGATGTTGTCTATTAATCGAAAGATCAACATCGATAAAAATTATCGATATTTCTTGATCCGATACATCGATGAATCAATCCTACCGTGGAGGGCTTATACAACTATATTCCACATAACGGATGACATGGGATTTTTGTGCCACTTTATAGTAATTATAAATAACAAAAGGTAATTTAGTTTTTCATGATTTTCACATTTTTAAATTTTTTCAGGATCTCTCCTGTCAAGTTAACTCGAATTTAAATTTGCTGTACCGAATGTAGATGTGCCAGTCAAAACGAATTATAATTTTAACTATGTGAAATTCCTTCACTAGATTTAAATTACTGAAATTTAATTACTGATATCAAATTGTGTCAAGCATGTTGAAACGAACCCATACAACGTAAAATTTATAAATTTCTCTATGACATTGTTAAATTTATAACAGATATAATTAATGAAGATAGATCTCGTCTTACCAAAAACTAAATCTGTGTCTAATTTATTAGATTTTATTAATTATTCACTGTTCAGTTTTAAGTTACTTAATAATTAAATTGATTACATGAAATACAAGATGACTATTTAATTAAAAACACCTTAGTGATTTTAATAAAAAGGAAATAAAAGTACGTACGCATCATTTATAGAGGTACAAAGAGTACCACTTGAATTAAAATTATTATAACCTAATGTGCCATTTTCTGTACTTAATATAGTATTTCTTTGATTTGTTTGTTTGCAACAAAACCAATAATAATTATTTTCGCACCTTTTAAATTGCTTCATTGACATGCATCAAGTGGGTAATCAGAAATTACTGAAGCAGGAACAAAACAATTTTAAATGTGGGTGCTGTCGTGTAAACATAACCAAGTTTCAGATTGTAAGCTTTTGACATTTTGTTTTTTCTTGTAAAATGAATTGATTTTAATATAAAGATGTTCTTAAGATGATTGTACAGAACACTAATTTAGGCACTTCTTTAGATTGTTACTCCCCTTATAAAAAAACAAAGGGGAGTAACAATCTAAAAAAGGTGTACGGAATGTTCGTCTTTAGACTGTTACTCCCCTAATAAAAACAGAAGTGTGATATTCCATCGTCTAACAGTACATTGGACTAAACATCCCTTTTTCTTTATAGTTATTTAGTCAAAGTCAATTATATTCTAAAACAACAGGAGTAACAATCTAAAGAAGTACCCTAATTTATTGGTGGTGCAGAAAAAGATAAAAATATAATTAAAGTAAATTATTGAGATCAAATCTAAATTAACAAGAACTTAAAGCTGATGACATGTAATTGAATTTGAAAGTGGCAGATATAGCTACAGTTTGTGTCAAATGTTTGTAAAAGAAATGGGGTGGGGAGCCAATGAGAAATTAGGATTTAAAAATCCAGAACTGGTGGCAGATATAGCTACAGTTTGTGTCAATTGTCTGTGAAAGAAATGGGGTGGGGAGCCAATGAGAACTTAGGATTTAAAAATCCAGAACTCTCATTGGCTCCTCACCCCATGTTTTATACTTGAAATCCCGCGCTGTCAACACACTAACAAACATTTGGCACAAACTGTATAGACAATACCTTATGACTTTGATGAAATAGGTCGAATCACACTTAAAACGTGTTCTTACAGCAATACTACTAGAGTGTACTGAAACGAATTACACATAAATTATACTGTATTTTAGACTAGACATATAATGTAATACATTAGAGCGTAAATTATATTAAATCTAACTGTTTTTGACTGAAAAAACAATACTTTTACCTTTTTTAAAAATAAATTTAAACGACAACATAAAAAACTGTTCCTATTTGAGATAATTTATATATCTACATTATCGTAAGCACTAATGTACTTAAGAAATACTTCCAGAAGTGGTTTGCAAGTCGCACTTAAGATTTTTAATTAATTTAAGTCAAAATACGAAACTTTGAATATTTATTATTTTACCAAAGTCTTTCTTTCTCTTATTCTATGAGTGAGTATCCTTGGATTGTATTAAGTGTCGAATCCAGAGCAAAAATACGTTTCTCATAAAGTTTTGTATATTTTGTTATCGAAGAACGAGTAAATAGGATTTCCCAGATTTATAAATAACAATTGTTAATATTCATTAAAAAGTTAAAAATTATGAATTGACTTGTTTTCGACGAAAGTTTACGATCAGCAACAAAAGTTTTTAGTTTTATAAAACTTCTCCATAAAAGTAACACCCACATTTCAAATTAAACAGTAAAATGGATCTTATAACCACAATGCAGAAGTAATGGAATTTCCTGACTAGATCTCTTTCACTCCGGAGGGTAAAAAACATCATTTACTTATCTTCATAAAGGGCTTCTGTTATATTAAGGATTTTACTCGAGTTTGTGCTTAAGATTTCAGTGGTCCATTACTGAGCCAAAAGAATGAAGGTCAGAAAAGGTTTAAAAGAAGTCCAACGTCTAAAGAAACCTCGGGGAGATCGTTCCGGGAGTAAAGAAAAAGAATGGGAGCTTCCAGTAGGAAAAAGGGCCACTTTCTTATACAGAAAGGGACGCTGTTTTTATACAGAGCCCAAAAACTACTCAAGAACACGGCAGAGAAACCTTTTTTTCCATTGCCGGAGTTTTCTCCCCCGGCCTCGCAGTATAAAATAAAGAAGGGTTTGCTTCTTCGTAATACCTCCCCCCACCCCCAAGTCCTCCCGTTTTCATTTCAGCCGTTTCATATCCATTTTCTCAGAGGACCCTAGGACTTTAATGTCAGTAATCTCGACCTTGCTCAGGGGGAAAATTTACAGGGATAATCCATTGAGCCACAAAAAGAGAAACATAAATTGTTCGAGACGGAGGAGTAACCGCGACTAAAGAATACAACGAGGACAAGAAAAACGGTGGAAATATGAACAACAATAAAAAGACGGCGAAGACATTGTCGCGGAGTAGTGAATTTTTAGGAGAGACATAACCGGAGACGAAAGAGTGAGATTTCATTCCCAGTCTCTTAACGCCTTGGTAAAACTGCTGAAGGGGTCCTATTTTTCCATGCTCTTAAACAAGAAAAAGAGAAATTCCCAACTGGACTATTATCGTTTTTAATCAGCGAGAAGATGAATTGTTATTCTTCACCTCTAATAGAGCTTACCACAGCTTGAATGAGGAAAACGCTTTTAAACTTCCAAGGTCTTCAACAGAATTGTAATCTAATCTTGAATATTTGACCATGGTTAAATAGCGAGATACAACTGAGAAGCTGCCGCAATCACTATCAAACGTCTTGCCATTAAACTCCATCCTTTCTAGGAAACTGATAAACATGCGTTTTTATAACCTGCAGAACAGTTATATAGACATTTTTAACAGGGTTTTTTGTCGTAATAGTACATTATGCGTCTAGTGCGGAACGTAGCATTTTGCATGGGAGTGTGGAGTTTGCACCCGAGCGACAGCGAGGGTAGCAAAATGAAGTTTTCGCACGAGTTGCGTACCGTACTTTATCATGATTGTTGTATTTTAATAATAAATACAGAAAAAAAAACTTCCTGTATATAAGTTCGTAATTCTCTTTTGATAAAGATGACATTAATTCATTAGTTGTATTTTGTGTTGAATTAATTATTTCGGGAGGAGTATTATTCTCCTCATTTTCGTCATAATCACTTAATCACTCATTTGTTTTCACTAAAAACTCGATATAAACAGTTACCTAAATTAAACAAACAGCAAATTAGTTTTTTTAAATGTAAACAAACTCGCTAATCGTGCGTTAAGGTGATGAATTATTCTTTTTTACCGCACTAGGTGCACTAGGGCGGAAAAAAGGAATTATGAAACGCGCATGCGCAATGAATACAAGTACGTAAAGAATCACTTCCTACGCATCTAAACAGTGATACAATGTTTACATTTCGTATCAATCGTATTTGTTTTTATTTATATGTTTTATTGCTTTTTCTACCGCCAGAGCGAGAATGGATTTTAGAAATTTTAACTATTAATAAACAAGTCCAGCCAGATTTAATCATATTTTTTTAAAAAAAGTTTGACTTTGAGCTCTTATGGCGTCCGTAATTGTTGACCGATTAAATTTCTGTTGGGGAGCTTTAACCTCACACTAATATTCTTTAAATCGAGTATTTATTATTTTATTAATTGGTCCTAGATTCTGAGTTATTAAATATTTAATGGTGCAGCTACCTAATTGAGAAGAAACTAGTAATTAAATTAATGCACCAATGGCTGATGATTGATCAATGACTACCAGTGTAATTGGTTTTGACTGCGCATATTTTCCCATTTATTTTATTTTTTAGTAGGTATATCTTGGTTACATCGAGCATTGCTATTTATTTCTATATTACTTAGTTTCGTTTGCCTATTCTTTTTATACACACACACACACACACACACACACACACACACATATATATATATATATATACAGGGTGGAGCACGGCAGACGTATGAATTTGAAAATGTAATAAAACACAGAATGTTACAAAATAATTTTTTTAAAAATGTTTTCCTGATTAAATAACATGGGAAATTTAAATTTACCTAGATTTAAACAAAGTATCGGATAAGTGGTTCCCCTCACATTCCAAACACTGATTAAGCCTTTTTTTTGAAGTTTTTGTGCACTCTTTCGAACATTTGCACAGGAATTTTGGCAATTTTGGCTCGCAATGTTGTTCTTGAGGGCTTCCAGGGTTCTGGGACGATCGCTGTACACCAAGGATTTAAGGTATCCCCACAGAAAAAAATCACAAGGAGCCAAATCAGGCGATCTTGCTGGCCAGTTTAAATCGCCTCTTAAGGAGATGAGACCCCCGGGAAATCTGTCTTGCAAAAAGTTTACGCAAACCCTTGCTGTGTGGGCAGTGGCCCCGTCCTGCTGAAACGTGGAACATAAACTTCCCGTCCCCCTCTTTCAAACGACCCTACTCTCAAACTTCTAGGACCAATAGGATGGGAGTAATCCCCTCTTCAAATTCATACGTCTGCCGCGCTCCACCCTGTATATATATATATATATATATATATATATATATATATATATATATATATATATATATATATATATATATAGGCATCAAACATTTATGTATTTAATTGCTAGGCTTATATGATGATCGACAACATAGCCACTAACACCTAGCATGAGCCCAGCGTGGAGCGCGGGGTGACGGCCAGTGGTCAACCTCTGCACTTTTACTCTTAAATCAAGTGACTGAATACAAGTATAAAATAGACTGCCAATTGGTGTGGCCCATAGCGTCCTCGCATCCTATCACGTACTTTATTGATTTTATGCCTTTACAAGACATATTTATCTAACTCGTTTGTTTCCCCCGTTTTTTTAATCTTTCAAAATTGTTTTTATTTTTTAAATTAATATAGCTAATTTAAGGAGCGCAGACGGTTGAAATTATTCTGGTGCTATTTGCGGTCTACTAATGACAAACCTTCAAAATTTCATAAAAATCAGATCAGTACTTATGAAGTTATAGGTGCAAATAAATGTATGATTGCGCGAATGAGGAAGAGAAACAAATGGGCGCATAAGGTTGAAACCTGTACGGGACCAAAAATGGGCTGATTATGACCTACCAACCAAATTTCAATAAAATCGGCGAGTAGGTTTAAGATATGTTGGTAAATAGAGCGACATACCGACAGACCGACAGACAGACACGGAACCGAAAATGTTCCCAATGGATTTCTGTCTTGGAATTTTTTATATCGGAGACCTAAATTTTTTTCGATCTTTAGAACGATCACATAGCTTCCGTTACCTTCGGTAAGCTCGGAAGCAAAAAAAAAACATCCTGTCAAGTAAATAAAAAAAAACAACTGCTGAAAATTTGAGGCAAAGATAAGAGGGTAATGAGGTTCCTTATTTCAGAGTGTTTAACGACCCTAACTAGGCTACTTGACTTTTTGAAGGACCTTAGTGAAGGAGTGCAAATTCAAATCCACTTTATTCTATTTCTTGTTGGTGTTATATAGTATGCAGGGAATAAAACTCAAAATAAAATATTGATAATTTAGGGAATTTTGTAATACAAAACAAGAACCGAAGGGTTGACGTATTAGCTACTCTTTTGTACTTAGTCTTATCTGACTCTAAATTATAAATTATTATTGTGAATATTAAATTAACTTATTTTGGGTCTAGGTACCAGATCACGCATTCCTCTAATGTGTATGTCCAATGTAGTGTCATATCGGGAAACAAACCTAAATATGTAGTACCGAGTTTATACATGGTTAGGTTAGGGTATTGTTAGGGCAATGCAGTAAGTTAACATTTTTAGAATTACTTAAAAATAAATATCTAATGTCTTAAAGATTTTAAAGAAATTTTAATTATAAAAAAATAATAATAAATTCAGATTAAATTTCGAGGACTAGATTAGAGTCGGAACAAGTTATGCCTAACTTAAAATTAGGTTAGGTTAAGTTAGAATTACAAAATAATTTACGTCTTATAGCTGTTTCCTATTTATTGAACTAAACTAGCGGAAGTTTGGCATTTCTTCTGCCCGACTAAAAATTTGTGTGAAACGCAGTCACGACCAAACGCTCTTTTACAATATTATATAGGGTGGGCAAAAAAAACGCACTTCCTTGAACACTTATATCTCAGCTTCTGTGATAGATAGAGATATGGGGTGTTCGGGGTCTGAAAACTACATTATTCTACTTTAAATTTCATATTTATAACTTAAAAAACTATTGAGTAAAAGCCATGCAATGACGGTTTGAAATAGGGTCTTAAAAAAAGTCGTTGTCCGGGTATTATCTTGTCTGGTATTATAGTATTAATCGAATAAATGATCATAAAGGGAGGGGGGAGGGGTTCTCTCTGTATGTAATATGTAAGTGGGAGGAGTCCCTCAGTGTTATAACAAACATTGAAGATGTGTTAAGCACAATGTTGCCTGAAATTGAAGATCAAATGCTAAATTACACGTTTATGCATGTTGGGGCGTTCTATCGCTCCTTACAAACAACTCAATACTTGCAAGAGAATTGCCCGGACTTCATTCCTTACTTAAATCCAATTAATTACTCTGTCTGGGGTTGGTAAAAAAAGAGTGCACGAGGGAGGCAGAATAAAGGACAAAACTTTTATTAGGTTTATGAACTTCGAAAGAGGATCCTTCGTGCCTAAGATGATGTGCGTCAATGAACTGTTGCTGGGACCCGGACAATGACATTTTTAATGACCTATTTCAAACCGTCATTGCATGGCTTTCACCCAGTAGTTTTTTAAGTTACGGCTTAAGTTATCGTCCCTGCAAAGTTATAAATATGAAATTTAAAGTAGAAGAATGTGGTTTTAAGACCCTGCAAACCCCATATCTCTATCTATTACAGGAGCTGAGCTCTAAGTGTTCAAGAAAGTGCGTTTTTTAGGGTCCGTAGGCAAAACCAAGGACCCTTATATTTTCCTGCGTGTGTCTGTCCATCCGTCCTGTCGCATGCTCTCACGGCCACAACTTTCGTCCGATCACTTTGAAATTTGGCATGTATGTGGCTTGTACCTACCCACATTCCATATATTTTAAAAATATAGCGACTTAAAAAAAATATTGTTAAAAAAGAATTAGGGTAAAAAAACTTAAGGGTTAAATTTTTTTATTTTTTTTCGACACCGTGAGGGGTATCATATGAAAGGGTACGTCGAGCTGATTGAAAAAATATATAATTCTTATTTTATAACTTTGATAGGGCAAGCGTAGGCAAGTTTTAAGTGGGTGTGAAACGTGTCCCCCCTTTTATCTCGCTTATGTGAAGTGCAAAAAATCTGAAAAAATTCCTGAACATTCTTCGACCAAAAGTAAAGATACCACTTTTTGGAAATTTCGAAAAAAATAATATTTTATTTTTTATTGACGAAATACGTTTTTTTATAACTATGGTCATTTCGATGTATTTATATGGTTGTAGTCCGGTTCAGTGGCAAAAAAATACTTTATCAGAAGTTTATTTGTGTGTTTTGAGAATATCAGACCCATACGATAGTTCAAAGTAAGCTTATTAGCATTTTAAAAAACACCATCAATAGGGTACTACTTTAACTATACAGTGTGGTGGCCTACGGACTCTCGCTGTGTGCTGACTAGCACACACTTGACATGTTTATTTTTTGGTCACCCTGCATTTTATAATACAAGGTAATTTAATTTACATACTTTTTTTACAAATAAAAATTACAATTTTTTTCTTGAAATTTGGTATGGATTCCTTGAAGTTATTAATTCGATGATCCTATGTTGTTTTTGTTTGTTCGTTTGGAAGCGATGTTCACAGAACTAATAGTATTTATTTTATAGAGTCTTCAATAATTAATCTACTCTTTCTAAAGTCTTGCAGTGCTTTTGTTTATTAATAGTAATTTAGCTAGATGTCCATTTTAACTTGTGTTACGATAAAGTTAGGGATAAAATACAAATAAAAAATTATGCAATTGCAATCCTAAAAAGCTCAGAGCTCAGCGAACCTTAAATCTTTAACTACTCGTAGTTTTTTTTTCATCTAAATTAAGATTTAATTGAACCGGAACTAAAAACCTGACTAGAACAAAAAAAACTTTTTCGGACTCTGAACCAAACTGTGGGAAAGATTTGGGACGGTGGTAGATGGAATTACATAAAGCGATTTAAGTTTATCTGCTTCCCTGGTTCGGAGATTGATCAATTAACTTCAGACCCCTTTAAACAGATAGGAGAGGGATTAAAGTTTCCTAATTAAGGTTCATAATTTATGCAAGGTTTTTAAGGGATACTTTGTTAAGGCCTTATAAAAGAAGCCCTGAAGCATTGAGTGCTTCAACAAGATCCGGAGAGGGAAGGGAATAAGGGACAGAATGAGAAAAGAAAGTCAAAGAGTAACTTCTTAGCGGTTCTTCAATCAAACTCAAAGACTTATGTCAAAAAGAACAAACAAAAGAACTTCCAAGAACACAATTCTTGCATCTCTAACGAATTTCAATTAAGACCTTCGATTTGTCCTTGTTAAAAAATTAACTTCATTACATTTTTTTTAAAAAGGTAATAAATAATTGCTTAATGTTTTAAATATAAGTGTTAATAATATATTATAAGGATGCTCAGAGTCTTTTCAGAGTAACTGACAAAATACCTACAATTATCCTTACAACACCAATTACGCTTACCGCTTATAACTCAAAGAACTGAGACTTTAGTCTCAGTTCTTGTACTCAGTGCGTGTACTAACTATTGTTAGTTAAAACTTGTGACTCAATAGTTAGTACACTATTTTAATTATCAGGGGATTGGTTTAGTTGGATGGTTAATGGATTCGCTATATACCTTTCACTTAAAACTAAGATAACTAGTAGTTCTGTGAACAGTAGACCTCGCGATGTCCAAAAATGAAATAGTTATTTATGTAACTTGTCAGCAAAATAGAATTTTGCTGACAAGTTTTTAAGTTTTAGTTCCGAGCCAAAGGCGAGGATAGGCTAAACAAATTTACTGCAGAGGCGAAGCCGAGGGAGAAAATTTACTATTTTACTGACGAGGCAGAATAAGACAAGAACAGGAAAATTACATGTTGACTGACGAGGCGAAGCCGAGGAAGGCAAATATTAAGTAGGTAATCTTTAAACGAGTCAGGAATGTTTCCTTTGCTGCATAGTTACATACAATATTTTATCTACTGGCGGCAGCAAAATTAAACATTACTTAACTGTTTTTAGGCTGTAAAGTACTATTTCCCTGATTTGTCATTAACATATTAAAAACAGGCAGGAAAGTAGTTAAAACAGTCTGGAAAATACTTTCTCTGCCTAGGCAGGGAAATATTTCCCTGCCTAGGCAGAGAAAGTAACAGTGTTTACCACTGCGTGTCATAACCTCTTATTTTGGCAAGAACAGTTTATACTATTATCTCTATCTTATAACATTATTATTTTATAGTTAAATAAGTAATATTTAATAAATAAACGTTTTAATAATAAAATAATTTGTTTATATTTGTTAATTCTGTTAAATAAGTTCAATGATTAGTAGATCTTTAATTAAAAAAAATAGTAGAGTCACTGACTATACTGTAGCGTCATGTAAACATTGAACATCCATATTATTTTTATTATTGAAGTCATTCTAGATTAGACTAGCTACTTTTCTTGAAGTATCCTATACTTCAATAGAAGATATCTTTAACACTTTTATGAATCTTTTAGTAAAAATATAAATAAATATTTTATATTGCGTGCATTATTCATTCAGAAGTTATGTGTGTTATAAACGTGTGTTGTGTATTTTGTTGTTATAGATTGAGTTTGCTTTTCACTTATTGTTATTATTCCCAAGTTTCTTATTTGAACATTAATTTTAGTTAATACATAAGTTATTATCTTTATTAATATGACACATAGTTATTAACTATGTTATATTAATTAAGATAACATTTTAGCAGCTTCATTTTTCTGCCGCAAGTAGATAAAATATTGTATGCAACAAGGCAGCAAAGAAACATTTCTGCCTCGTTTATTCATTGCCTGCCTCGGCTTCGCCTTGGCAGTCAAATAGGTAAATTACCTGCCTCGGCTTCGCCTCGGCAGTTAATTATCATAGCCTGTCCTCGCCTTCGGCTCGGAGGCTAATTTAATCACTCGTCAGTAAAATTCCATTTTGCTGCCTAGTTACATAAATAACTATTATCTATTAACGGCAGAAAAATTACACTAATTATTATAATCCCTTTTTAATATATAAAAGATTTAAAGAAATTAAATTTGTAAAAAAAACGAAAGTTTGAGTCATCAAGAAATCAAAACAAAGGCAAAACAATTCAGGATTACCACTTTTTTTTATTAACAACTGTTTTTTATCTCAATTTTTAGTGATTTTTTAAAAATAATCATTGTAAAATAGTAAAATTTGTTTGTCACTATAATTATTTAAGTTATTTTCAAAAAAGATATAACTATTTAGCGGAATATTACGCTTAAATATATAAAAATAAACAATGTGGTAGTGTTTATAACCTGCGATGAAGTAACCTTTTTTTAGTAAAATTTTCTTACAATGTGACAGCCTGTTTGTTATTTTGCTGACACTTTGAACTTTTGCTGACACTTTGAACTTTTGCTGACACTTTGATATTTTGCTGACACTTTATTTAAAAGAATCAAGAAAAATGACATTTTGCAGACTGAAAACAGTACAACAATGCTTAATTTTGCTGCCGTGAGTAGATAAAATCCTTTATATACGTCACTTGTAATGACTTCAAGGATAATTCCTGCCAAATTCGAAAGTAAGTAAAATTTAGGCTATAAAATTTGACGACAAACAGAAAACTAACAAATTGATTAATAATTATTAAATAGTTAACAATTTGATTAATTAATTAATTAGTAGTTAACAAATGAATTAACTAAGGACTTATTATTGTATTGTAGCCAGTATTAAATAATTTGTAAAAGTATCGGCTTTCTAAATAGTCGGAGAGTTGGTTACATTTAGTTTACAAGATTAAGAGACAGATTAACCAACAAAATTATGAACTTATCAATAAATAGTAAATTAATTAATTAACTATTAACTGATTATGGTATGGTCGTCAGAAATAAATAATTATTTTAGCTTGCTAGGTAGTCAGGAGTTAAGGCCATTTAGGTAACAATATTTAGAGGCAAGTGGAAGTAAAATAAGATAAATACGCAGAAAGACTTACAACAATAACAAATAACCGTGGCCGGATAACCCCCGTCCTGTAATAACCCTGGCAGTTGATCGGGACTAAAACCCAAAAGAAAAAAAAAAAAAAAAACAATAACAAATACTCTTAACTATTATGAAGTATACATACATATTCTTGTCGGCGAAAGACAAAAGAGACTTGTAGGTAATGAACAATAAGCAATTAAAAAGTCCAGTCATGCACCATGACTTAATGAGCGAATTTTCAAAGAAATCTGCGTTTTATCGGCTTATGATAATATAGGAAAATTTTGGTTTAGAATTTGCTCGGATGAAAAAAAAAAATTTGGGACACAGGGGTACGGGGTACAAAAGTCAAAATAGTATTTACCCTTCAAGATGCATGTCGTTGGAAAGCTCTTTAAGAGTACAGTAATTGTTGTTATTTACACTTCTATCATATTTTCACATAAAAGGGGGGAAAAATGGAAAAAACACGTTTTTATGCTATTTTTGGCCCTAAATTGTAAAAATTTGACCCCTAAATGAACTCCAAAAATTCTGGCCAACGAACTCATCCTTTCTTTTGATATTATTGACATTTTAAAATTTGTTTGAAATTTTTAAGTGCATCCTAAGGGGAGATATCGTCTGGAGTGACACATATATACATATATACATACATACATAAAAAAAAGTGTTAAATTTTAGGAATCGATTCAGAATGGTCTGAAACGGATTTCCATGGAAAATTTTTTCAAAAATTCGCATTACAAAAATTTTGAAGCCATTGCAATAGCGTAATTTTCTTTGAAAATTCGCTAAAAGAAAAATAGGTCAAGTGTTAGCACACAGCGAGGGTCCGTAGGCCACACTGTATAGTTTAAGTAGTACCCTATTGATGGTGTTTTTTAAAATGCTAAAAAGTTAATTTTGAACTATCCTATGGGTCTAATATTCTCAAAACACATGAACAAACTTCTGATAAAGTATTTTTTTTTTGCCACTGAACTGGACTTCAACCATATAAATACATCGAAAAGACCATAGTCATAAAAATACGTATTTTGTCAATAAAAAATAAAATAATATTTTTTTTCGAAGTTTCCAAAAAGTGGTATCTTTACTTTTGGTCGAAGAATGTTCAGTAATTTTTTCAGATTTTTTGCACTTCACATGAGCGAGATAGAGGGGGGGGGGGGACATGTTTCACACCCACTTCAAACTTGCCTGCGCTCGCCCTATCAAAGTTATAACCAAAGAATTATATATTTTTGTAATCAGCTCGACGTACCATTTCATATGATACCCTCCACACGTTGTCGAAAAAAAATGAAAAAATGTTAACCCTTAAATTTGTTTACCCTAATTTTTTTGAAAAATATTTTTTTAAGTCGCTATATTTTTAAAATATGTGGGTAGGTACAAGATACATACATGCCAAATTTCAAAGTGATCGGACGAAATGTGTAGCCATGAGAGCAGGCGACCGGACGGACGGACAGACACACGCAGGAAAATATAAGGGTCCTTGGTTTTGCCTACAGACCCTAAAAATGGCGATGTGTATTGTAAAATAACAAATAATGTGTTGTGCGCGCATCCTAGATAATTTAGATTGCAGTCTATTTTTCAAATGGGACCTAACAAATTGATTGATATTTGGTTAGCTGTTGTTAACCTAACTTAACCACGGAAAAACGCTTTTATGTATTCAGCGGAGCCTAAAGCTTGTATATCATAGAATTTTCGCAATACACTCTCTAAATGAAGATAATAGTCAGAAATTAAAAACCATTCACGATGTAAATAGTATTCTGGTAACAATGCACAATGCACGATCCATGTAAATTTATGTTGGACTGTTTGAACGGAATTTCTTGCATCAGTTTACATAGATGTAATATAAAATCTATGAATATTTAAATAACCGAGATATTTGAAAAGCTTTACCATTATTACTTTATTATCCAAGTTAAGTTTGATGTTTAGACTGAGTTTATCTAATAGAACTTGAAAATAAAAAAAATAAAGAATTATTCAAGGTTTTTTTCATTTTGATAACTTTCTTATGCCCATTTTTAAGGAGGCATTAAAAACTTTTCAGGTTTATGTAGATTTGTGGAAAAACAATAAATGTAAAATATATGGAAATAATGATGACTGGGTTTTGATCGTGTGTAGCCCCAGGGTAACTTATTTTTACTTTCTACCTTCCTAAACTTTTTGTTTTTCTTTTTCGAACGTCTTGTTTTGAGTAGATCTAAAAACTGACAAAAACTTTTAATAAATTTTTCCAAGCCTAAACCACACTTTATGTTTTAAAGGTTTTCTTCTGAAGATAAAAAGTTATCATAAAGTTTGTATTTAAAAAAAATTGTATAGAAAATAGAATTTCACAAATATTTAAGTAAACCTAATTAAAGTACGTTTCGTGCATATAAAAAAATTGTTTAATTTTTATTAAAAATATTATTTCTTAACCCTTTAATGGATTTGTCTTAACCCTGATGATGGATTTGTAAATTACATGGGATCTGTATCTATTCGAGGAGCCAAAAATTTGATGAATTATTTATATATAAGAGTCCGGATTGAAATCGAAAAATAATTGATTTAGGGGCGCTGCTCCCCATCATCCAACATTTTTGTTGGTTAAAAAAATTATTTAGATTCTCTTGAAAGAAACATTGTTAACACCGCACCAATTACCAATAAAATTATTGTTAACGCCACTCCAATTACTAATAATAATAAAACAATTTACGTCGGTAAATAACTTTTTCAACGGGGACAAATTATTCATTTAAAAATTTTTTTTATTTGACCGAGCGGAGCGAGAGGTCTATATTTCAACTTTTCAACTCCAGACTAGACCGTTTGGCATTTCGTCCGTGTATGTTTGATGGATTTACACGTTTAGAGGTCCCTGGGTCTAGAAAAGTGGTTTTTAAAAAATGTCTGTCTATCGTCTGAAGTCTGTAATCTGTGCAAACGCGTTGAGCCTGAACTACTAGACTGCGATTTTAATGAAATTTGGCATACAGGTCCTACCCAAAGGCGAAATTATGAAATAAATTTTAGCGATATATATATTTTGGAGTTAAAAATTCTAAAATGCCGTCAATTTAAATACGATATATATATATATATATATATATATATATATATATATATATATATATATATATATATATATATATATATATATATATAAAAAAGAAATACAAAAGTATGTAATTGACCTTTATCATTAAAGTAATGAGTACACTTATGAGGAATATGTGGTTGAATTTAATCTGTATTATTATCTGTACATTGGTCAGAATTGAAAAATGTTCAGATACTTTTTCATTTCATACATTTCGAACAACGAATCCGGCCTTAATTTGTTTCCGAAAAGTTAAAAAATAAATGTTTTACTTCCCTTAAAATAATTAAAGACGGTGGATGTAACTTTAAGTTCTTTTGGAATATAATTGCGGCTAAATTGCAAGTCGTATGGAAAAGCAGTTGCACAAGCGGTACTCATGTTAAAAAATCTATAACTTTTTGGTCCTATGATTTTTTGTCGTAACTCCATCGGTTCTACCTTTAATATAGAGTTAATTTTTTTTTTTTTTATTTCTATTTTTTACTTTGAGCTCTTGTAGCGTTCGCAATTGTTGACCGATTTAATTTCTGATTGGGGTGTTTAAACCTCACACTAATTCTCTTTAAATCAAGTATTTATTATTTTATTAATTTGTCTTAGAACTGGAGTTATTAAATATTTGCTGATGCTACTGCAGTATTGAGAGAATAGACTGGTAATTAATTTAATCCACCAATGGTTGATGACTGTTCAATGACTTCCCAGTCTAATTGGTTCTGACTACGTTTATTTCCTCTTTTTTTCTTTTATTTTAGCATTTTTATTTATTACTGCATTACATAGTTTCGATTGGCTTATATATACAGGGTGTGTCAATTTCAGATGGCCATAGAAAAAGGGGTATATCTACAGGTCATTTGGAGCCAAAAAGTTCATATAAGCTATAGTCCAATTCTCAACAGGTTAGGAGCTATAGGCGAAAATAGACTGTGTTAAAAACAATCGACCTTTGCCTTAAAAAAACTTAAAAAACGGCGGCCATTTTGAGCAGCTTCTGCCTTGAGATACCATGGTAAGTATATTTTACAATAATAGATCTTCTAGTTAGAGAACTAAAATTTCAATTTAATGGCCGCCACCTCGAGCAATGCACATTCGGCATCATTTTGTCAAAGATGCCACAGATGATAATGTCACGTTTTATTGCCCTTCTCCAGCTGCAAGCACGACATGTTTTCTTCTACAACGGTGGTTTGTTCGCCCACTTAGAGTTGGAATATTGTGAAGTATTTGGTATTGTTTTAAAGCTTATTAAAAACGCCAACTTTTCCTAACTTTGTATGCATTTCTCCCATTCGGATCATATCGATAAGTGGGTTCAAAGTTTTTCAGATTTTTTAAAAAAATCGATTTTTTGTTTTCAAACAGCTCTGGGTCACACTAAAAAGGCAACAACTCAACTGAAACATACATCATTTTATAGGAAATTTCCTGCTCTTTCCAACGATTGTTCATTCATTGTTCCAAGATTATTATATTTTGAGTTATTGAAATTTTAGTTCTCTAACTAGAAGATCTATTATTGTAAAATATACTTACCATGGTATCTCAAGGCAGAAGCTGCTCAAAATGGCCGCCGTTTTTTAAGTTTTTTTAAGGCAAAGGTCGATTGTTTTTAACACAGTCTATTTTCGCCTATAGCTCCTAACCTGTTGAGAATTGGACTATAGCTTATATGTACTTTTTTGCTCCAAATGACCTGTAGATAAACCCCTTTTTCTATGGCCATCTGAAATTGATACACCCTGTATATATATATAATTATATTCTTAGTAATGGAATGAATGATGTATAATATAGTCGTGATTCTATTCATAGATGGTTTTGGAAACAAAACAATTTGGGCATTTCATTTAATTGCTAGGCCTACATGATAATAGAAGACATAGTCACTAATTCCTAGCATAAGCCCCGCGCGGAACATGGAGTAAAGGCTAGTCTTTATAAATGTTTGTGGCCTAGCACTTAAGGTGGGTTCACAGCTAGCGGATACCTATTTGCGGAGGGCTATACATAGATAACAATATATATTCGGAGAACCGCCGAGACGAGGACGGAATCGTTGTTTCCCTCCCCTCGAGTTTCGCTCGGCCAGGTTATAAACAAAGGCAATTATAACATCGTGTTTTCAACTTGAATTTAGTTCTCTTGCTCAAAACTTATATAATAAGATTATAGATAAGGACTTTTAATATAAATAAGAAATAGGTATATAATAAAAATAATGTAGGAACAGATATAATAAGCACAGATATAAAAAACATGGACATAATACACAGATAAAAATAAAACACGGACATAATACACAGATAAAGATAAAACACTAATAAAAAACGTAGATTAAACACAGATAAAACGCAGATTATAATAAAAATAATGCAGGAAAAAATGAACAGATACAAATATATTATAATAAAACAATTTTAACATAAAAACAGAAAGGAAATAAGAAGAGGACGAAGTGAAGGTTTCATACAGGTTTTAAAGCGGCACCGCAAAAAAGATGGTTTGGAACCAACTTTCTGCGGTGCCGCAAAAGAGTTGCCATAGATGAATCCCTTCGGGGCCTCCGCAAATACGTATCCGCTAGCTATGAACCCACCTTTAATTAATCTTAACAACAGACACGTTCCTCTGTATATTTCGTATATCAATTAAAAAAAAGAGGTAATGATCCGTCCTAATGTATCATTACTATGCTAATTTGAACTAAAGTAATTAAGAGTACTAGTCCAATTACTGGAATGAATATACTTTACGTTCAAATTATATACTATTTAAAAGCATCTTTTAAATTTCTTCCCGCATATTTTTTTTAAATGAAGTTTTATTTAGCTAATAAAAAAATTTAGTTCTATTTTTGAAATTTATTTAGTTCTTCCATTTGTTTTATAGACTTAATTAATAGTCTTGCAGTTAAGTGGTTTTCTTGTACCTTTCTATATTTCTCTAATTTAGCCAGCGCTTTTAATAGAATTAAAAAACAAGAATTGATTAAGATAAATAAATTAGCAAAGCTATATTAAGGAAGATAAAGTTTATTGGAGATGTAAATTTAATTCATATACTTCTTCAGTGATTATATTTTTTTAAATAAAAAATTACTGATGTTTAAAGAGATCATTAAAACTTATATTGTGACAAATCCATTAATTAATTAATAAAAAAATAATGGAGGGAGGGGGGATGTAACACATTAAAATTTGTAGATAAAATGTATTTCTTCATTTTACTCAGGGGTATGATTTGTCTGAATATGAATATGTATGCCAAATTTCATCGATATCTGCTCAGTAGTTTTGGCTCAACGCGTCTCCTCAGACAGACTATACACTACAGACAGCATTATCTGTTTTTAAAACCATTGTCTTACTTTCTCATATAAAGAGAAAGTATTGTGATGTCATGAACATTTTCATCGATATCTGCTCAGTAGTTTAGGCTCAACGCGTCTGCTCAGACAGACTATACACTAAAGACAGCATGATTTTTTTTTTAAACATTGTCTTACTTTCTCATATAAAGAGAAAGTATTGTGATGTCACGAACATTCGATTTTGATATTTTCATGGATTTAAACGTTTTCTGGTCCCCTGATTCCACTCAAAAATGGTTTTAAATATATGTCTACTGTCTGTCGTTTGGCTGTGCAGACGTTTGGAGCCTAAACTACTGGGCCGATTTTGACAAAATTTGGTATACATGTTCATAAAATCATACCCCAAGGCGAAATTGAGAAATGAATTTTAGCTCCAAATTTGGGAACGCTACCCCCAAAAACTCTGAAAAAAAAATATTTCTCGATAACGGTTCCTACTATTTTGATCAAAAATTTTTAAAATATAGCTTATTTAAATACAAATCTAACGATATAAGCTGTTTTCCCGGGAAAAATCTAGTTCTTGAGAAAATATCTTTAAACGCGGATGGAGAGAGGCCGATGGAGAAGTTATTTTTATGATAAATTTTGATAAAATGTTCAATAATAATTAAATGTACCTACGAAAACTAATAAATGGAAAATACTTGGCTAAGTCACTCGAGTGCGTCATTCATTTATAAAAGTCCCTTGTCCGTCCTTTGTTAGAATATGCAGTCCCAATATGGAATAATTTACCCCAGTACAAATCAGCCAATATTGAATTTGTTCAGTGCAATTTTATTCGTTTATGTTACCATCGTTATTTGTTTCGTCGTATTTATTATTCTTATGACCATTTATGTAAGCACCTTGACTTGGAGTCTCTAGCTTTAAGACGTACGGCTTATGAAATAAATTTTATTTCGAAAGCTTTGTCGCTTAAACTTTTCTGTAGGGAAATCTCTCAGGTTGTAGTCCTCCCCTCTGACCGTAGAAGTGGCCGTGCTCTATATATTCGAGATCTATCTACTTCTAGTCCTCTGGTTCGCTGTGTTAATTCTTTCAATATGTTAGCTATCCCTGTTAATAGTGTCCGTAGTCATATCGAATGTTTCTCCCGTCTTTCCGCCGAACTACCTTTTCTTTCCGCTCCCATATCCCATCCTACCCTAGGCATACTAAATTAATAAGTTTTGTTGTGTTTTCGTTTTTTATCTATTATAGCTTTTGTTTTTGTACATACATTTTATTATTTTTTAAATGTTACTACTTATATTATTTATATTATTATGTTAACGTAACAAATTGTTATTTTCGCCTTACCAAGAGTGCCTCACTTGTGGCTTGTTGCCGTTGAGGGCTCTTAAAATATGAATATGAATGAATGAATGAAAAAATTGATTTATTAAAAGAAACATTTACATAAGCATAGAAATAGTAATTCAATTATTATGGACCCTGGTCAAAGACCGTCAGGTACTTACTTTAAATAATTTAAAACATTCTTGTGTAATAGAAATCAAAATACATTGACTTCAGAATGAAACAACAATAATAACAGTAACAATACTACCGATAATAATAATAACATAAAACATTCTTGCATAATAGAAAACAACATACATTGGCTTCAGATTGAAATAACAATAATAATAATAACAGTCTTTATTACCCCTTAAGGCCTTTATATACATATACACACATGCCACATGCAGCTACATATACATACAAACAAAAAAAAAAAGTATGAAAAAGATGTAAAAACGTAAAAAGATGTATATAAATACATCTTCAGACATGCATACTCATACATATTTATACAGACCCCCCCTAAACACATATACACCCATACACCAGCTCACACACACGCTCACACATGCACACATATAGATAATAATTAATTTATATCCCTAATTAGTTTATAACCCCCTTACTTCAATTATCCTTTTTCTCTCATTTAGCGCTAATTTGATGTATCTAACCAATATGGCTAATTGTGAGCTATTGAGTAGCTGTATAAACTGTTGGTAGTCCGCAGGTGCCTTATCGTCAAAACATGATTCTCTTACCCGAGCTAGTGTGGGACAAATAACAATAAAGTGGTAGAGGTGCTCATCTTCTCCTAAGTCACAGAGCTGGCATTTCCTTTGCTCCTGGTCCTTCCAAGGTTTGCAATTTAAATCCACAAGTCCACATCTTATTTTAAAATCCACCTCACCATCTTAGGATCGTGTTCCTCCTTCTCTACATATTTGTATCCCCCTTCCTCTTCCGGATATCTAAGCATGCTGTAGAATGTATTAATCCTCGCATTCCTTCCCGCACTTATCCTTTCCTTGCCCTCTAAAGCCCTTAAATTGATTATAGTTTCGTCTAAATGTCTCAACCATTCCTTTCTCCCGTCCCAATTATAATCGACTATTTTCCCCCCTTGAACTTTACCTAAGCTCGCCCAAGCCTTGTATGACCCTGCTTTAGCTCTAAAAGCTTCCTTCAGTAGAAAATTTGGTAACCTGTCTTCTGTCATGTCCATTAACTTCTGTAGATACTTTCTTCCCATAGTTACAGTATGAAAGAATAGAGGCTCCACGCACGTCTCTAGATCGATCATATAGTTGGGCGTATTAATTCCACCTCCTAAAATTTTCTTCCAGAATAATCTCTGACACTTCTCCAACTGCTCGTACTTATACACTCCCCATATTTCGGACCCGTAACTCAACATAGTTTGTGTCACAGCCTTAAAGATTTTTCTTTTACTATCTAAGCCTATCGTATCTAAGCCTATCGTTACTCATAAAGGATTTCCAAGTTACGTTCAGACCGATTTTAGCTGTCCTTATCCTCTCCTCGATGTGCTGATTAAATTTAAGTTTAGGCGTTAAAGTTACTCCGAGATACTTGTATTGTGATACTATTTCTATCTTCTCACCTTTATATTTCCATCCGTAATCCTTAATCCTCCCGCCATTTCGAAAAACTATTAATTTGGATTTCTCCATGTTAACTTTGAGATTCCACAAATCACAGTAACGTTGTAGCGCTTCAATCAGTTTTCCCAACGTAATTGGATTATCACTGAGAATACAAATATCGTCACAGTATAGTAATATCCGGATGTTTCTCGAGTTTATATCTATACCACCACCGATAGAGTCTACCAAATCATTAATGAACAAAGCAAATAATATCGGGCTTATAACGCAACCTTGTCTTAAGCCTATTTTATTTTCGAATAATTCTGTCAAATCATTGTTGAGTAAAATATGAATAAATAAATAAATAAATAAAATAAAATAAAAAGTCATTATGAACTCTTATATGAGAGAGTTTGTCTGAGTAGTCTCGGACCGATATTTTAATAAATATGACCTTACAATGTGTAAATCCATCAAATATCCATATTGTTTTTTCAAACCGTTCTCTCTTAATACATCATCCGTATATGTGAAAGTAAAAAACAAACAAATATTAAAAATAAAAATAAAAAAATACTTTTTTACTTTTAAGTAAGGATAATGTCTTTCTTTGTAATTATTATCTTCACATTTTGAATAAACGGTATAAAATAACCTACTATATAAAATAATAATACTGAAGATAAAATATACGGTGTAAGTGAATAGTGGGTCAAAGATGAACAGTTTGCCACGTAAAACACATACGACATTAAAAAACATAAACAAAACAATAATTCCTTCGAGTTTTATATCACTACTTGTAAGGTGTTGTTTCAAAACAAAAAAAGGTCCTTAACGTAGCGATAACGTTAGTGATAGGCTAGCACATCTATACTAAAAAAAACAATTTAAACTATACAAGGATATTCATGGGACTATCCGCCAGTAAAACAGATATATTCTTTAAATGACCCAGTGCCCTTGTTTTTATTGCTTTATTTTATATCGCAGGCTAGTAAAAACTCTTCGCTCTGTCCCATATCTACAGGGTATAAATCTTTAATCGCAGTTTCCCGTTGATATGTATAAAGTATACCTACCGTAAATATTTTTTTCTTGCCTCCTATTGTACTTTGCATCTTATCAAAACCGTACTATTTTCCAACAAGTTACTATTTTCCAAGCAATACTCGTTTATGACGGATATAATTTTTTATTGTGTTAAAATTTCATTACTATTATATTACATATATATGTGATATAGTCTTCTTTTGTGTGGGTCGTAGAGGGTTGAAATTATAAACAAATTAAATTGTTTTAAAAATGGCTATATTTCGCCCCTCTCCGGGGCATATTCATGCCTAAAACATCATTAAAAACATTGTTAACATTAAAAATTACGTTTACAAAATATGCTTTATAATAAAATTATGATTTTTATTTATCGTTTTTACATTAATTTCATATATGAAGTGGCATACCTTGTATGTTTGTCAGTATAGTAAGTTTGTATCCACCATTTTTTGGTATCGTCGTTTTTTTATTTACAAATTTTCCACTTATTCACTTACATCCAGAAACCTCTGTTCAATAACAATATTAAACAAACAATTTTCATATTTAACATTTAACAAAACACGTAACACGATTATATAAATAGATGAAAAAACATTTATTAAACTAAAACAAAAACTAAAACGGACTAGCGTTATCACATTATTAATCACAAGGCAGATTCAAGAGAGATAAATAAATTTTATTCAGCTATTTTAAAAGAAATAAGTAATTCAAATCATAATTCCCGCTAAAAGTAAACTGATAAAAAACAAAAGATAAGAAATCATACTAGTCACAGTTCCTTTAATATAAAAAAATAAATGTAATTATATATAGAGTAAAAATTATTTAACCAAAATTATTTTAAGTTTTAAAATCACATGTTAATATGAAAGAATAATTATAAGAAGGTTAAAATATGGCTACCCGCACATACCGAAATATTTACGCTAGTCCGTTTTAGTTTTAGTTTTAGTTTAATAAATGTTTTTTCATCTATTTATATAATCGTGTTACGTGTTTTGTTAAATGTTAAATATGAAAATTGTTTGTTTAATATTGTTATTGAACAGAGGTTTCTGGATGTAAGTGAATAAGTGGAAAATTTGTAAATAAAAAAACGACGATACCAAAAAATGGTGGATACAAACTTACTATACTGACAAACATACAAGGTATGCCACTTCTTATATGAAATTAATGTAAAAACGATAAATAAAAATCATAATTTTATTATAAAGCATATTTTGTAAACGTAATTTTTAATGTTAACAATGTTTTTAATGATGTTTTAGGCATGAATATGCCCCGGAGAGGGGCGAAATATAGCCATTTTTAAAACAATTTAATTTGTTTATAATTTCAACCCTCTACGACCCACACAAAAGAAGACTATATTCAAAAAAAAGAGGGACACACGGAAAGTTTTTAAAGTTATTTAAAAACACAAGTATATATGTGATCTTTATTTCATGACTATACACGACAGATAATTAAAGTTAATACTCACTAAAAGCCTTACGATAAGGATAATGTAGAAAATAAAGTAAATTATATATTTTACTTTTATTAATTGAAAATTGTGTAAATATTAAATAAGAATAGTGTCATTATGAAAGAGGTGTAGTTCAATTACCAAACAACGTCTTCACACTTACTTATGGTATAGTTTAATGATTTTATGCTTTTTTAACCTATTATTGTCAAATTTGTTTATTTCCCTCCCCTCTTTATTAAATAAATTAGTCAAAGGTTTTAAAAGCATAAAATTGTTTCTGTTTACAAAATAGAAAGCAAGGAAAGCTATGTGCAAAACTAATTGGCAGACTATTTTACACGAATTAAAGTATTAATTTAGCAAAATTTAAAGAGCGCAGAGGGTTGAAATTAATCTGCGGGCTACTTTCGATAAACCACCTAAGTTTCATAAAAATCAGATGAGTTCATTTGGCAATTTAAAGATCTTTTGAAGATTTGCAGGTGTAAATAAATGTATGTTTGTGCGCATGTGGAAGAGAAACCTGCCTTGCTCTCCAAAGAAGGGGGCCTATAATAGCGGGGAAGTCAAAAATATTCTAGGAAAACAGTGCAAACCTTATATATACAGGGTGGCACATTTTAAATGGTCAGCATGTGCTTAATACTAGGAGATTGATAGGTAGGAGATTGATATAAAGCAAATTTTCAAGCAAAAATGTGGTAAGTTTACTGGACATAAGTCAAATTTTTAAGTGTGGAAGATAATGTCCGCGATAAATGACGGCTTGTTGATTTACGCATTCTTAGAGGTGCTCGGCGAAGTTGCGCATTACATTCTCTAACATCTCGTCAGGGAATCCGATTTTTCATTCCCTATTCAAAGGAGCGAAATGGTTCCAACAAGATGGAGCCACTGCACACACAAGTGTTCATGGATCGCGTGCGTCAAGTGTTTCTCAGTCGTGTGAATAATGTGAATGTGTAAAATACACAAGGACGTCATTTATCGGATATTATTTTCCACGCTTAAAAATTTGACTTATGTCCAGTAAACTTCCACATTTTTTCTTGACAATTTGCTTTATTTCAATCTCCTGGCTCTAGTATTAAGCACATGGTAACAATTTAAAATGTGGTCATCCGCGCTACGCAACCCTGTATATATTCAGCACATAACCAGTTTCCTTTATCCACTCACCAAATCCCCGTTACATTACCATCAAAATTTCATTAAAATCGGACGAGTAGTTTTTAAGTGCGCTGGTTTAAGTATGTTGGTTCACAAAAATTGATTGACAGACAGACCGACCGACCGACGACAGACACGGAACCGAAATTATTCCCTGATGTTTGAAACAGAGTTCTGTCATGGAATTTATTAAATCGAAGACAAAATTCGAAAAATGTTTCGTTCTTCAGAACGATCACATATCTTCCGTTACCTTCAGTAAGCTCGGAACAAAAAATTAATATTGAATATTATATTTACTTATTGTATAAAATATCACTTTTTAATCTTCTCTAATTATCGTAATTTTTAAAGCATTTTCAGAAACATAAAAGTAATGAAATCAATGTATTAAAAATGTCTGCTCTACATGTTCACGCCCTACATTATTATATAATAAAGCAAATTAAAAAAA
Source organism: Gerris lacustris (assembly GCA_951217055.1). Taxonomy (NCBI): domain Eukaryota; kingdom Metazoa; phylum Arthropoda; class Insecta; order Hemiptera; family Gerridae; genus Gerris; species Gerris lacustris. The sequence goes on from OX578284.1 coordinate 49,228,194, forward strand.
AATGTCAAACAAGTACTGATTAAATGGAATGAATTACAGAGTTATAAGATACTAAAACCTTTTACGATAATTTGCACGATGAAATTGAATTAAGTTTTGACTCCTCGTAAGCATGTTGTAAGTGATAACAGGTTGCAAGTGATTACACACAAAGCATTTAACTAACTCGATGTAAATCGAATAGCAAGATGTAAGTGGGGAACATTCTAACCCAATTGTAACACTCTAAATGCACAAAATTGGAATAGAAGATGAACATTTACAATGTCTGGATGTATTCGAATGGAAAATAATATTTTCAAAGTACTTAAATTTAAACATTCTCCTTCAATACATACAATCAAATAAAATTGTCCCAGGATATTAAACATACTAGAAATCTTTCACTAATTAAGTTTTAACGTTTTAGCCACCATTAAATAAATTAAAATCAAGTCTAAATATCTAATTGTATAGCGTCAGCTTTACTTCTACACTTTTCGTTCGAATAATTAAATTTTAAGTACAAATACAGTTTCTAATCGACATAAATTTATAAATCGACCTATTTACCAAATCGACTTTCAAATACAAGAGGCCAATGTTTACTATTGTAAAAAATTTTAGACAGTTTTATTAAATAAAATAACAGGTTAGTTAAGGTGAAACCAGCTTATTAAAGGCAAGCGGTAATCAAACGCCCAAGAGAATAAAGGTAATAGGAATCAGCCAATTTAGGTGGACAGAGTTGGCAACTTGACTTAAAAATTAAAAAAAAAAAAAAAAAAAAAAATGGTTTAATTTACTTAGTTGCCTACATATAGGTGAATAACCAAGTAAATTAGGTGACATTGTGACACCCTATATTTGAATACAAAGAAACTACTGAATACCTCTGTTAACCTATAATTAAGGTTAAATTAAGTATATATATATTTACCCATTACGGACCACCGTAACCATATTATGGTAACGGCAATTTTGAAATGGTTTTGACCCATGTACTGGTGCCATTTTTTACTGATAAAATAGTTTATAGCTTTATTATTATAAAAGTAGGTTTCCAATATACAATTCTTCCTTCTGCTTGTCTTTATGTGCTCAACTGTATATAAAAGTGAATTTTGAAAATGGAGCAAAATTTAGACCTCGACCATCTACAAGGTTTATTAGGGTAAGTAATTTATTTATTTATTTTTTATTTTTTTCTCCTATGGATTTTTATTTTAGAATGATGTGACAATTGTTGTATGTGTCTTTAACTAGGCTAAGTATAATTTATATAAATACAGAGCTGTTTAAATTTGAATGTTACCATATGGTTACGCTGGGAAGAGGGGTGCTATGCAGCACTCATAGTTGTCCTCTGCGTTACCATATGGTTACCCTGGGGATAGAAAGCTCTATCAAAAGTCAATTTATTAAAATTAATATTTTGTATTATACTACTTTTTAAGAATTATACTTCCCTATTTTTACTTTTTTCAGAGTGATGTTTAGGAAGATGAGGGAGATTTACCAGTAGATGTGAATTTAGCACCTCAAGACCCAGCAATTAATTCTGAAGAAGAATCGGGTAATGAAGATGAACACGATATTATACTTTATTTGCCAGGAAGGCAGCTATTAGCTAGGTTTGTATTGGTAGTTTCCGTTCTAGCAATTTATCAGAATTATCTTATTTATTTTTTCCGGAATTAAAGAGCAAACAACCTAAAGAGATGGACACTGCCACATTTGCGGAATGTACTGCTGCCAATTCATCATCTCTTTTCTAATCGACAATTACTTCTACTTACTCAATAGTGACTGGACATCCAACAGAATAAAAACCGGTAAGCCTAAATAGATTTCTGGAATATAACAAAGCTACAATCCCCGAGCCAAACATTCACTTCTATGCAGACAAATCACCAACCCAGATCTTAGAATTATTTTTTACTAAATCAGTTTTAAAGCTCCTGGTTGAAGAAACAGAAAAATATAGCAAGTTTAGGAGCAGTGAAAAGTAAAAATCAGAATTGCTACTGTGAAACGACATCCAGGACCCTCTGCGGTCCATAAATCCAGAATATCCGATCATATCGGATGGATCACAGTGTCCCCCCTACTTCTGATAATAAGAGGAAAAGATGTGATATTGATTGATGCAAATCCTATGTTATACACATGTGCAATAAGTTACAAATTGGACCATGCATTCTTTGTTTTCAACGTTTTACTATAAAAAATAATTTGATTATACTTAAAATTATAAAAAACTATATTGGCATACTTATATATTATAAAATAAATGATTATTGATATAAATATTATTGTATAAATAACACCTCTTCTACCCAACGTTACCACATGGTAACGCTGATGCTATGGTAAATGTACCTGGTCTTCCCAGTGTAACCATATGGTAACGCTAATTATCAGCTGAACTAATTATGAGAGATTTTTAAAATTATTTTTCCTGTGTTCTAATGGTCAATATTAGCCAGTTTTATGAATTTCGTTGAAAAATTCGAACAAAAAAAGATACGGTCCATAATGGGTTGTGACAAAACCCACTGACTTACTCCTAATTTTTTTAGGTCATTTTTTTATACATTTCTTTTTATCAAATTGTTAATAACTTTGGTTCTCCTCAATATTTTTCGATGAAACCGAGCCTACAAATGTGCAACATGTTTGCGCTCACCTTTGAAAAACATATTTTTTTTCGTTGAGCCAGTTTTGCGCCTATTAAGTCAGACTGGTGGTGACAGACACACATACATACACGAAATAAGTTAAGGCCAGATTCGGTTTTCGGAATGTATGAAATGAAAAAGTATACAAAAAAGAATTTATTCCTGACCAATGTACAGACAAAAGGTTATTTTTTTATTTATAGATATACAAAAGGGGGAAAAACAAAACAATTCAATTGACGTGTATCAACTTGACAGTTTGTCTGATTTTTTTGACAGGCTAATCAGTCTTATTTCATTTGGCTTTAGAAAAATCCCAAAAAATATATTCTTAAAAAAAATTGACTAAATTCTAGTAAAATCGTACTAAAAATCAACTAATATAACCCATTCTACAATTTTGAAACATCTGAAGCCAGTGAGATCAAGGGGAATCACAATACACACAATACACAGGTAAGCCAAATTAGTAGAAAAAATAATATTAAATAATTCAATAATAAAAATATTAAAATATTAACATTAAATAACTATACCCCTTAGTCTAAATATCCCGTCGTCTTTAGATATAATTAGAGACAACGGGGTATTTGTCTCTATCTCTATCTACTTTGGGACAAAATATAACATATATATCACACATCTGCGTAAAAAGTAATAATATCCTTTTGTTTTTATATTTATTTAGACAAAGGAATAAAAACTCTTCTAGAAGAGACTTAACTAAACTTGAATAGAAGTGATAATATCCCTTTGCATAATAAAATGTTAAGAAAAATGGATATGTGCCCTTCTAGGCACATTTTACTTTGTTCCACCTGTTTTATATTAAAGTGACTTATACAAAAATGTGATGTTCCTTTGTCCTAAACTACATTGGATCAAATACCCTTTTGTTTAATAGTTCTTAAATTGGTTACCCATCCTATTTTTCATCATTTTATGGATATCAATGTAGGTGGGTAACGAAGTAAAAGAGCACTATAAATTGTTTCTAGTTACATTTTATGTTTAAGAACTTCTGTCTTTGCGAATTTTTGATTGTCAATCGTTTTTTTCAATAAAATGACATGGTCTACTTACAATCTTACGAAAATATTGGAATAAAGGGGTTTATTGGTGTTAAAATACACATGTGATAGCAAAAATACTCAGAAATGGATGCACAAACACAATCACAAAAACAAACAATAAAAAATCGGTCCGAGACAACTCAGACAAACTTTCTCATATAAAAGTTCATAAATACTTAGCCCAGTGTATCCCATTTATTAGTTTTGTATGTACATTTAATTATTATTGAACATTTCATGAATATGTATCATAAAAACAACTTCCCCTGCGCGGGGAATCGAACCCGGGCTCTCTCCGTCCGCGTTTTAAGCTAATTTCTCAGGAACTAGATTTTTCCCGGAAAAACGGCTTATATCGTTGGATTCGTATTCAAATGGACTACATTTTAGAATTTTTTAATCAAAATCGTCGGAACCGTTTTCGAGAAATAATTTTTTTTCATGTTTTTTCAGAGTTTTTGGGGGGTAGCGCCCCCAAATTTTGAGCTAAAATTAATTTCTCGATTTCGCCTCGGGGTATGATTTTTCTGAACATGTATGCCAAATTACGTCAAAATCGGCCCAGTAGTTTAGGCTCCAGGTGTCTGCACAGACGACAGACGACAGACGACGGACAGACATTTTTTAAAAACCACTTTTTTGGACTCAGGGGACCTCAAAACGTGTAAATACATCAAAATCTCAAAATCGAATTTTCGCGCCATCACAATACTTTCTCTTTATATGAGAAAGTAAAAATGAATATCGAAGAATCAAGCCTATATAGTTAAGCACGTACAAAATCAACAATCGTTATTGAAATGAACTATAAAACCACAAACTCGATATATTGTACTTTAAATTGTTTTCATAACAGTGGTGTTTTGGTGCTAAATTAATTTGATTGTGCACATAATTGTGATCATATCCCTTAGTCTAATCAACTATTGAGATAAAGGAATATTAAATATAAAACTGCCCCAGGAGTCTCAATGTCTTGGGGAGACAAACACACAAACACAAAAACCTTTAAGACTTTTGTAGGGCAGACTATTTTTTAGAACCAAGGGGGGTGCTAAAGTAAAAAGGTGCCCAATTTATAAAAACACATATTGTTTAGAGCCGAGGGGGGTGCTAAAGTAAAAAGGTGCCTAATTTATAAAAATAAATAAAGTCAAACGGACAATTAGAAAAGTTGGTGCTTTGTAGCAAAAATTTAATTGGTTACCCACTCTATATTCGTTTAACATTTGCTTAAAAGAAATTCCTTTGTCTAAATAACTAAAAACAAAGGGATATATTTTAGTCTAAAGAACTTTTGGCCAATGGAACATCATTCTTCTACATGTAAGGGTGATAATATCACTTAGTCTAATTAACTATTAAGACATATAATATTGGTGTGGGTAACCAAGCAAATAAGTGGCAATTGTCTTTTTAGGCAAATATGAAGCTCAGTGACCACCAATTTTCTTGGTGTTTTAAATTGTTCCTTTCAATATTTGTACCTACAACTTTTAAACGGGTGATTTTTTTTATTAAGTGTTTTTTTAATAATATATTTGAAATATCAACGTACGCTCTTACAAGAAATTCTAAAATAATGGGGTTGTACGAATGGAAAATTAATTTTTTTGGGCATACTTTTGTTAACATAAAAGTATTTGAATATTAAAGGTAGTAATTATTTATTTAGAAAATATAATGTAACATAATATTATATGTGTATAAAATTTTTTAAACAGAGTTAAAAAAAGATCATTAATATAATCGTTTGGTTTATTTTATTTAAATTTTACTTTTCTTAACTTCCCCTTATTTAAAACTTTCTTGCTTTAAAGAAATATAATTTTGAATTTGTGGTTTTTGTATGTGATCATTTATATAGCATGTTTTAAAATATAGGGGGAAATATTTCGTTTGTTTAGGTAGTTGTGTAAGAGACGTGTGAACCCATGCGAAACTAATACTTTCCACTTTTTGTACTGAAAAAGAGATTTTTTATTTTCTTTTTGTTATATATATATATATATATATATATATATATATATATATATATATATATATATATATATATATATATATATATACTTTCTTTCTCTTTCTTCACGACTGGAATAAGTAATCACTAAGTTAAAGCAAGTGGAAAGAGGGTCGTAGAACGAGAGGGTCTTGGAACAGAAGAATAATAGACAAATTAAGGAAAGGCCAAAAATGCGCGGCTAGGAATAAATTTCATCGAATTAAAAAAAAAGAAATAAAGAAAACCTCTTTTAAAATGGAAAATTTAGAGAGCTACTATTTTTTGTTACAAATGTATACTATAAAATGTATGCAAATTTATATGTATTCAAATACAATTGCGGTTACATTGAATAGTTATGTTAATATAATTTATATATATTTTATATTTTTAATAAAGAGAAAAGATGATAGGCAGAATGTATCCCTCCGTTCCCCCAGAGGTGCCCATCCCCCCTAAGACCTGGGGCGCTAAAATAGTCAATGGCGCTATTCATCCCCTGCTATCAATGGTCATCCTCCTTCTGGGCAACCCTGTGTTTTCCTACAGGGGAAGCTAACTAAGGATTTCTGTGTTTCAACACAAAAATTAACAATAATATTTCTTCATCGTAATTTATGTGTATTGCATTTATAAATTCGTTAACAAATATTCATAATACAACTAATGTTATTATCAATCTCGAAGTCATGTTTAGTAATTATTTCAACTTTTATAATTTTCAATACAAATATTAAATTTATGTTTTGTTTTAGGGACAGGCGAAATGAATCAAACAACGGACTCTATGAGATCTGGAGACAATGAAGTAACTGTTTGCCCTGTATGTTAACACCATTACAAAAACTAATATTTGGAATAAGATTTATTAAATGAAAATTTAAATCTTAATTGCTTCAATAATCGGCACTGATGATAGCCAAAAGACTTGTAGAAGCTTAATGATGCTTTTAAAATTATACAAATATGTAAAGAACACACAAAAACTTTTTAAAGGCCACAAGCCACAAAGATTAATACCTACTAACAAAAACACCAAATATATATTTGTATTCAGAGCGTCCTCCTCTTTCATTTAATACCCCCAACGTAACGCATTTTCTTTAAAACAAAAATGTCAACTCCTTAAACTTTAACCCCATGTTTTAGAGGTACGATCCATGTTTTAGAGGTATGATGTTTTGGGGCTTCCTTATAATTTTCCAATCTTTGAGTTATTACAAATAACCAGGAAATTTAAAATTGAGTGATGTAATGTTGTTGTTGTCGTACACCTGGAGGGGGCAGAGGTGGAAGGGTAGAGTTGGTGTGAGTTGGGCGTGACCTTGAGAGTGGGAGCATGGTCTAGGCTAGGGAGTCAGGAGTGGGTCTCAAGTGACATAATACCTACTGTAACTTTTAAGTTTCACATTTTTGTGTTGGGTACTGTTAGATGGATGGTGTTTATCAAAAACGACTTAACCCACAAAATTGAATTTTTTGGGTTAACACTTTTTTCTTATTATTTATGGTTTACTGGCCGTTTTTCAATAGGACTTCAACCTTTAAAATATAATAATAATAACAAAAAATAGAAAATAAGTTATTGAAAGTTGAAGTATTGTAATTCTTTGTTTCTCAAAAAGGATTTAAGTAACTTTAAATTGTATTTGTTTTACGATTTGCTTACTATCAATTTTGCTAAAAAGAGTCAAGTGAATTATTTGAAGCCAAGTAACTATACTAAAATGGCATATCTCCCATTTACAATTTACAATAAAGTTCCAAACAACACATTTTGTTAAACTATTTTTCAATAAAGACTCAAGCTCAGGAATCAACCCACGATCAAGCAGGCCGTGTCCCAAAACTTCAATTCGCAACACAAACTTAACCCATGAAAGGTTAAATAGCTAGGCTATGATACCGAATTTGTTTGGTTTTTCCAGACTGTGCTCTTGTTCTTGTACCTTTTATTTTTTGTGCTATTATATTAGGTAAGTGATTAATAATACCTACCACAACATTATAAATAAAAAGCATTTTATAAGCAACATTTTACATATTGATAGCAGATATCGCAGGCAGAGGCACGCTGGAGGTGGGTTCTTGTCTAATAAAATACATTAATGAACGCGTTCGTGCGAAAGCACTGATACTATGGTCAGGCAGTTGTGGTGGTCAAAATCGTAGTATTAAAAGCAACTAATAATTTATTAGCCAAGCGAAACATTAAAGTAATGTTGGAATGCAGAAAAAAGTTGTTACGCTAAGAAAAGAAGATATTTTTTCTGCAGATAAATTAACGGGTGCCATTACAAATCGTAAAAAAGATGTCACCAAAAATAATGTATCGTGGCTCCAGACCCAAGACATTGAACTGCAAAGATCTACTCCACTGACTTTGTACTTTAAAAACAACGTAAACGGTCCTGTCCAACAAGTAGACATTTCAAAGAAAGTAAAAAACAAAACTTCTGATGTGGTACCAATCTCTTAAATCGAAATGAACATTCGTTGGCCCATTGGAAGGACGATGTCAAATGAAAAAAATAAGATGTGAAAGATATTATAAAACTAATAGCGAAATATGTCATGGACTTATATAAGCAAATTTTACGCACTCCAACCGGAGATTTAATTGACGTCGTAGAAGGATATGGGTTAGAAATTAACTTTAAGTAAGAAAATGAAGAACAAGACGACGAATAATATGTTTATCTACTCACGGCAGCAAAATTAAGCATTACTTAACTGTTTTTAGGCTGAAAAGTACTATTTCGCTGCTTTGTTGTTAAAATATTAAAAACAGCCAGAAAAGTAGTTGAAACGGTCACGGAAATATTTCTCTGCCTATGCATGGAAACATTTCCCTGCATAGGGAGAGAAAGCACAGTGTTGGCGTTTACCAGTGCGTGTTCTAACATTTGTTTTTGTGTGTGTTTAGTTTCATTTTAATTTAGCTTTATTACAAAGCAATGTTATATTATATTAATGCATTAATATTTTTACCTATGCTTCTATTTAAATCTTAAAGCTTCCATCTAAATAGCGTGAGTAGATAAAATATTGTATGCAACAAGGCAGGAAGCATTTCTGCCTCGTGTATATTGCCTGCGTCGGCTTTAATTCGGCAGTTAATTTTCATAGCCTTTCCTGGCCCTTGCTCGGAGGCAAACTTAATCACTCGTCAGTAAAATTCCATTTTGCTGCCTAGAGTTATAAATAACTATTATTTTATTTTATGGTTATTATTTTAATTAAGTAACAATCTTTACAATATTTTTTACTCGTTCTAATTTTACGTTTTGCTTCCGACCTTACCGAAGGTAACGGAAGCTATGTGATCGTTCTGAAGAACGAAACAATTTTAGGTCTCCGATTTAAAAAATTCCAAGACAGAAATCCGTTTCAGACATCAGGAGCATTTTGGTTCCGTGTCTGTCTGTCTGCCTGTCGTTCAATTTTTGCAAAAACTACACGTCCAATTTTAATGAAATTTGGGTGGTTGGTCATGAGTAGCCCATTATTGGTCCCATAAAAGTTTCAACCTTTTGCGCTCATTTGTTTCTCTTCCACATGCGCACAAACATACATTTATTTACACCTATAGCTTCAAAAGTACTTATCTGATTTGTATGAAACTTTTATAGTTTATCGAAAGTAGCCTGCAGATAGCCCTAGATTAATTTGAACCGTCTGCGCTCTTTAACTTTTGCTTAATTGATACTTTAATTCAAGTAAAAAATCAAAACAATTTTGACACATTAAATAACAAACAAACAAACAAATAATTGTGGGGAAAACAATTAAACAAATTAAACAATAATGGCTTGTAAAAGCATAGTCAATAAAGTACGTGATAGAATGCGAGGAAGCTATGTGCCACACCAATTGGCAGTCTATTTTTAATAATCAGTAATAAATAGTTTTTATTATTATTTCTTTTAATTACATTATTTTAAAGATTAACTTTACCAACTTGCACAGCATCTGTTCAGTGCACCTCCATATCTCTAACCTCATCACCTTTTAATTATACCATATCTGCTATCTACTGCCCTCCAAGTCAATCTGTTACACAACAAGACTTCCTATCCTTATTCCAATCCTTTGGTCCTAAATTCATTGCTGGTGGGGACTACAATGCAAAGCACCCCCAATGGGGGTGTCGTGCTCGTAATCCTCGCGGCCTCTCCCTCCAAAAAGCTCTATCCTCTACCAATTACCACATCCTTTCACCTGGTGAATACACCTACTTTCCATCAGATCCTAACAAATTACCTGATATATTAGATTATTTCATAACCTCTTCCCTAGCTAACCTTCATCCAACTGCTTCTGTACTTCATGACCTTTCCTCTGACCATAGCCCTGTTATTCTCACACTGGATCTTTCCCCTTCTGAAATTCCTCCCAAATCTAGACTAACTAACGGACATGTTGACTGGAACCTATTTCAAACTCTAATTGAACAGAGACTCGACCTTAATGTTTCATTAAAAATACATGAAGAAATCGACGAAGCCGTACAGTTACTGACCGACACGATACAGACTTCAATCTGGGACTCGACAGTACCATATGTTTACAAGAAAGACTATAGAAAAAGTTTACCGACTGACATACGAGTTTTAATAACTGAAAAAAGACGTGCTAGAGCCCGTTGGCAAGAAACTCGTTATCCATCAGACAAACGTACTTACAATACTATTCGTAGACAACTAACTAACTTACTCAAACGATACAATGAGGATAGATTTGCAGAATTCACGTCAAACATTACGGACAGAGACAAATCTTTATGGAACGCGACCAGACGACTCCTCTCCTATAAATCTACTCCTTCCCCACTCCTAAATCCTGACAATTCTTGGGCAAAGTCGGAAACTGAGAAGGTGGAGGTCTTTGCTCAGCACCTTACCGAAATGTTTTCCCCACATCCTGATATAATAGACCCCAACCATGCAAATAAAATAATCAGTGACCTACATTCCCCTCTCCAGTTATCTCTTCCTCCAAAAGCCTTTAATCCCTCAGATGTAATTTTTACAATTAAACAACTTCAATCAAAAAAATCTCCTGGCTACGACCTCATCACATCTCAAATCCTCAAACACCTTCCTAAAAAAGGCATCCTTTTTCTCACCCATGTCTTTAATTCCGTCCTAAGAACCACACACTTTCCTGCACAGTGGAAATTCGCCACCATAGTAATGATACCCAAACCTTCTAAACCTAGTCACCTTCCTTCCTCCTATAGACCTATTAGCCTTCTCCCAGTAATGGGTAAAATCCTAGAAAAACTCCTACTTCGCAGACTTATTCCTATCCTCACAAATTTCCTTCCAGATCATCAATTTGGTTTCCGTACACATCATTCCACTATCCAACAATGTCATCGCATTGTCGATGTCATTGCTTCCTCCCTTGAGAATAAAAAGTACTGTTCAGCTGTCTTCCTAGACGAGTCACAAGCTTTTGACAGAGTATGGCACACTGGCTTGCTTTGGAAGCTCAAGGGCATCCTACCATTCACCTATTACCTTATCCTCAAGTCCTATCTCACTGACAGATTTTTTCGTGTAAGTCTTGGATCTTCCTTTTCTGTTATTTGCCCTGTGAGTGCTGGAGTACCACAGGGTAGTATCCTAGGACCTCTTCTCTACTCCCTATATACTCATGATATTCCCCAGCATCCCTTAACATTCCTTGCCACATTCGCAGATGATAAGGCAATCCTTTCTGTCCAAGAGAACCACCTCCTTGCATCTGATAATACCCAAAGTCATTTGTTACTCCTCGAACCTTGGTTAAGGAAATGGAGGATAAAGATAAACGAACAGAAAAGTGTTCATGTCACTTTTGCTCTTCGTCACAACACCTGTCCTCCAGTCACCCTTAATCAAGTTCTCATTCCTCAGTCCGACTCCGTCCGATACCTTGGCCTTTTCCTTGACCGACGATTAACGTGGCAACTACACACAAAAACAAAACGTACTGACATCACACGACGATACAAGTTACTGCTCGGTCTTCTTGATCGTAGGTCTAAGATTTCTCTTAACAACAAGCTTCGTATTTATAATGTAGTTCTAAAACCAGCTTGGACCTACGGTCTGGAAGTGTGGGGCAGCACCAAGCCTTCCAATTCCCATCGTCTCCAAATCCTGCAGTCAAAAATCCTTCGAAAAATAACCAATGCTCCTTTCTATGTTTCTAACCTTACTCTCCACGAAGATTTGAATGTGCCCTTTGTCCGAAATCTAACCATATCCCGATATAAAAAATTCCATGAATCCATATCCCACCATCCAAATCCTCTTGTACAACTCTTGTCCTCTCTGTTCATCCCAAGCAACCCACCAAGACGTTTGAAGAGGAGGTGGCCTAGAGATCTCTTACCTTAAAATATCTTTTTCCCTTAAATTATGTTTTACTATTATTATTATTACTGTACTTTCTTTTTTTAAAAAAAAAAAAAACAAACAAAAAAAAAACCAGTTATTATTGTCTATTCCTAAACGTGTAAAATAAGTAATATTAATCTACTTTATCATTATTTTATTATCAAAAGTTATCTTGTATTATAATTATTTTACTATTCTTACTGCTAAGGAAGTGTAGTCACTGGACTACTTCTTCTTCATGTCTTTCCCGCCACATAACCTATGTTATCATTATCACTTGTTACAATTCAAATTTGTAGTTGTGTTATCGAATAAAATTATTAAAAAAATAAAAAAAGTAAGGAATCAAAGCAAGTTTAATTCTTTTTTGACAGTTTGGTTTTGGAGACCCCAAGAGTAATATTTTACAATATGGAATTAAGTAATTATAACGCGTAAATGAAATGATAAAAAGTAGCTCAGCTATTTTGCAATAACGAATCAAGTGACTTTAACTCTCTTTTTAAAATAGGATCTAACCAGCACTAACAGTTTCTAAAATGACTTAACCCACAATATTTGTGGGTTGAGTCATTTATGTGAACCAAAAAGGAGTGTAAATCGCTTTGTAATAAGTATTTTTTTAAATAAATTAATTATAACATTATCCTGTAATGAAGGTTTAATCTTTAAGTGATGTTATTTAATAATACCTAATAAGAACAAAAAAAATCTTTCTAAAAAGTATTGTAGTATTTATTAAATGGAAAAGTTCAGTTGTGAACACAAACCTACCATTTTCTCAATTCGGAATGAGTGTGGGTTGAGTCGTTTTTGATAAACACCATCCAGATATACAATTGCATTAACGACAGGCAAGACAAACAAAGGAAATTATAAGGGCCCTCGGTTTTTCCTACGGACCTTAAAAAAACAATCTGACAAAGAGACAAATTTCTATTTCTTTAACTCTTTTAAGCAAGGAATTTATTTTACTCGGTAAAGTAATTTAGAGGTGGGTAATCAAGTAAATGAGTACCTTAAATAGCAAGTCTTTCAGGCGAACACCGCGTTTTGAGTGATGTGAATACCGACGTTTCGATTCCACTACCCACTACTATAGCATCTATAGGGGTGTTGACTTAAAGCTGCAACGAACTGATTAGTTAGAAGTATTAAACTGAGAGTTCATAGTTTGTAGCTTCCGATTCAATATCACATTACTCAACTCCCCCTACTGGTGATTTTAGCAATAAATGCGATATGTCTGACTTTCCATCAGCAAGTATAGGACTTTTCTTGAAAACCCTTTTAAAAAAAATACGTGTGGTGTCGTAGGACACCCGGTAGGAACGAAGTTTCTTACGCTTTTCATTAAATATAAATTATAAAATCGCTGTAATAACTACGTATACATGGTGGAGTTAAAAAAGAGACAAAATTAAAAGTAACTAACTATTTGTACTAGCGGAGTTAAGGCAAAATTAAATGAAAATCTTTTTATTAGCTTTGAAGCGAGCGTCTTTCAATAAATAATGTATTGTATATTGAGAAAAAAGGTAAAGATAAATTTATAGTTAAAGCAGATGGTTGTAGAACGAAAAAGAACTGTCCTCCCAGGCCCCGTTGGCATATTACTCCAATTAAATATTAAAATAAAAAATATAAATCATTAACTCACAAAAACTTCTGCTTGTATCAGGTTGAAATGTTACATGCTTGTTTCAATTGTACTGTAGGTGATGTATACAAAGTTTCATTTAAATCTTTACGTTAGAACGTAAGATAACGTTGTTTTCTTTATTTTAATCGGTTTGGTCCGCTTTAATAAATTTAGCGATCTTTATCACTTCATAGTAGTGTCGGTGTTCGTTTTACTAAAAAAAATTATTTAAAAAAGTTGTTTGTCTCATTAAATAGATGAAGTTAAAATTTTTTCACGTCCAATAATTCAAATTTTAAATTCGAAGCTTACGTTTACGCGAGCGTTGCGCGTGAACGCTTGGGCGGATAACGTTGTCCAACGAAGTTGTCCCTGACATTGGTAAAATGAACATGTGTACCAAGTTTCAACTAAGTTGGTCAACTTTTAGATTTCGTGACGGATTTTGCGTAACAGTGATTTTGTGACGGTGATTTTGTGACGGAGATTTTTTGTCGTTTTTTTCGGATTCACTCCCGGGCTCCAGAACGTGCCATAAAACTTCGTTCCAAAAGCATTTTAAATTCAATTGTGGAAGCCTATACTTACAAGATATGATCTAATATTTATTATTTGAATATGTTATTGACTTAACATGATTATTGATTGAATATGTTATTGTAATATTGGATGTTTATTTCTTTATGGAATACAGTTCGAGTACTACGCTGCGGGTGGTTGGAGAAGGCCAAGGAGTGTGTGGACAAGCAATGTTCAAACCATGAGAAAGATGTATCCGGGAGAGAAATACAGTGCTAAGCAAGAAGTACTCTCTCCTCAGCTATCTAGAGTACCCTCACAGTATCATTCATCTTATATATACAGGCAGGGATTATCTCATTCAGTAAGTCAAGCGATAATTGATAATCGTTGGTAGGCCCATTTATTACCGTGATGGATGAAAATTATAGGATCTCGAGGTTAAAAATTTAAAAAATCTTAAGTTTAGACATAAAATAATTGCTTTGGTAATACCTTTAGCTCAGATAACCGGAGAATAGTAAGACATGATTAAAGTACGGTTAAATTATCCTTCCAGGACTACCTGTCCCATTATCCCAATCCTCGAAACCCCAAATCTATCTTCGCCATTCACCATTCATATTGAAAATCCATTTCGACGCCTAAAGAAGTAATTCTATTATATTACTCTCTAACCAAATATTCTGTGACTCTATTGTCTTGAAAACGGTCTAATAAATATCCATAGATCGAAAGAATCTAGAAAAATTGTTTATAACTTAAACGATTACATGTAAAGTAATGGCCCATAAAACACACGCATTTATCAGCCTACCCTCAAATTCAAATGGGTTGGATGTAACTCATATGGATGTAACACATCTGAGTGCATTGCCCATAAATAAACGGTGACCTGAATATTACAAATTAGAATTGCTTTCAGCCTATAAACTATACTCCTATTATTGGTGCTTTAAGTACCAGAGTTTGGACAACCTAAAACAATAAATGTGGTGGTCAGAGATTTTGGTCTTACGATAATCGTGTACGACAACGGCCTGCAGTTAAACTGTATTTGTGTACACGCCCCTTTGGAGTTAAAGCTTCATTTTAAAACCAAGTACTCATAGTCCAACAGGCCTGTCAGTTTCGACTGAACAGTCGATCGCCGGATCTTGTTTTTATTGCGGCAGTGTTATACACACATATTCGACCGGGCTGTAGATTGTCCAGTCTAAACTAACAAGCCTGCTAGATCGTGTGGTGCGTTTATAGCTTTTGTTATTACGTTATTACATTAAAAAAGAAAACACTTAAGTAGAATAAGAGGGTATTAGTAACAAATATATTAACTTAAGTTATTTACTACAATCCAAGACACTTCAAATAGCCTTTCCTCCAAGAAATAATCATGTTAGAGTAATGCAGTTTCAAAGTTCTTTTAAGTCTATTCGACTATTATTATATAATTGAATAGACTGCAATTTATTATAGTATTGATTATAACTACATATGAGCGAAAACAATATATACAATATATCTATTTACAGATGGAACAATAAAAACCATTTACAATACATCTTTTACCACTTATAGTTGTTGCCACTAAATACTTATAATCCTGCACTTAGGAAGTCCTCTTAATATAGTTATTTATTGTTTAGATATTAATAATAACACTAAGGAAAGGATATAAACCATATTTAAAACCATCGGTCGGTCCGTGAAAACTAAGAAGCACTTCATAACAACTCTCAAATACGTATTTTTACTGTGATAGTCCCAATTCCATAAATTTGTGCAAAATTATCGTTACATGTTGCAAGAAGACATTGAAAAGGATAACTAAATTTTCCTAAGAACTATGTTTGGGGAAAACGTTTTCTTCAGTATAAATTTTCTTCGTAGTTTTTGGAAGTATCATCCCCAATTCTAGAGCTTAATTTATTTTACGAATTCACCTCGCAGACTTTTCCTGATATTTCCCGACATTTCCTAAATTTATATATCAAATTCGTCTGCATAGTCAAACATTATTTTGAAAACCACTTTTTTGGCCCCAAGAGACCGACGTGAATATCCCGAAATCTAAAAATCGAATTTTCGTGCCTTCAAAATACTTTACACGTATCTTGTATATGAGAAGGTAAAAAAAAGAACTAAATTTAGCCTTGGCAGTACGATTATGCGGGGAATTTCTTTTCCAAGATATAATAATAATTTTCTTCAATCTTCGGCTTTATTGTATGAGAATCAACAGCCCAACATGCCTGACAGTGTATTATGCATATTCCTTCGACGCTTTTTACGACTTTACAACCTTGTTATTTTTTTGGTGGGAAGGTTTTCGTATCAAAACAACCCCCTCCCTAATGTCGAGTGAAAAAAACAAAGTTCGATAATCTAAATATAGTCTTGACACTAGAAACAACTTTTTTTTACCACATATCAACAAGGAATGTTTTCGGGTGGAATAAATTATACCAGAATTTGTGGAGGTGTGTGTGGGTTTTTTTCAACACCATAGATTCATTTTAGAAGGGGCTTCGAACCTAAAACGTTTCCAAATGGCTCGAGTTAATGTGATGTATCCGGGGTTTTTTGCGATTTGCCTAATTTCACTGTAATGGGATGGAATCGTGAAAAAGAGGGGGAGATGTTTGGCGAAAGATTCTTTTTTTTTTAGTGTCTTTGGTAACCTATTTTGAGTTTTAGCTCCTTTTTCGTGGTAGAAAGGCTATATTCATACTCATTTAAAAGTCATCTTTAGCGCTTTTTTTTCCACGAGGCTTAAAACTTGAAGCGATCTCTCTTTTTACAGAGCTCATTATAATGACACGACCCCTCTTACCACTGTGCATGTCATTAGACCCTCAGCACTGCTTCCTAGCTAACATGGCATTAAATGTATTAAATTTTCATCTAACAAGATGCCTACATCTCAAAAAGTTTTTTTATATATATAAAAACAAACTTAAAAACCCACAGAATCTTTGAAGTATATAATTTGAGGGAACGGCCACTTTAAGTTAGACATGTTTAAAATGTAGTATGCGTCTAACGACCACTATGCAGTGAAGTATTAACATATTATATATTTGATGGTACTAAAATATTTAAATTTTAGTTGATACATTTTGTGTTATATTCAAGCATTTCCTTTCTAAACCAAGCTCCTCTAACGATGTTAATCTTAGTAGGTTGAATTTTGTACAAATAAAATAAACTTTAAATCAACAGATAATAAATAATCCATTAATCTTCTAAAATGGTTGAAACTAATCACGTTATTTCTCATAATAAACTAATTAATATTGACTCCGAGACTTTTATTTAGAACAAGTCAAATCGCTAGCGCGTTGCGTGATTAATCCTTAACTTTATATATTACTTGGCATCGCGTGGCCCAATCATTGAAGGGAGCTTATAGTAATAAATATCGAGATAATCATGATGAGTTCATAATTAAAGGCTGGGGGCAAAATGAAACGCAAGTAAGGCGGATGACGTAGGGAGACTCCACAGATTTCTGTAAATTAAATAGTTTAAACTTTAAATGAATTGAGCCTGAGGGTGGGGTGACGTAGGGACGGCTTCCCGTGGCCCTGCGAACTGCAGACCGTTGTAGCCGAGCCAAAGTTTTCTGCGATCACTTGTCGTCGACGTCTGTGATTTTATTTATTCCGTTTATCTACATCTACTATCTTCTCTCTTTTTATTTGATTAAAAAATGGTAAAACAACTTATTGAGGCTGTGAGAACATAGGAAGTGTTGTACGGTACAAGTCATTAAGGCAATAAGCAATAGAAATTAAAAGCCGTGATATGGGAAGAAATAGCCAGGGGGATACCGTTTGATTATCTCATTGCGTAGGCTTCCGCGGTTGATCATTAAGATCACCAAGATCAAGTTCTAAGCCTTCTGGTGGTGAGCACGTCATTTTTTATGTGCTTTCCAACGTTTCGCCTCCTATGCTGGAGGCATCTTGATGTTGTTCTGAGCATACATATTACCACTGCTCCTGGAGGCCAATTCTGTAACTTTTTTGATATATATCAAACATTGCTATATATCAAAGTGTTGTTATATAATGTAGTGAATCTGTAAAGTGATGCCAGCACTGCATGTGGCCGAATGCCGAACTACGACTGAAATACACGTCCCATTTTGTAGCTGTCAAAGTTTTATTGTTTATTTGTTTGACTTTATTTACTTTCGGTAGTTTTATTTGTGTTGTGTTGTGTTGTGTTTTATAAAGGTAAGTGAAACTTGCGTGTTGTATTTTTATGTGAAGTATTATAATTTATATTAATTTTTGTATGAGTATACATATTACCGATGTAAAACAATATAGATAGTCTATAAAAGATTACGAGCAAAACTACTTTAAGCAATTTATTCGTATGGTTATAAATGCATATGCGATTTAATTACAACACTTTAACATTCGGTAATTTGGTATAGCTAAATGAATGCTGCTGAATGCAGTCATCCTGTCAAAAAATGTAAGTACTTGTATTTTTACAATTGTAGTTAAAGAAGCAACAAAACGAGATAATAAATGTTTATTTTATATAGAACACGTATATTGTGTAACATCGGTAATATGTATACTCATACAAAAATTAATATAAATTATAATACTTCACATAAAAATACAACACGCAAGTTTCACTTACCTTTATCTCTCAATATGCCGGGTATTACAATTATTATAGAGTAATTAAAAAAGTTCAACACAACACAAATAAAACTACCGAAAATAAAAATAAAGTCGTAAAAAAGTGAAATGAAAGGTATTTCAGTCCAAAAACAACAATGGCGTCACTTTGTTTTCATTTCGACTTCGATTTGATATATAACAACATAACCTGACGAATTATATCAACAACAATTTTGAGTTGCTATATATCAACTTTCTCTTTATATAACAACAGACAAAGTTACAGATTCACGTGACAGGTTGCACGCGCATCTTCATATCAACTTTTTGATATATAACAACATGAAAAGGGAGGTTTCAAAGTTACAGAATCTGCCCCTGGACATTCTCTCTAGTCCTCGTTGTCCCTTGCTCAGAACAGCATTACACCCCTGATGATGATGCCTCCAGCACAGGAGGCGAAACGTCGGAAAACATATCAAACGCGTCACCACCGGAAGATCTAGAACTTATATACACATGATATTATGTATGTAGATAAATTAAATTATAATAGTTTCTTAATCCTAAGATCTAAAAGTGAACGATTTCGTATGCCTTCCTTCCCGTAAGACGCGAAATTCAATATTATTTTCTTCAGTATTTCGAACTAAGGGCAGAATTAATGTAGATGTAAAGCCTTTGTTACCAGATTCATTTCCCTGAAATATACGTTTCCTAAATCCTAATATAACCTTATACTAATAACCCCTACTACAACCACTATAACCTGCAACGCATTCTTTCTACAACCATCCACCGCTATAAGCACACCACGAAAAATATTCTCTTTAACGTGATTCTCTCACCACTTTTATACTCTAAAATATTTTTCGCATTTGAAAGATATTAGGAATTTTAATTGTCAGTTAACTAATAAAAGCTAGTGATGGTAGTTAGACAGTTATACGGATCACTTGTATGAGCCTAGCAATTAGGCCCTTATTAGTCCAATTTTAATATCCCCGTATAGTAGATAGTCCAGCCATTTCACACATTATACCACTGTACAAAGACGGTGCTTGGCTTCCGCTGGTAGACTCGTAATAAACAGCTTGGTTTTCCAGTAAAATCCACGTCACGATGGGGTTGAACATTCCATAAACCTTCTTTAGATTGTTACTCCCTTCTGTTTTGTTATAAGGGGAGTAAAAAAGTCTAAAGAATTGCCGGGTTTTATTTTTAATGTAAACAGATCAAACCAACAGTGAATCTCTTTATGTTTTTGTCAAAAGGATACAGTTTAACAAAACCGCATTAAATTCAAGTAATTTTGAAACAGAATGTAACAATTTACGACAGATAATAACGCGTAATTAATCTCTAATTCAGATTTGATTAAATCTCCAAAGTTTCATTCCCGCGTTGACTGTGCATAGTTTAAAGTTAGGTCTAAATCAACAAAATGTTATCTTGGGTGCTTGAAAATTTATTTTTGCTCCGTTAACGATTCTCAGCTCCAGAATGTTTAATAGACTTGCGGAGAGGGGAAAATCTATTAAATTTGCATTTGGCCCTACGTTAAGTCTTGTCAGTGTTACCCCTCTTCTCTACCGAAAGCGTTAATTATCATAATTATGCCCATAATTATCTCGGAATACTACTAATTATAATTCAAGGGCCCCGTGCGAAACATGTTTAGAAATATAACATCGAAAAGCAAGATTTCACGAGCTGGTCAAATCGTATGTTCAATTAAATTAAACACTTAAAAGACTTTATAGTTTGCAACGTCGAGAAAAGCGTCTAGTCACTGCTCTCAAATAAAATATAGATGAAATCGATGCTGGCTTTAGCGATTTATTTAAGCTAAAAATAAGCTAGACAGACGATACCGCCAGGCCACGTGTTTCACCGCTTTAAGTGGTAGATCAACTAAGTTATAAATTAGTTAATAAAGTTAGAAACTAGAGATCATATAATGAAAAGAATTCAAAGATTAGTTACGATCGAATTCATTTGGCAACAAAAATGAACGGAGTTCGACCAACATCGCAATAATAACAACTGACTTTAACGGACCATCTCTAGTGTTTATTACTTTTTATTCTTAGAAACACAGTTCCTTTATGACGGTACAATATCTGATTATAATAAGAAGGAGAGATCTCTAGAAACTTAATTGGAAGGACTGAGAAATAGTAGGATTTACTACACAGTTTCTCAGCCTCAGGGTAATTCCTATAAACCCATATATTTTATTGTACCGGCTTTAAATCTGAAATGACCTATACCAATGCTGGGGGAAAATAAAGTAAAGCAGAAGAGAGAATTGAAGCGGCAACTGGATCACACACTGCTATAACTATTCCTTCTTCCTTTTCCTCTATACTTCCTTAATAATAATAAAATTTATTGATATAAATATAAAATTTAATAACATATGAACATTTAATTATAGTCACAGTACTAAAAAAAATAATTTCATTCCCCTTGTGGACAATAATAAGCTTCTTGATTTTAATTTAAAAATAAATAATTTAAAGAGGAAACCTTTATAGTCTAAACAATAAATAATTGGCTCATTAGTCTACATATTTTAATAATTCAATAGTATAAAATAATATTCCTTTAGCAATGGTTAAAAAAATAATATAACCTGACTTTGGCACTCCTTTAGATTGTTACTCCCGTTATAAAAAAACAAAAAAAAAAAAGGGGAGTGGCAGTCTAAAGAAGGTGTATGGAATGTTCTTCTTTAGACTGTTACTCCCTTTATAAAAACAGAAGTGTGATGTGCCTTTGTCCTTAAGTACATTGGACTAAACATCCCTTTTTCTTAATAGTTATTCAGTCAAAGTTATTTATATTCTAAAAAAAACATAAGGGAGTAACAATCTAAGGAAACACTCTATCCTCTACCGTACCAAATACCTTATAGGTCTGAATTACCTAACTCAACTTATTATAAACCAGTATCTGATAACGCCAAAGGCGGCAACCTATTTTCCTAATTAAAATTCAATTAAAATTGTATGAATTGTAATATTACTATTTCTAAAGTAGGGTAGTGTTATGTTCAAGTTAAACGAACATTATTAGGTTTAACTATGTAACTTTATTTTATATTTATGAAGTTAACATTGTCATATACAATACTATAAATAACATATTTACATCACAGGTAGGGCGAGACTATTTGAGCATAAGGGCAAGTTGGGCAATTCAAATATCTCATAAACTACGGTTGTCCGAGAATACTTCAAATTAATGACGGAAAGAGGGGGATGAGGGAGGGGAACGCATCGCTTGACATCCCATTGCCGCGCCGCGATCGTGTTAGGTGCACTGACGCTTTGTTTCTTTTGTTAGTAAATAGTATAAAAATAAGTTAAACCACACACTTGCTCAACTTACCCCCACCACGGGGCAGTTTGAGCAACTAGAAAGTTTCTCGCATTAATGGTAATATCTTCTAAACCACATCTGAAATTGTTTTATTTTCTGAAGAAGTTTCAAGCAGGGTAAATTACTTATCTAACATTGAAGGAATCAAGTAAATCTGATGCTACGTTTAAGAGTTATGATAGATAATATAAAACATTGCTGCAACTAGCCCCGCCCTACCCCACATATATTTTTATTCTTTTGACATCCATTTATATAAACTTAATTTAATTTCAGGTGACTGATCATGGTAACTCAACATGGATTGAAGTTAAAACGGCACTAAAACACGTTATGATCGGGTTTTTCGCCAGTTCTCTGATCGCATACGTCATCGGACTCTGCAGTTAACTGTTGGAAATCAGTGTATTCAAATTCTGATCCACATAGGAAAATAGTGTTTTGTCCATTATTTATATTTTTTTTTTTAACCCAAGGTGTTTATTGTGAACATTTAATGGTATCAAAAGCCATTAGGTTAGTAATGCGTCCATTAATAATATTAAAGATTGTGCTTACGTCCATACTCAAAAAACAGCAGTGTTTTCTTTATATTTTTGTTTACTTTCTTTAGGATTCGGGAGGAGAAACTCCTTCTTTCACTTCTTAGCCATCGATATAGCATTATATTTTTCTTTGTGACAAGCTCTTTTTTTTTTTTTTTTTTTTTTTTACATTTTCGAGTAGGGTAAATTACCACCAAGCTAACCACCTCTAACCACTTTCCCCATGAATGAAACATCATATCGAATGCAGTATCGATAGTGGACGACGAGTGGCAGGTTACACTAAACAACCGGGAAGGCAGGTAATTAACCAGTACCAGTGGCGTATCCATAGGGGGGGGGGGGGGGGGCACATAGAGCCCGTGCCCCCCCTCTCCCCCAGACCCAGTAGAGTAAAAAAAAATACCGCCGTATTTTTTTTTAATACATATTTTTTACATTCACCTCAGAAATGCATAAAAGCGCTGTTTTAAGAGTTCATATGTATTTTCAAAATTTTCCCCGGACCCATCGCCATAATTCCCCCCCCCCCCCCCCCCCCTAATTGGGGGGACTACTTTGAAAAAGTAGTCCCATTTTCTTGTTAACACTACGAATACCCCTCCCCCTCCATCTAAACTGACTTAGAATGTGCCTCCCCCCCCCCCCCCAGACCTAGCCGCTGGATAAGCCACTGACCAGTACCTTCTCTTTTATACAGGATAAAAGCAATAAAAAGGAATACTTAAAGTAGTTTGTTGATTAGGATAGAGGATAATAATAAAAGCTAAATGAGAAAAAGATATAAAGTGTTAATGTTAAAAAATTTCTCCTATTTCTTTCTTCAATGCCTCAAGTTAAATTATACTTGGAAGAAAAGTTACCCGGTTGGGGTATCAAACATTATAGGGATCAAAGTTTCAAAAGTAAATATTGGCAAAGATGCCGGAGCTGCTTTACTTTAACAAAGTTATGCTCTAGTTTTAGCCGCAACGTTTTACGATCTTATTCCTAGAAGACTTACTCCGAACTTCAAGCTTTAGCTAGACACAATGAATATCTGAGGAGCTACAATGAAGATTTAATCGCGTACAACAAACTAATATGGAAACTTAAATGGAATATCTTGGATATAATGTTTAAAAATTTAGAAAAAATCTCTTAAAGAAAATTATAAGGTATTATATTTCCTAGGACATAATTAAAAGATCCTCGACTGTGCTATTCTCCAATCTGTGATAGCGACTCATCATTAAGGAGATGTAGTTCAATAACCAAATAACTTCACACTAAAAGATTATAATTGAAACAATTGGATGTTTCGGCTGTTCTAAAGCAACCTTCTTAACATAATCTGGTAATTGCTAAATGACGAGTAGAAGTCACACTTCCAAAGTCACCATAATCACAATAAAAATACAAAATTAAGTTTATAAACACCTCCTTATATTTATTTTATGACGATATTTGTGTTGATGGATATTGTGAATAATAATAGATGTGAATAATAACACAAGTTACAATATTATTGCTTAGAAACGTTTCGACCCTCACAAAGTAAAGGACATTTATTTGACGCTCTCCTATAAAGATAGCTATTTTTTAAATACCACTTGATGAATGACTTTATAAGTAAGTAAACAGGTAATTTTACATCTTGAAACCCTTATATACCGAGGGTGATGTGTCTGTCTGTCCGTTGTACTTTGGTTCTCATATCCACCGAACCGATCACGCTAGAGATGTGAAATTTGAAATAACATTTGCTTATTGTGTAACATTTTGACCCACACATAGGAAAAATATTGAAAAGTTAAACATTTAGCATGCGCTATACGCAAAAATGTTCAAAGCTTAAAATGTTATTTTGTTTTTAATTTTCGAGAGGGGTACCAAATGAAAGCTACTGAATAGTAGATTAGAAATATATATATGACATTTTACGACTATTGTGCTTTTTATTACTAATATTCGTTTTTAGCACCAAAATTGCACCCAAGAATATGCCTCCCCCCCCCCCCCCCCCCCACTGTAACGGCTAGTCCGAAAATGATGAATTAATTCATGCTAATACCTTATGGTAATAAGGTTGGCATCTGAGATAGGCAGATGCCAGCGTTACCACTACACCCTATCCATCACCATACAACACCACACTGACATATTACACAATACAATGTCCAGGGACAGTAGAGGCGTGCTACTGGGGAGGGTAGCGACTCCCGGACTACCTAGCACATAACCACGCCCATCACAAACATATACACTACAAGGGTCAATGTTATCGAGGAGAGCTCTGGGAGGACCCGAGGGGACCGGTCCTGAGTGGAACGGGAACGGGTGTGGTAGCGCATTAAAAACGGAACTAGACACGCCGGCCACCTCATAGTCAGGGTCCCACCCTTGCTGTTTTATTACGTAGCCTAGTGTAGGGGGCTGACCCATCAGGAGGTGAAAATCCTAGAGGGCGATAGTAGTGCCAGGTAGGCGCCTGGGTAGGGCCCTGCTGTCGCTCTCGGGGGGCTCTTGCGCGGCTACCGTCCCAGGAAGCTCAGGAATTTAAACTGGTCCTCTGGGAAGTCTTAAGTAGCTTGACAAGTAATACACCCACACTACAATACATACATTAAAACAATATTATACAACCACACCCTAAACCATGGAGAAAGCAGAAGAAGAAAACGTCAATGTGTCTTTGTTTCAGAAGGAGACGGGGCGCCCAACCCCAAAAGAGATAGAAAGGACTGAGAGCGAGATGGAGGATATTTTGCTAGGGGAGAAGGAGGAACAAGTAGAGACCTCCGGACCCCTAGAGGAAGGAAGTCGCCTAGTGTCTCCAGTCAGCACGGAGGAGGACCAATCCAGGTCAGACTCGGCTGATTGGAAGGTAGAAAAGAGGCGAAAAAGGAATAAGGCCAACAAAAAGAGGCAAAGAGAGAGGTCCCGGATGAGGGCTAATGAAGAAAAGGCAAAGAGCAGGGAGGAAGGGTCCTCGAAAGGGGACCCGAAGACTCGAGCTCCGGCCCCTTTTGTGAAGCCCTCTAGGACCACTGGGAAAGAGAAGAGGGAGGACTTTCCAACCCTGGAGGAGGCTAGTCAAGGCAGCCACAAGGGAAGAGTACCTGGACCAAGGAAGACGACGAGGGGTCCTGGCGCCAGAGATGCTGCTAGGGGCAGACAGAAGGAGGAGAGAAGAATTATTCTCCCAACTGCTCCTAGATCAGTCAGAGAAGGTGAAGAAGCGACGACGCCTCCTCCAGGTAATAAGAGAACAAGAGGAGCTTTGGGTACCCCCTCTTCGGGAGATTTCACACCCAAAAGAATTAAGGACACGGGTGTGTCACCCCTTAAAAGGTCAGAAGCCGCCAATGTGGCCCCTGCCTCTTGCTCTGCTACGGAGGGACCTACACCAGGGTCCTTCAGAGACGTAGTCAGGGGGGGAGGAAGGGAGCTACAGCTGGTGGTGATCTCGAACCGAGAAGGAGGGAAAGTCACAACTGAGGAAGGTGACGCTTTGAGGAAAAACCTGAAGAGGCTCTCCCTAGAAAGCATGGGAGACTGGGAGAAGAGATCAGGCGTCATACTAAGGTTCTGGCAGTCGGGCATCGTGGAACCAGGGTGGTTCCTGATAACTGCCGTAGATAAGGAGACTAGAGATTGGACCTATCAGAATTGGAGGCCACCCTCTATAGGCGACATTGATTTTAAGGTCATCTATCAGAGGGAGGCTCCATGGCCTACTAAGATAGGGATCAATATTAGAGAGGAGGAGAAGCCTGATCCAGAGGAGATCAGGCTGGAGATGCACTTAAGGAATAGTCTGCCGGGGGCCACAGAATGGAAATTGGACCACATATCGGGAGAGCCAGGAAACTGGCACGTGGTTATGTGGATTCCAAGATCCTCTGTTAAGGCCCTCGATGATGTAAGGTGGCGGGTCTTCTTGGGCCTGATCTCAGTGTCGGTGCATCGGGTCCGAGGAGTCCCGGCCCCAACAAGGAAACCTCCCGCATCAGAGGAAAAAGGCAGAGGAAGGAAGGACGACGCCAGTGGCAGACCACCCAGAACGGGTGGTGGAAGCCACTCGCAAAAACAAAATTAAAATGATTAAGGTAAAACACATTAATCTACAACATAGTCGAGACGCTGTAGGTGAACTACAGAAAACCTTGACCATTAATGATTCGATAATTGTGTTAATTCAGGAACCCTATGTTTTTAGAGGAGTGGTGAGAGGGATGAGGAGATCTGGTCTGCGGCTTGTAGTAGGAGGGAAGGAGGGACCAGAAGAGGTAAGCCCTAGGACCTGCATCGCGGCGACAGAGGACCTGGAGATCACCCCAATTCCTCTACTAGGGACCCGCGATGCAACAGCCGTTATCCTAGACTATAAGGTAAAAGGTAAACAAAATAAGGTAATTTTGGCAAGTCTGTACTTGCCCTATGATAGGATAAACCTTCCCCCCACCAGAGAACTGATAAACATTGTCAGATTCTCCGAGGAGAAGGACATACCGGTGATTATAGGATGTGATGTAAATGCACATCACCATGCTTGGGGCAGCACAGACTGCAACAGCAGAGGAGATGCTTTGCTAGAATATCTGGCATCCACCGAATTAGAGGTAATAAATAAGGGAACGGAGCCAACATTCATTAATAGAATCCGTACACAGGTAATTGACGTCACCTTGGCATCAAGGAAAATAGCAAGGAAAATACAAGACTGGCATGTTTCATCGGACATTCTGATGTCCGATCATCGCATGATAAGTCTCTGTTTTCAGGTTGATTATGTGGAGGAAACACCAAAGAGACATCCTAGGAAAACAGACTGGGAAATCTTTGATGAGGGACTTGAGAATTTTCTAGGAATGACTCAACCAAAGGACATAACTGACCCGGGAACTCTGGAAGAAGAGGCAGAGAATCTGGGTTCAGGCATAATAGAAGCCTTCAAAGAAGCGTGTCCCCTTAAGTCCAGGCCCCATAAGGAAGTGACGTGGTGGGATAGAAGACTGGACGTTCTCCGAAAGGCAGCAAGAAGGGCCTACAACAAAGCCTTCAAAAACAAAGAGCAAGGTGAACTATGGGACCGCTTCAGGGAGGCTAGAAGGAATTTCAAGAAAGAAATAAGGAAATGCAAAAGAACCAGCTGGAGAGACTTCTGCAAAGGAATTGAGTCCTTGCCAGAGGCGACCAGACTGGTTAGAATTTTAAGCAGTGAGGGAAATAGCGGAGCCCTAGGCTCGATAAAAAGGCTGGATGGTACCTGGACTCTAAGTGTTGAGGAAACCCTAGAACACCTGTTACTTATTCACTTCCCAGGGGAAGGAAATAGGGCCGAAACTGAGTATGGAGGTCCGGTTGCAGAGAGCAACTGGGACCTGGCGACCCGCCTAGTAACAGAAGAGTCAATTAAATGGGCCATCAAGGAATTTGAACCCTTTAAGGCTGCTGGACCCGACGAAATCTTCCCAGCTTTACTACAAAAGGGAATGGATCGCCTGGTATCCAGAATTAAGGTACTATTTAGAGGTAGTGTAGCGTTGGGCGTGGTGCCGGAGGTATGGAAGGCTGCTAGGGTGGTCTTTATCCCTAAACCAGGGAAGACAGACTACACCCTGGCCAAATCTTTCCGACCCATTAGTCTCACGTCCTTTATGCTTAAGACTTTGGAAAGGATAATAGATAAATTTCTAATGGAGGAGATTCTACCTAGAAGTCCGCTGCATGTTAATCAACATGCATACCTCAAAGGGAAATCAACAGAAACAGCCCTTCATGCGGTTACTTATAGGATAGAAAAAGGGATACAACGAGGAGACTATATTTTGGCTCTCTTCTTTGATGTGGAAGGAGCCTTTGATAAAGCAAAGATGAGGAATATAGAAGAGGAACTTCTGATGAGGAACACTCCTCGAGCCATCATTGAATGGATATTGTCCTCCCTGAGGGGGAGGAAAGTGGACTCATCACTGAATGACACCAAGGTTACTATCCGGGTTACGGGAGGCTGCCCCCAGGGTAGCTGCCTCTCACCGCATCTGTGGTGTCTGGTGATGGATGGGCTCTTGAGGAGGCTGACAAAGGAGGATTTATATGTTCAGGCGTACGCAGATGATGGACTAGTCTTGGTAAGAGGCAAGTTCCTAGAAACATGCTGCGATAGGATGCAACTCGCCTGTAGGATTATTGAAGGATGGTGTAAAGACGTCGGACTCTCAGTCAATCCATCTAAGACTGAGCTGATGGTCTTTACCAGAAAAAGGAAAATAGCGGGATTTAAGGCCCCCAAAATATTTGGCCAAGAGCTCAGTTTGGCAAAAGAGGTTAAATACCTAGGTGTTACCTTCGACCCAAAAATGGCCTGGAGGATACATATAGATAAGGTAATAGGAAAGGCCACTATGATGTTCTGGCAACTGAGGCGAGCAGTGGGGAATAGATGGGGATTATCCCCCAAAATTCTCAAATGGCTGTATACAGAGGCAATCAGACCAAAAATCCAATATGGGGCTCTGATCTGGTGGCCAAGGATAAGAACAGCCAGCTCAGCCAAGAGGCTCGACAAAGTTCAGAGGCTAGCTTGTAGAAGCATAACAGGTGTAATGAGGACGACACCTACAGCTGCCTTAGAGGCTCTTGTAGGCATCCCTCCACTTAGGATATGGATTGAAGGAGTGGCCATTGCATCATATGTCAGGCTCAGAGACAACGGGCAATGGCTAGGGAAAGGAATCCTAACTGGACACTTGGAAATCGAAAGGGTGGCTGAGACAAAGATCCCCTATACTGCGATCAGAGTGTTAGGAAAGGAACATAAGTTAAAACTTAAGAGGAAGTATAAGGTAGAAATACCATCAAGAGCCAGATGGGAAAAAGGAGAGATAGAATTCGATAAGGAAACTCTGGTGGCATACACAGATGGCTCAAAGAATGAAGCCGGAATGTCAGGAGCGGGACTGTTCTTGGAAAAGTCTGGCACCCAAAAGAGTTTCCCGTTAGGCACACTCACCACCGTCTTCCAGGCGGAGATCTATGCCATCCTAGAGGTGGCAAGACAGCCCGAGGTGGTGGAAGCAACAGCTAAGTCTATAGCTATATGCTCGGATAGCCAAGCGGCACTACACGCTCTCGATGCTCCTAGTGCAACCTCTGCACTGGTGAGGGAGTGTCGGGAGACACTAGAGCTGCTGGCAGAGAGTAAGGAGGTAACACTGCTCTGGGTCCCAGGACACCAAGGGATCCCAGGGAACGAGAAAGCAGATGAGGTAGCAAAAGCAGGAGCCTCTATTCCTTTCTGTGGACCGGAACCCGCAGTTGACTGGTCGAAAGGTCAGGTCAAATCAGCCATTAAGAAGTGGGTGTGGGATGAAGCAGATAAGGAATGGTTGAGCACAGAGGGATGCAGGCAGTCCAAGATGTTACTGCCGAAGATAAATAAAAGGAAAACCAGATGGCTGCTAGGACTGAGCAGGACCAACCTGAGAAATCTGGTTGGAGTGCTAACTGGACACTGCAGGCTCAGAAGGCATCTGGCATTACTAAAAGTAGAAGAGGATCCCACATGTCCAGTGTGTGGTGAGGAGGAGGAAACAGCTTACCATTTTCTGGGAGTGTGTGAAGGATATGGGAGATTACGCTTTCATATCTTAGGGAATGGAGAAATTAGGGAGAGGGAACTTGAAACTCTGAAGTGGCAAGATATCCTCTCCTTTATAATCCAAACTAAAAGGTTTGAGGATGAGGTGGAGGTGGTTTGAGGGGTGTGGGTACGTCTGGGGTTGGCAAAAAGGATCCAAAGATGGTCTGTTTGCCAGGCTAGGCCTCCCCGCCCTTACTACTACTACTACTTATGGTAATAAAAACTGCCAGAAAAATAATTAATTTAAATTTTGGTTTTATTACCGATAAAAATAACATTATGATCCCCGGGGAATCGAACCAGGGACATCTAGTCTACCCTCCTTACTCTAAAACATTTTTTTTTTTTGGGGCCATCCATTTTTTGTTTGTTCATAATTTTTTTTTTTTACTTTTCAAATGGGGTGGGATGGGAAAATAATAAAAAGTTATTTCTGCTATTGTTTTTAAAAAACTTAAATTCTAATTGTTATCTTTAAGTTAACTGCGAAATTTCCTTTGTTACAACTTTAAAATGTTCAAGATGTTAGATCTAAAAGAAGTTGGAAGTAAAAGAGTCACAATTCATACAAGTGTGATACTTCCTTAAATTATAAAAAAAAAATGAAACAATTTAAAATTATTTCTCAAACACACAGTTCCAACGATTTTGAACGATATCGATTAAAATTTCTCTTACAATATAGTCATACTGAAATCGAACAATATCTAATTTTAATTATCTATATTTTAATTAATTTATTATTCAAAAATTTGATAAAATACTTGTGTATAAAAATAATGTGATCCCGATAGACATCGAAAGGAGAGGAATGGAGACTTGGGTGTGTTCGTAATTACTAACCAGGTTGATTGGTCTGTAGTCAGTAGGCACTCTTTTACTTTGTTACCACCGTATTTATTTTGAAATGATATAATAAATATACAAAAGTTTGATATTTCTTGGTTCCAAAGTTCATTGGAATCTAAGTATATATATAACAGGTGTTATATCAGGTTTGGTTTCGACTGTCTCGTTTCGACCATTATTTTTTGTATAATTTTCTTGGAAATAGGCAAGAAATTAAATCTAGTCTATCTAACAATTTCAAGAAAAAAAAAAAAAAAAAAAAAAATACTAAAAGTTACACAATAAAGAGATGGAGATTGGAGTTCTTAGAAATTCTGAGTATTAAGAGAAAAAAATATCTCGAGCTAGTAGATAAAAACACACCTGTCATAACAACTCATCTATTACAAATGTTCCCCCCTTGCTATTCTTTCTTTCTTTTCTTGGAACAAGGATAATAACAGGAAATAACCTGATGTATTCTGTCTTTTTTAAATTAAATTAAAATTAACTAGGATTATTGTTTTTACAGATAAAAACTTTCTTAAATAGGTAGGTATTTCTATGAAATGAATCATTATTTTAAACGAGCTTCTTACATTGAAAAAACTATGCATCCTGTCTGTCTGTCTGTCAGTAACGTTTACGTGCCCGACGATAACTTGTGTTTAATTTGGCAAATCTTTAAGTTTACCATGCAAGGTGTAACTCCACAAAAACTATGAATTGATTGTTATTTATTTTTGAGAGTTCTTTATTTCAGACACTTGAAGTTAGTTTATAGGTTGTAGGTTAGTTTGTTATTTATTTAACAATATCAGGAGTAATATTTTAATCATTTTATACACCAGGTGCATCTCACCATTTGTCAAAACGTTATAGCTTTTGGAAATCTCACACTTAATACTTTCAAGATCGCGGCCAATATGGCAAACTACTAAAGAAAATGTTTTTAGTCAAAATTACATGTTACACATCGTTGTAAAGGCCTTGAAAAGTAAAAAAAAAAAAAATATATATGTAACTATTATAACCAAATTTTAATTTTTATTCTGCATTTTAATAGAAGATAGCATTATAATAGCAAATATGATTGAAATTAGTGTGCAAAATAGTTATTTTTATACACCTAGGGAGTAAAGTAAGCCATTATTTCCTGAGCGAAAAAATTGGTTCTTGAGGCGAAGCCGAAGGAACCATGGTCCCTAAATCCCGGGAATTATAGCACTTTACTCCCGAGATACATACAATATTTTATCTCCAGGAGGGAGAAAATTCACGTTTGCAATAATTGCACAGTTTTTATTTATTATTTTAATAAATAAAAATAATTGTTAGCACTTTTAATAAAGACATTCAATATTAAAAACAAATTAGAATTGCAGTTAATCTCAAATAGACGGTTATTTAGATCCAGGTTTAAAAACAATGGTAAACAAGGTCGAAGAAGCAGTGTCGCCATCCTGATTTCTACAACCTCACTACATTAGCCATTCATTCTCTACTATTTATAAAATAATTAAGTTGGCAATCCTTCTTTTTCTCCCTACTTTACTTTTTCGCCCTATTTTTACTTTTTCTCCCTACTTTTTGAGTTCAGGGAAGAAAAGACTTACTTCAGTCCCTCTGAACTAATCTAAAATCATAACTTCTTCGCCCTACTTGAGATAAAGAACATTTATGCGTCTATGGAATAGTACATATTTATATGAAATTTTAAAGCTCTATTCACGCAGATTAAGAATATGTCGTATGACGGTTTCTTCAAAACATTTTTCCTGGTAGCCATTTTAAAAAAGAAAAAAGGTGTTTTCTCAAATACAGTTCTAACAAGTTGAACCAAACAATTCTAAACTATTTCTTTTTTTTTTCAAACTATTCATTGTTTTAGAACTCTTCTAAAACTAGACATATTATGGATCCTCATGTAATTATTGATTATGCATATAGTGAAATAGGGTGGGTGCCGAAGTGGATATTCAATATATTAAAATTGACTTCATCGTAAAACCAAAGTTATCGACGATCTTAGATTGTAAAATGGGGACTATTAAATAAAAAAAATAAAAAAATGAAGTGGTTTCAGATACGACTATTTACCCCTTCTTCATTTAATAGCCATATTTATCTCACTTTATAATTTAGACCTCACTTTAGGCTATATTAATATTTATATGTCATCAAACTTTTTTTATATTCTTAAAAATAAAATTCCTTGATCTTAAAAGTTATTTTTTATGTACACAAGAAACACATTTTCTTTAATAAATGCGTTGCATCTTTATGAAATAAGCTTAAATAAATAAATCATCAATATATGACTCACAGCGATAGATTAAAGTGACCCCCCAATAAAAATGAACTGCCAATAAGTGTGGCACATAGCTTCCTCGTATCCTATCAAGAACTTTATTAATTTTGTGCTTTTACGAGCCCCACTTTACTAATTGTCTCCCCTGTATTTTTAATACGTCAAAATTCTTTTGATGTTTTACATTAATAATTAAAGTTTCAATTTAGTAAAAGTCGAAGAGCGCAGACGGTTAATATTAATCTGGGACTATCTACGGGCTACTTTCTACAAACCATCCAAAAATCAGATGTGTACTTTGAAAGATATAGGTGTAATAAATGTATGTTTGAGTGCATGTCGAAGAGAAAAGAAAATAACTAAAGAAGGTAAAGACTTACATGGAAACTGGAAACAACAATGGACTAATTATGACCTACCATCCAAATTTCATTAAAATCGGAGGTTTAGTTTTAAGATATATGTTGGTTCGGAAAAACTGAGTGACAGACAGGGATATGATTTCGGGTATCAACCCGAAATGAATTTCTGTGGAATTTTTGAAATCGGAAACAAAATATTTTCGTTCTTCAGAACGATAACATACGATAAGCAATTGTTTAATAAAAGCAAGTTTTAAAGACAGGTAAAATGGGGGATTTTAAAAAGACAAATTTATTTATTCCTGAACCTTGGTTTATGACTTAATCTTGGCAGTAGAATAGAGTATTTGAAGAGTCCCGAAAGTTTTAGGGGGGGGGGGGGGGTGTAACAATGTATTTTTTAGTAGGGAAGGTGGGTTATTTGAAAATCTTAAATTTATGAAATTATTCAAGTACTAAACAAAAGTGTTTTGTTTAACTATATATAGCTAGGCATCGCGTGGCTCCATCATTGAAGCGAGCGTAAAGTAATAAATATGTATTGAATATTGAAAAAATAGATAATCATGAATGATGATGAGTCGATAGATAATGGGTATAGTAGTAGTACAGCGGCTAGTAGTAGGGGAACCACCCTGCATTCATACTATTCCTCTAACCACACCATCTCCTTTTTAATTATTATAAAATGTATCTCTTTGCTACAACACAACTACTGCATGTATCAAATTGAAATTTTGCATGCCTGTTTCAATTGTGCATTAGATGGTGTATATGAAGTTTTATTAAAATCGTTACGTTAGAACGTAAGATATCGGTAAAAAGGTTGTTTTCTCTATTATAAACGTTTAGGTCCGCTTTAATAATTTTAGCGATCTTTATTAATTCATAGCGGTGTCGCTGTTGGTTTTACTAAAAAATGTTCGTCTCATCAAATAGGTGATGATAGAATTTCTTCCCGTCCTGAAATTCCAATTTTAAATTTGAAGCGTAAACGTTACAGACAGACAGACAGACAGACAGACAGACAAGATGCATGTTTCGTTGAATGTAAGAAGCTCGCTTACGCTCGCTTCAATTATTCATTGGTACTTCTTTAGATTGTTACTCCCCTATGTTTTTTAGAATATAAATTAATATAATTATTTAAACTTTCAAAAAAGGGAAATAAACAAGAAAATACTTTGGGACAAAGGAATATCACACTTCTGTTTTTATAAGGGGAGTAACAGTCTGAAGAAGAAAATTCCTTACACCTTCTTTAAATTGTTACTCCCTTTTGTTTGTTTAGGGGGGAGTAACAGTCTAAAGAAGTGCCTATTCATTCATGTAGAATTTTTATTTTATTTTTAATCGATGTTACTACATATTACCAATTTATTAAACATTAAAAAATAATTTAACTCTCATGCGATGGTATATTATAGGTGAAAATTTAAAGCTATAATTTAATAAACTTTTTAAAAATTGCTTTAACGCGAAACTATTGTGTGAACTACAGAAACTAAAGTTTGAGGAGTTAATCAATTGTGAAGTTAAATTCAAAATCTGATCGAAATTTCCAATCGAATAGCCTTTAACACCGGAAAATCGGGATTGCAGAGTTCAAATGGAAAAACAGTGGATGTTAAACATAAAGAGAAGGGATTCAAAGCTGTTCTATTATACATTTATACATAGAACGTGATGGAACAAACATCACATGGAAATTGCTATTTTAAATTATCTCTGACTCTTGAAAATACAACATGCGAAAGGGTTGGAGAATTAGATCAAAATAATTAACAGGGTATTAACTGATATATGCTGGCTAGTAATTACATGAGGTTTATCTATAAATATATATTGATACAAGTTTATTCTATCGTAATGAAAATAATTACGTTGAAATAGAAACAATAGAACCACAAGTTTACACCTTTGTAGATTAAATGAGTGATTTTTGAGCTAGTTTACTTGTTTAAAATAGCTATCTTTGGTGTCGTTTAGGTAGCGTGGTATTTGTACAGTAGGCAATAAAAAATACTTTGCAAATTTGTGGGGCACATAGCTTCCTCGCGATCTACTTTATACATACTACTTATACTTATTAAGACCTATTATTGCCAAATTTATTTAATTTTTCCCCGTTTTTAAAACTTTCAAAATTGTTTTGATTTTTTCACATCAATTAAAGTATTAATTTAGCAAACTTTAAAAGGACTGCAGAAAGTTAAAATTAATCTGGGGTCATTAGTAGGCTACATTCGACAAACCATCCAAATTTCATAAATATCAGATACACACGTGCTTTTGATTATGTGTAAATACTACTTACCCCACTCAATAATTATCATATTCGTCATCATTTTGAAAAGGGGGAGGGGTAGGAAACACTAGGACTTCACAAAAGGTATTTTTAATAACTGATAACAGGTTTTGGCTGCTTAATAGCCATCTTCAGATTCAAAGTTAGATGTTCACTGTTCACAGTACATATTATCATGGTATCGAAGTGAAACACAATGGATAATCAATTATTAATGATAAAATACATGTAGAAAAGTGAAAACTTATTTTCAAGGATCTTATAAAATAGGGATTGAGCACTAAGCATATCTCCTGGGTTAAGAAGTGTCGCCAAGAACTTGGAAAAAATCTAAATCTACTTCAAACTACCAATGTGCGTGCGCAATAGTAGGACGAATTTCTTCCCGACTGTTATCCATTGTTTTTTATTTTGAATGAAAGGTTACGTTACAATCTAACATTTTTTTTAAGTTTTTAATTAAATATTTTATTGTTTTAGGGGTTTTTATTTCAATTTACAGTTTTAATTTAATATATTAATAAAATTTAGCTATTAGAATAGTTTTAATAACCGAATAATTAATATTAATTAAATAGGAAACGGGTTATTTCTATTGCAGAATTAGATTTTTACAAATTTTAACAACCTACCTTTGTAACTGAAAACACAGTAAACAGAATGCTTAAATATAGTCCAAAATCACTAAAAAAGAAATTAATTGTACACAAGAGAAAACAAAATATAAAGTAAGGGAGAAATCACAAACTACCAAACGGAGAAATATGAAACGCGAGGGAAGAAAAAACATAACCTGATCGAATTTTTAAGAATATTTCCCATTCTTCTTGATCTTCTTCAGTTATAACCATACGGGAAGGTTATCTATCCAACTAGATTTTCCAAGTTCTTGGCGACACTTTTTTCGCCTAGTGCTCAATCCCTATTTTATAAGATCCTTGCTTATTTTAAACTTTTTTTTTTAGGTTAAATTCTTTATTATATCTCAAACCTTGGGGGGGGGGCGCATTCCCCCTGTCCACCCAGCAAAATGACTTAGATCAATATAGTTTTAGTATACCAAAATACCAATAACCACGTGTCTAATTTTATCAATCAACCAATTATTGGCCCGTTAAATATGAGAAAGAGTGGCAACACCTAAACACCTGGTTCTAAATAGAATATGATATAACACATCGTAACAAAACACAAATAAACGGATAGTTAGAAATAACGAACAACAAGTGCGTGTATATAGTTTCATTTATTCTATATTATCCTCCTTTTAGATTAGTAAAAGCTAAAGTTTAGAACCGCGTGCCGCTAACAATTAACTTTAATCAACAAAAGATAGCAAGCTTTTTACAGCTAAGAAAAAACGTTCCTTTTTTTAAAAAAGAACCTTAAGATGGGCATAAAATATCAGATTGGGATTATAACTTGCATTTTTATAGCTAGTTCGTGTCTTACTTTAAAATCAATTTTGACTGTTAACCGTTAACTAGTAAATTCTATAGGTTCTAACCACTTCTTGAATTACTATATTTTTATACATTTATTTTAAGAATACGAAATTTAATATATATATATATATATATATATATATAAAATATATACAAAATTGTAATAAAATTGTAATAAAATAGATATAAAAATATATACATATATGAATATATTTTTGCCCCCGGACCTCCCCCCCCCCCCCATAATAACCCCCAATATAACTTACAGTAAGATATTGTACTGCAGTAAACCAGCATTACATTTTCTAACGAATACGTCCTAAAATAGTTGTTGTTCCTTGGACGCGGAGATTTTTTTTGTGTATTAGTTGTATTTTTTTTGGGGGGGGGGAGAGGAGTAGCTGCTTTGTTGAATAATTAGTTCCCTTTTCTTGTTACCACTACGAACCCCCCCCCCCCCCCCCCCCAATCTAAACTGACTTAGAATGTGCCCCCCCCCCCCCCCCCCAGACCTAGCCACTGGATACGCCACTGGTATTTAAAGTATTTTGATCTTTTGTAATTAAAGATCTTTAAGATAGAAAGTATTAAGATTTTAAAGTATTTAAGATAGATTGAAAGTATCAAAGATTTTTTATGTTTTCTTTTCTTATTTTCAACATGTACTAAGGTTTTTTATTTCATAAGTAAGCAAAGTTATTAGAGAAAGTCAAAAGAATACAAAATAATGATACAACAATCTATTGAAAGTATATTATATTTATCTATTTATTTATAAATCATCTATTTCCTTAATAGTTTCGTTGCTTTTAAAACATATTTAACATGGAAATCTAGTAGAATAATAAGTGAGGTTGCAATAGAACAGGTTATAACAAGAAAGGGATGGTTTTATAGAGATGATTAGTAATGACGTCACAGCATGGCGTAAGCTTTGGAAAATTTATTCGATTCGGTTTGTTATGTTCCTTTTCCTTATCACCTGTTATCAATCCCATGTAATTTGAATGAGGGAATTTTTATAACTTTTTAATAATTAATTAATAAATAATTACTGATTTCTAAGACTTTTCACCCTTTGAATAATATTATACTAAGTCTATTTTAACAATGTAAGATAAGAAAACATTCAAAATGGCCGTTCTGGTGGTTTAAAATAAGTATTATTGTGAGTGTGTTCTATTGAATTGATACCGTACGCGTCCGTTCTTATTTATTGTTCATTTTTGAAATGGTTTTTCTATTTTAGTTTGTATATTATGTCTTCCACCTCCTCGAGCGTTATAAAAATTTCATCTATACTTTTTTCGGAGGAGAAAGCTATTTTGCGAAAAAGTATGTCAGAGTACTTAGTAATGTTAAGTTAATTAAGTAGTTTTGTTTATCAAAATTGTAAACAAGTATATATGCGACGTACTCATATCTTTTATTATTATACTCGTTATTATAGATATAAATAAATACACAAATAATAATAGTAATAACAGTCTGCTCTTTGTCTCGTCATTAACGTCGTTTTCCTAGGCTGGTCAGTGATCTATTGTATAGTATAATATATTATGTTCCAACATCGGTGAAATATAATGCACATTGTAATACTTTTATTACCTGGCAGATTAAGTATCATTATCTTTATCTACAAGTCCTGTATCCTGAGTATACTTCATTGAGTTTCAAAACTTAAGGAACATTTATTTTCGGACGAAAAATCAAGTATAAAGATTAATAACTAAAATAGCTGTTTTGTTGATATGACCCTTCACACAAGTACTCATTTTAATCAACTAAAATGAAAGTTTTTAATGTTTCCCTTATTGCACTCGTTAAAATAGACTTAGTATATTAACGTTCAAAGGGTATAAAGTCTTAGAAATCAGTAATAATTTAGTCATTAATTATATAAAAGTTGACTAAAACAACGCCATTAGAATTATATGGGGTTGATAACAAGTGATAAGAAAAAGGAACAGAACAAACACTGAGTTAAATTTTCGAAAGCTTTTGTCACGTCACACTAATCATCTCTATAATATTAATTATGTTACAAAACGATCGATTGTGAAACCATGTACACATAAGTGAGGTTCCAATAGATCAGGTTATAACAAGAAAGGGATGGTTTTATAATATGTTATAGTAAAATCGATTGTAAAACCTTGTATATATAAATGAAAAAAACTGTTACCAAGTCAGTAAATAAATAAATTTACAATTAATAACTATCTAACCTTAGATTGATGTAGTTTTTAGAATTCAATTATTGAAGTTCCTCTACAAATCCTTTTCTTCAGAGAGCGCCAGATACTTAGTTCACTAGACACTTCACACTTCACATAATAAAGACCGACAAATTATTGCCAACACATTTTAACACCGCAAGCAGACACGTTAAAACACCAATAAGTATTCCAAAGTAATCTGAAAATTTACTTTTATTTAGACGGTTTTGAAATTGCAATAGTTGCAAGAAAGAAAGAAAAATGTTCGACAGGGCTAAAAATGTAAAAACTAGGCTTGACCCCATTTAACATTTCCACTTTTAAAAACCGGCAAATTACTGTTATTTTCCAGTTAAAAAACTATTAGAAACCAGAAGTTTTTCAATATATTTTATTAAAAAAATAATTTAATTAAAATCAGTAAATTTCATTTATTTTGATTGTGTAAAAACTTGAAACGTTCGTAAGAAAGATAGAAAGAAACATGGCCGCTGAGACGAAAACATCAAAACCAGGGGGGTTGACCTAGTTAACACTTCAACTCTTAAAACCGACAAGTCACCGTTATTTCCAACTTAAAAACTATTAAAAACGTCGGAAAAACATTACAACACTATAATTATAACAAACATTCGATCGTTAACGGTGAATTTAACTCTATTTTCACAGATATAATTCATGAATAAAAAATATGGCCGACGATCACTTTGATTGTCAACTATGTGAGACTGAGGCTGATTCTCCCAGTCTTACCACAACAGTAGGATAAACAAAACAAAATATCCCTTAATAGCAAATTTTAAAGAATTTAAGTATATTATTCCTATCTAATTTGTCGTTTTTTTAACGTCTATAATATTGTTTTTCTTGATATAAATAACATATTTTACCACTATTAATTGAATCAATAAATAATAATATGATGGTTTGTTTTATGTTTTACCTAATCGAAGACCTACGTTACTAAGAAGGGCGAAAAAGTAAAGTAGAGAGAAAAAGAAGGATTGCTAACTTAATTATTTTATAAATAAATAGTAGAGAATGCAGTGGCATATCCAGGGGGAGGGGCACGGAGGGCACGTGCCCCCCCCCCCCCCCGAGACCCAATAGAGTAAAAAAAAAACCTTATTTTTAATACTTATATCTTATTTAATTATTTGAAGTTTGGCGGTATTTGGACAGATGTAAACAAACTTTGACGTCATAAAAATTATCGCACTAATACATAATTATTCGCTTATATAACTTTTAAACTAATTAATGGAATTTCATCGGGTTTTTCTATATTTATTTCTTAATTTTATCCGGTTCCAACGATATGCTATACGTCAAAAACCTATTTATTCTTTCGGTATTATTAACCGTCAAAGTTTAAAAATTCAAAGATTGATAACTTCAAAATGGCGGCCAATATCAAAATGAAATTTGGTGGGCTTGTTTGTCATACAGAGAGGTACATTCGAGCTAAATTTGAACTCGATCAGGACCATTTTCGATTTATTGCGATTTTTTAAATTTTTGCTGACTCAGCAAACTGGGTTTAAGATGGCGGAAAAAGTTGATTTTCCGGGCGGCACAACTACAGGTTAGGACTGATTTTTCTGCCAAGTTTCAACTCTCTAGGTTAAATAACTTGGGCGCTACGATGATAACACACATACACACATACACACATACATACGTCATGCTGAAAACCACTCAAGAGGTCTTAAAAACTCCTAAAGTGGATAATTCCGTTGAAATCTCGAAAAAAACATTTTTGGTGAAAACAATATATTTTTTTTTTTTGCATTTCACCTCAGAAATGCATAAAAGCGCTGTTTTGAGAGGTCATATTTTCAAAATTTTCCCCGGACCCCCCGCCATAAATCCCCTTCATAATTAACTGCAGACGACGCCCATGACTTACAGTAAGATATTGTACTGCAGTAAGCATCAGCATAACATTTTCTAACGAATACGTTTTAAACGTTGTTGTTACTAGGGAGATTTTTTTTTTTGTTTATTAGTCGTACTTTTTTTGGGAGGGGGAGGTGGCAGCTGCATTGTTGAATAAGTAGTTCCCTTTTCTTGTTACCACTCCGAATACCCCCCCCCCCCCCCCCTCCAATATTAACTGACTTAGAATGTGCCCCCCCCCCCAGACCTAGCTGCTATAAGATATTATTAAGTATTTATGTAATTTATTTATTTATAATCACTTTTTTACTTTTTCTCACTACTAATACATAGTAGGAAAAGTATTGTTTTCACCAAAAATGTTTTTTTCGAGATTTCAACGGAATTATCCGTTTTAGGTGTTTTTAAGACCTCCTGAGGGGTTTTCAGCATGACGTATGTATGTGTGTTATCATCGTAGCGCCCAAGGTATTTAACCTAGAGAGTTGAAACTTGGCAGAAAAATCAGTCCTAACCTGTAGTTGTGCCGCCCGGAAAATCAAATTCTTCCGCCATCTTGAACCCAGTTTGCTGAGTCAGCAAAAATTTAACAAAATCGTAATAAATCGAAAATGGTCCTGATTGAGTTGAAATTTGGCTCGAATGTACCTCTCTGTATGACAAACAAGCCCACTAAATTTACACCTATATCATCAAAAGCACTTATCTGATTTTTATGAAATTTGGATGGTTTGTCGAAACTAGCCTGCAGATAGCCCCAGATTCATTTCAACGTCTGCGCTCCTTAAATTTTGCTAAATTGATAGTTTAAAATGTTCTAAATAGTTTTAAATTGATAGTTACAATTTTGACAGTTTAAAAAACGGGGGAAAATTAAATAAATTTGACAATTAATAGGTTTAAATTGTATAAAATCATTTAAGTATACAAAATAGAACGCGAAGAAGCTATGTGCCAGAGTATTTTTTTAAAGAAACTTATATATAACTAGCTGAATACCCGTGCTTCGCTACGGGGTGTTTTATTTTCAATTTAATGGATTTATAAACTACCATCAAGAAACATTTAAATTATTTTACAAAGTGAGAATATCTAGATTCTATCCCTCACACACTTACGTTGACATTTCCTTTTTACCCCTCTCCTAAATGAAAATAATGACAAAAACGTACATTACAATTACTTTTCTCTTAAAGAGCCTTTCAACGATATGCATCATAAAGGGTACCTATCAATTACTTTGAAATTTGTACCCCGTACTCCTGTGTACCAACATTTTAACTTTATAATCTATGTAAGCAGTACACTCATAGACACTCTTCATTTATATAAAATAAAAGACACTCATAGACACTCTTCCTTTATATAAGATGTAGTTATACATATTTGTCCATTTTACCCCCTCCTAAATAAAAATATGACAAAACTGTACATAACAACAATTACTGT
The DNA here is from genome assembly GCA_951217055.1 of Gerris lacustris. NCBI lineage: Eukaryota > Metazoa > Arthropoda > Insecta > Hemiptera > Gerridae > Gerris > Gerris lacustris. The sequence continues at coordinate 49,271,505 of OX578284.1, forward strand.
ACTTTTAAAGAGCTTTTCAACGATATGCATCATTAAAAGTATTCATTACTTTGACATTTGTACCCCGTACCCCTGGGTACGAAAATAAAAATTTCGCAAAATCCTTTCTTAGTGGATGCCTATGATATGAACCGAGTATATCCTTAAAATTTCAAGTCTCTCGGTTAAGCAGATTTTGCTGTGCGTTGATTCTATGTCAGTCAGTCAATCAGGACATTGCCACTTATATTATACTAGCTGAATACCCGTGCTTCGCTACGGGGTGTTTTATTTTCAATTTAATGGATTTATAAGAGACATTTAAATTATTTTACAAAGCGAGAATATCTAGATTCTATCCCTTCCCTTTGATAAGATAATTTGCTAATATCCCAAATTAGTAATTCATTCCGACTAAATTTTTAAAAAGGAAAAGCAGTGGTATTTTCGTTCTGTACCCCCCCCCCCCCTCCTCTCCCCGTGTCATTTTACATCCCTTGGTTGAAATTGGAATTATCTTTTATTAATATACATGCTTACATCCAAAATAAGAGCTCTTTCTCAAGTATTAACTTCCTAACTTTAGGAGATCGGTCTGGGCTCGATTCCCCTTCTTTTCTTCTCTGTGTTATACACAATTTTCAATTTTACCCCCTCCTAAATGAAAATATGACAAAAATGTACATAACAACAATTACTGTACTTTTAAAGAGCTTTTCAACGATATGCATCATTAAAAGTATTCATTACTTTGACATTTGTACCCCGTACCCCTGGGTACAAAAATAAAAATTTCGCAAAATCCTTTCTTAGTGGATGCCTATGATATGAACCGAGTATATCCTCAAAATTTCAAGTCTCTCGGTTAAGCAGATTTCGCTGTGCGTTGATTCTATGTCAGTCAGTCAGTCAATCAGGACATTGCCACTTATATTATAGATGTATATTGGATAAAAATTGATAAAATTTAATTTGTTTATTAAAAATGCTACAGAAATATAAAAATATTTGCACAAATATTACTGTGAAGAGAGTATTGCTACACAGCAGCACTCTATACACGCAATTTGAAACTATCACAGCTTAAATATAAAATATATTATTGGAGATACAAAAGAAGCAAAGATTTGAAGGAAAATGTATAATGGGTTTTAAATACTACTATTTTTTTTTATTGTTTATTTTGGATGTTAAAGGGTTATGGATGTTAAACGTTATATATTACGCTCTTATAAAACACCTCTGCTATATTTTGCTTTTGGTTTTTAAATATTAATTAAAATTCCTACGTGAGCATTCCTAAGTATATTCCTCTGAAAAGCAATACTCCTGATACAGTCGACTCTCGATAATTCAAACATTCATAAATACGAACCTCTCAATAATTCAAAGCAAATGCTCGGCCCCTCGAAAAACTTACATTCAGAAATTCAAAGTAAAATTCTGTAAAATTGGAGACATCGACACGCTACAATTCGAAGTTCCTCTCCCCAACTCTCGACAATTCGAACTTCCTTCCTGGAGAGACACATATGATCATGTTACGATTGGAAACTTCTCCTCTACTTCTTACCGTTCGAATAAAAAAGCGTGGATGACTACTCAATTATTTAATGAATGATTAGTCTCATTTAATGCTCAGATGAGAACTCAGAAACGCGACATTCTTTTGTTTCTAGATAATTCTTTTGTGCACAATAACACCCCTCCTTTATCCAATGTAAAACTTCAATTTTCCCCCCCAAACACTACTTCAAAATTACAACCACTTGACCAAGGCATAATTCAAAATTTTAAAACTTTTTATCGCCACGAAATTGTGAAGACCATATTAGATTGTCTCGATAATCAGCAGACTGTTAACATCACCGTTTTGACTGCCATGATTATGACAGACAAAGCTTGAAGAACTAGAAAACTGTCACTTCTTCTACAATTTTAAACTGTTTTAAAAAGTCAGTTTTCCATACTCCGGCTTAAAGCAGATCCATTGTGGCATGACCGGCACTGGCGTTGAACCAACCATTTGGGAATCCCTTCCTCCTCAAGAAAATTTGACATTTGCTGACTTAGTGCGGGTTGATGAAGATGTCGCGGTTTGGGGTGCTTTATCTGACCCGGAAATACTTATATTGGACAGAGAAAACGAAGAAAATTATGAAGAAACGGAACCTTTGCCAACGATAACTCTGACGGAAGCAAGTGATTCATTAAAAGAAACTGCGAGTTTTTTCCCTCCAAACCCAAGTTAAAGAGGAAGTGTTTGAAGCATTATTCACAGTTGAAAAAACTATTGACCAAATCAGTTAGATTACCTTAAAGCAAAAAGTAATAACTGTTTTTTTTTTCTCCAAAGAAAGATTAATTTTCCTTGTTTTTTTATTTTTTATTATTATTTATACATACTGTACTTTGTTCTCACATACATTGTTTTTTATTTGGTTAAAATATACATGATGACATTTTTTTTTTTTTTGCCCCTTATACGTTTCTCCACCATTTGATAATTCGAAGTTTTTTTAGAGGTCCCTCCAACTTCGAATTATCGAGAGTCGACTGTATATCTCTATCTTTGAAGTTACAATAAACCTACAGACACGCTTGAATTTAATTTATTCCTCTCTTCCTTGAGATAGAATTGCAAAATACTCCCTAGTATCCAATTATACTTTTGAATTATAATTTCCTGGTTCGAAACGTAAAAACTATTTTATATCCAATTTGTGACCGGGCAAGTTGACTAGCTAAAACATTAAATGGATATTTTTAGTTTTAGTTTTATCTACTTTCTTTTGTAATTAGATTTCTCACTTGTTTAATAAACTTGTTTTAACTAACCCAAATAATTAACTTGATCACCTGCATATTAATTGGGGCTTATATTCCTTTGTCCTAGAGAAAAAAATAGAACTTCAGAAGAAAATGAAAAACATACTAAAAAATGCATTTAAAACAAACAAAAAATGAATAAAGGGGACTTGAAATGAATTTAGAAGAAATAAATAAGAAAAATCTTTGAGAAAATATTTGGAGTGGGTGTAAACAAATGGGACTCTAGGGCTTCCAAGGGTTGGCTCTTCATAACACCTTTGGTTTACCGGTAAAATCCGCTTCATGGAAGATTTTAATTATTGGTTTAGCTTTAAATTTAATGTCTGACGTCTTGTGTCTATTTCTTATGAAGGTCATTTAGGGGTGTTGAGCATAATGGAGTTAACTTTAACCAACAGTCTTCATATTAAGGTACTTGATTCAACGTAACTCCACACATGATGCTCATTACTCAAAACTCCTAAAATTGTTTCTATTAGTGTAAAAAAGAAAAAAAAAATTGGACTTCAAATCCTTTTTGATACGAGTTCTCACCAAGCTTGCAAAGGAAATAATTAATTAAACTGAAAATGAATAAACTAGGGAACTTCATGATCATGAATGAAGCTGGATAATTTAAATAACCAGTACACAGGATTTAACTAGAAAAGTGAAGATCTTTAAAGATGGTATACCAAAGAAGCCAGGAGGAAACACATGCCAAATGGAGAGCAAAAGCAGGGAATTATAAGCAATTGTATGGAGGAACGATATAATTTGAACGTGAGGGCTTCCATAGTATGATCTCGTCAGTCCCATGATAACAAAAAAGTTGGCAAATATTGTATTAAAGGTCAAGACTAATTCACCTGGGACCGCGTTTGTCATTGCTTATCACTTCGTCTTCATATTTCTCTTGATAGACTACTTCTCGAGTATGCTGTCTCAGAATGGAATAATCGTTTCCAATTTCGCTCTGATTAGATCGAAATAATTCAGCGTTAATTTGTCAGGATATTCTATCTTTGATTCTTCTATAATTGGATTTACAATTCCTACGAATCCCTTTCTAATGTCCTGGGCCTTCATACCTTAAACGATCGAAGATAGTCTTTTGAAATTCTGTACCTATCCAAGGCTCCAGGAGTGACTACTCCTGTCATGAGGTTAATTGAAGGTTATTGTTCTTCCTTTAGGAAAACGTGCTAGCAGATTTGTTTACATAAAGAAGTTATCAAATACCAGCGCACTCTAATCCGCTATGTCTATCAAATTAATAATTCCACTGCATAATAACTCAATTTCCATTTCCAATCTGTCTAACCATAAATCAATCCTATAGCGGCGCCCCCCCCCCCCCCCCAAAAAAAAAACTTCTGTTTTACTGCTCCGATTTGTAACGGACAAACGCCATAATTTGCCGATTTGTATCGTCATGTACCATAACCCTACATACTAACATAATAAACTTACATTCATAAAATTTATTTTTTACATTATTATATTATTTGATTTTGTTATAAATTTTTGCATTTATTATAAAAATATGGATGAAGAAGCTAAAAGATTACTTCTTAATAAACTGGTAAAGAAGAAACGTACTTTATTTCTTCGTGCACTACATACGTTCGATTTAATTCCTAATTTACAAACGTAAGAATTTGCACGGTCGAATTTTTTGACATTTTCATTTCTTTGCTTTGGCACATAAACTCGAAAAGCGTTACCAAAAAACAACACCAAAAGGGTTACATAAGCGTTATCAAAAAGCGTTACGCAAGTGTTACCAAAAACGACACCAAAAAGCGTTACATGAAAATGTCTCACTGTCTTGCAGACTCGTATGCAAGCAATTTGCTTCCGAGCTTATCGAAGGTAACGGAAGGATTGTGTTCATTTTTATTTATGGTTTATGACAATAAACCGACATTATTGAACTAGTAATAGCGGTGTTATTTATTTATTTTTTTTTTTTAACTTCATTTAACGGTTTACCTTCATTCTGATCTGACTTCGAAATATGTAACTTTAAAGAGCAGACTGTCATTAACTTAGACTCAAAAGAAAATGATTATAAGTATGTTGGTTTTTCAGAGGAATAAATATAATTTTTATTTATATAACAGAAGAAAAATATTATATTCTCTCTTATCCTATGTTTTGCCTCAGTCTAAGTTTGTAGTAGGTATTTAAACTTTTTAAAAATGAAAAAAATGACATGTACTTAAAAAGATTCAAATTTAATCACTCTCCATAAAGTATAAAGAAGATGAAAATGCAATGTATTAGCTTTATAATTTCCTAGAAGCCAGCTCGAGATAGGATTGCAGTTTATCCATACAAGAGACCACGACAGAAACATAATTGGATCAAAAATAACAACATATGACGCAATAAAAAAATAGACTGCCAATTGGTGTGGCACATAACTTCCTCGCATTCTATCCACGTACTTTATTGATTTTATGCTTTTACAAGAAATTATTATTTAATTGTTTTCCCCGTTTTTTTTAATCTGTCAAAATTGTTTTGATTTATTACACGAATTAAAGTATCAATTTAGCAAAAGTTAAAGAGCGCAGATGGTTCAAATTAATCTGGGGCTATCTGCGGGTTACATTCGACAAACTATAAAAGTTTCATTCTAATCGGATAAGTACTTTTGAAGCTAAATAGGTGAAAATAAATGTATGTTTGTGCGTACGTGGATGAGAAACAAATAGGCACAGAAGGTTGAAACTTATATGGGACCAACAATGGACTAATTATGACCTACCACCTAAAATTCATTAAAATTGGACGTATAGTTTTTAAGATATGTTGGTTCGCAAAAATTGAACGACAGACAGACCGAGAGACAGACAGTTCCCTGATGTCTGAAACGGATTTCTGTCTTGTAATTTTTGAAAGCGGAGACCTAAATATTTTTCTTTCTTCAGAACTATCACATAGCTTCTGTTACCTTCGGTAAGCTCGGAAGCAATAAATAGTTTAATCTTCTAAGAAGAATTAGGAAACGAAGCTATTAAGGAATTTTATTTAAGAGCTTGGCCTGCATGGTAAAAGGAAACAGCCACTACTGTATCATAGAATGAGCCGAGAAGTATACATGAGACTTCTAAGACACCTACCCTAAACACAAACACTTAAGTCGAGAAGCAACAAGCAAAAGACATATAAGATACCCACCCTAAACTGTTGCACTTGGTCCTTCCTAAGAACGATATTATCAGAAATTATATCCGCAAATATGTTAGGCTACTACTAGAAGAGATAGCATAAACTTTAACTAGAAATATATAGAAAATTAATACTTCCAACGAATAAAAACCCGGTTTAAACTACATAGTGAATAGTGAATTATGTATAAATCAGCCATTTTGAAAAACAACAAAGTACTGCATTTCCTCATTTCCACTTTAGCGAGAGATTCGAATTTTTATAAACAATGCTATGTGTAGATTATTAAATAGCAACAAAGGATTTTGAACATCATTTCTTATCATTCTTAGATGCTATTACTTTTTATTTATGTATTTTTAAAAGAGATCGTTTAAGCTATATCTTATACTCATAAAAAAGAATAAAAAGCTTTCCATTTAAACGCTCGGACTTCAAATATTGCTCATAATGTAGAAGGCAGTTTAAAATGGAGGTGGGGCGGGGGGAACCATTTTAGCATTGCAATATTTTTTTGAATGCACATAAAAGATTGTATAGAAACAAAACATTTTACTTTGTATTATAAAAATATACTTTACTGATTACAACATAGTTATTTAAAAGAAAATTTTTAAACTTTTAAAATAGATTTTTTTTAGTATAAAATCATCTGACAGAATAGGATGATTGTTTGTTTTATATAAAGGTTTGCTTGATAAGGCATTCATAAATTTAGGTAGGGTGAAAATTCGTATCATAAACTATTAAATGCATTACTTTTTTATTATCTAAAATGAGGGTAATAAATATAATAAAATAATATTGTAGGTGCACTTCACTGAAAAAATGTTTTGTGTACAGCATCCACTCTGATCTGTTCTGATCTTGCACCATCGGATTTTTACTACGTTTTTATTAGCTTGCTTTCTTGTTTGTTTGTTTGTCCATTACAAATCTTGCAATCGATTTTTAACTAACTTCCCAAGTAGCTAGACATTTGAAACTTGTAGAATAGCTCAGAACACGATGACAATGCAATATTTTAATACTTTTAGCCATCTTTCAGCAGAATTTAATTAGTTTTCAGCAAATTTGGTTTATGGAAAATAAGTTATTTTATTTGTTTTGACATGTCCCATATTTACAATCTTCATTTTGACGGGTTTCATCATTGAATGACAGCGAAAAAGGAAAAATAAGCAAAGAAATAAATTAATTGACGTGTGACAACCAGGTTTGATTACGCTTGTGTCCTATAGGTATCGGTTTAATTTTTCTGCATCTGTGCTTCTTTACCTGTACACATTTTTCTTTTTCTTCTCTTACTTACACGGGGGCCCAGGGGCATATCAATGACACGGTTTAGATTCGGTGTTGGCGAGATCCGTTGTACAAAAATTTGTCCTTTTATAGGTTTAAGATCAGCTCTCTAGATGGTTGTCATTTGTGTGAAGTAAATGAATTCGGAACTATTTTTTTTTTTCACTAATATTATATTATAACAATGACAATTATATCATCAACATTACATATGATTCAACAGAAAATAAAAACGTAGTATATAAAAAGTTATTTTTATCTTGTAACTATTATCTTTTAGGGTCCCTCACAGCAGACACTTTTTCGTAATGTGTGATGCTAGAGAAGTATTAATGTCCCGCAACTCAGCTTAAAACTTTTTCTAATGATGAAGAAAGTTTGTTGACAGATGGACAAAGTATATTGAAAAGCAAGTAATACTACTACTCGCACTTTTTACACTTACCCTTATGAACGAATTAGTTCTACATAACCCTTGAATAGAGAAACTTTAAAAGAAAAAGAATAAAGAAGAAAAATACTTAAAAGAAACCACTTAATAAAATAGAGATTTACGAAAGAAATACTTCTATTGATAGTAGTGTAATAATAAAAAGTTTTTGGTAAAATATTCTCTATACTTTTCAACTTTGCTTCGATGCTTTTAAACATAAAGATTACGTTTACGAAATTGATGAACACAAGGGCAACCGTAAAACCAATAATCAATTGTCCTCAAAATGGGCATTATTCCAAAATACAATGCTATTCCAATATCAGACAAAGTAGGGGGAGGAAAGACAAGAAATATTACCGAAACACACCTATACACTATACACTATACAAGCATGTCGTAGGGTGCAAGAACACTGGTCCTATTACCCATTCAATACTAAAACACACACGCAATTACGTTTATATTTATTGTAATTTTATTCGGTATTTTATTTTGCAAACCCATGTAGAACTGAGGCTGTTTTATATATTCAGAATGTAATGGCAAGTATTCCTAAACACACCCGGGAACGTTTAGAACGTGTTTTAAACACAATTTAGTAGTATATATTTGTTAAGCAGTAGTAGTTACGAGTGGAAAATATCTAATTATAGTTCACTAAAATTTCTTAATATTTATTATTGCCATTGTAAATCTATCAAATATTTAAGTAATATCATTAGGTATTACATCAAAAAATAATTTAAAATATAAAGATTATTAATCTCCAAACTTTATTTAAGTAAGTATGTAATTAAGTCATAAATCAGAAAAGTTTACAAAAGCAAAGATAAAATAATCATGCACATTCGCAAATAATAAGTTTCATTTATTACACGGCAAAGCAGAGACTATAATTAACAAAGAGATTAAAAAATTGAATAGAATTTTATTTATTATAATTGTACTTAGATTGTATCGAGCAAACTTATTTGAAAATTACTCATGCAAAAAGTGCATAAAATAATAAGAATATATATATATATATTTATTTCCATATAAATTTCACGAAATAAAGCAATCAATTAGCTATCATGTTTGTAAGATTTGAAGGCATACGAATATTTTTTTTTTTTATGGTTACCAGATAGAACTATTGTGATATACCCCCGTTAATTAATCGACTTAGGTCAAACTTCAGAGAGCCAGCGAGGTCATATGGATTAAATTACTTGCTGCACGTCTTGTTGCCCATCAATCAATCAAGGACGGCATGAGGTCGTGGGTTCGATTCCTCCTTGATGCTCTGATTTATATGGCTCTTTACTGGTCACACGTCATACCATAATCGCTTCAGCGTTTTATTGTACAGAGGTATAATGTGTGATGTGGCTGGAACTCACTACCACGGAGGTAGTAAAATGGGCTTAAAATATGGCCAAATTACTAGGTTCGAACAAGTGGTTTGACGTTAGTGTCAAATATTACTGTACTATTACTAGATCAAACTTAAGCTCCAAATTTGATCATAGTATCAATAAATATGAACAGTTTATTAACTTCAATTTAATACTTCTACTAGACACGAGACTACTATTCAGTATTCTCGCTAATCCAGATCCTGCTAGTCCGGACATCCAGTAAACCGGTTATTCCAGACGGACTTCAATTTTTATAAATAATATACAAGTAATAACTTTGAATTTAGATCATTAAGATGGTAAGTTCTTTATTCTAAATCAATTTGTAGGTTTAAAACGTATTTTAGGTTGACACTAAACATGATAAAAACATCTATTTTATTAGTTTTAAAGACATTTTAAAACTGATTCCGTTTAATCTGGACTTTCGGTGACCCTGAGAGTAAGTAAATAACTATTTATTATGACATAATATTTATTTCACAATACTCTTGTTTCGTTTCTGCTCAGAGCAAGGAAGGGGGGTAGAGGGAACAATACTATAGAATCTGGGTCTCAAAAAGCGGTTCATTATGCTACACCTTTATAATACTAAACCTCCCAAGTGGAAGTTTGGTGAAAAAGTATCGTTATCTCGATAAAAACTCGAAATTTATCTTATATCAGGTGATAAGAATAAGTCATATTTTCTTACGAAATTTAATATTTTTATTTTTAATACTGTTATCTTTATAAATATTACTTTAATGTTTGTTAACCTCATTAATTATCTAAAGGCAGTAACGTCGTTAATAAACGTGTAACAGTTCCTAGATAACCAATAGCAATCTTCTTTGAGTGGGGTCTCAAATAAATGCTACACATAAGGATTTGTTGATAACCGTCTGTGGGGACAGAAAGACAAAGACCAGTGACCACGTGACCACTTTAGTTCGGATTGAGCTCTCTAGGGAAGTTTAGTATAGGGGTGTAGCATAATGAACCAATTTTCAAATCGCATTGCTCCCTCTACCCCTTCCTTGCTCTGAGCGTTTCTTTGAAGTTATTTTTACTTTTTATAAATCGGCTTGATAGTGGTCCTCTGATTTCCTCTATTCCTCTCCTCTGATTCCATCTGGACCGCAGGCTTTTCCTTCCTATAATTTTCATATAGAATATTCTACTTCATCTCTTGATATTTCTAGCACTTCATCGTAATTGTTCACATTGTGCTCACTATATTTTTTTTTGTTGCTTTTTTACGGTAGTATTCCGCTGTGTAGTATTTACTAATGATATCAATTATTTCAGATTTTTCTCTTTTCATAATTCCTTTTTAGGGTTTCGTTGGTAAAACCAAAAAAAGAAACCCTTATAGTTTCGTTCATGTGTCTGTCTGTCTGTCTGTCTGTCACTCTGTACGGTTCCAATAACTTTTGAATAAAAAGAGATAGAAACGTGAAACTTTTCAATATTAAAGATCGTTTTGACGCGCACACAGGAAAAATATAGCGAACTCAAAATTATCAGCTGTTCAAATCCAAAATGGCGGATAACTCACGTCATGCGAAAAAAATATTTTTTTTAAATTTCAAGTGGGGTATCAAGTGAAAGGTATTAAAGAGTAGATTACAAATATATATATCACTTAGGGAAAGTGTTCAATTTTCGGCGCCATTTTGTCAAAAAACATCGAAATTTTGCGTGTCCCCACCCCCTAAAATCGTATTTCCGCTCATACTAAAAATATAGAAAAATATGCAAAATGTGTGGTCTGGTGGGCCATAGAAAAAATAAGATTAGCAATTTGATCTGATTTACTGGGAATCCAAGATGGCGGATAATTCATGTCACACGAAAATAAATATTTTTTTTAAATTTTGGGTGGGGTATCAAATGAAAGGTATTGAAGAGTAGATTACAAATATATATATCACTTAGGGAAAGTGTTCAATTTTCGGCGCCATTTTGTCAAAAAACATCGAAATTTTGCGTGTCCCCCCCCCCCCTAAAATCGTATTTCCGCTCTTACTAAAAATATAAAAAAATATGCAAAATGTGCGGTCTGATGGGCCAAAGAAAAAATAAGAATAGCAACTTGGTCTGATTAACTGGGAATCCAAGATGGCGGCTGATTGATGTCACGGGAAAAAAAATATTTTTTTTAAATTTTGAGTGAGGCATCTAATGAAAGGTATTGAAAAGTAGATTCCAAAAATATATAACACTTGTAGAAAGCGTTTAATTTTTCCCGCCATTTTGTCAAAAAACATCGAAATTTAACTTGTCCCCCCCCCCTAAAACTATATTTCCGCTTTTACTAAAAATATAGAAAAATATGCAAAATGTGCAGTCTGATGGGCCAAAGAAAAAATAAGAATAGCAACTTGGTCGGATTAACTGGGAATCCAAGATGGCGGCTTATTGCTGTCACGGGGAAAAAATATTTTTTCAAAATTTTGAGTGGGGTATCAAGTGAAAGGTATTGAAGAGTAGATTACAAAAATATATAACACTTGTGGAAAGCGTTTAATTTTCTACGCCATTTTGTCAAAAACATCCAAATCCCCCCCCCCCCCAACTACTAATTTCATGTTTACAACACCAACGAAACCCTTTTTACGTGAGACTTCACGCACTACCAATTAATTTATTCTTCATACATAATATCATCATATATAATCTACAATCTACTACCTATTTTTATGATTCTACTGTTTCATTTCTTTTCTAATGAATTTTGAAATTTCATTGTATTCAGCATTTGATCTTATATCACGTTATAATAATTTTCTCTTCTTTAACAGCTTATAAATATATTTAGGTAATTTATATTTATCTTTACTTTCATTTTTTCAGATTCTATTAGCATTTTTAAAACTATATTAATGTAGTTTAGTTTTATATTCTAAATCAATTTGTAGGTTTAAAAAGTAGGCCTACGTTGAGACCAAACCGTTATTTTTATGATAACATAATAGTATTACTTTTTATTTAATAGTATTACGCAGTACCCAACTAAAATTAGTTTTAGACATTGTAAAACTGATTCCGTATAATCCAGACCTTCGGTGATCCAGACAGTGCCCGGTCCTATCAAATTTGCATTACGTGCGAGAATGTATTGCATGCGGTTTTTAGGGTGATAAAACTTCGCACTTAAAGCTTCTTAATTTGCTTGTGCAATATTTCGCCTCTTGAGGCATCTTCAGGGCTTTAAATTTTACTTCTGGCTTAAACAACAAAAAATCATATAATTCTTTGGTTTAAGTGTGCGCTTACGTGTTATCCCTAATAAGATTGAAGACAAATTATTTATCAAGAAATGTAGTTTCTTCAAGATTCTTCTTTAATTGTATTAAGGATATCAAGCACAGACTTAAACAAAACAAATATATATATATATATATATATATATATATATATATATATATATATATATATATATATATATATATATATATATAGAAAAGACAATATTGTTAAGCTCAGGAGTAAATTTGAATAACCGGAAGATGCCTCAAGATGAGGCGAAATATTGCATAAGCATAATAAAACGTTACAGTGTAAGAAATGTATATTACCTTAAAGACCGCATATTTATAATCAATAACGAATTAAAATACATGAAGGGTAATCTCTTATTATGTCAAACCTCTATTAAAACAGCTCATGAGGTAAATTTAATTTTTTTCAAATCATTAGTTCAACGATTATTAACAATACATAATGTGGAACCAGTCTGTATAAAGAATTAGAAGACATTTTATCAAAGCAGCTTTTGGCCTCTATAGGTTCTATAGGCAAGCGTAATTACGTTTTGATAGACGATAAAGGGTAATGAAACTTGATGCCAACTAAAATCAATTACACGTAGAGAAACAATCTATTTAAATCCCAGACATGCACTGACGTTTCAATTTCTGACTCTATACCAATTATTAGCTTTTACATTTCCTACAATAAACTAGTCGATATAGCTCTTTTAAGGTTTAGTCACACACATCAGCCACGTCACAGTTCAGTCACCATTCTGAATCAGAATCCTCATCATTCAGTGTCAGTCAAAATCATCTTCTATTCGATTCCATCCGTCTTTTCCATTAGTCATTTTTTCTGTAAAGTGTCATGCCTATATTTTTGTGATGGAGTTTTCGGAGAAGGAATTGACTGTCCTTACATTATTTATAAACGGAGAATAATTATTTTAATATCATATCAAATAAGGACTCATCACATAGTCGATGTGGTAAGTTTCAGCTTGATTGTAGGACTAAAAGAGGGTTAATTAGCACTCCAAATACTTTGATAACAACCAGCCAATAAGGTAAAGAGTCTATGTGCTTAGTTTCAGCTCGATTGGGGCTGAAAGAGGGTTAATTACCACTCCAAAGATTTTGACAACAACCAGCCAATAAGGTAAAGAGTTTATGTGCTTAGTTTCAGCTCGATTGGGGCTGAAAGAGGGTTAATTACCACTCCAAAGATTTTGACAACAACCAGCCAATAAGGTAAAGAGTCTATGTGCTTAGTTTCAGCTCGATTGGGGCTGAAAGAGGGTTTATTACCACTCCAAAGATTTTGACAACAACCAGCCAATAAGGTAAAGAGTTTATGTGCTTAGTTTCAGCTCGATTGGGGCTGAAAGAGGGTTAATTACCACTCCAAAGATTTTGACAACAACCAGCCAATAAGGTAAAGAGTCGATGTGCTAAGTTTCAGCTCGATTGATGAACTGGAAGAAGATTAATTAGCTCTCCAAAAATTTTGACAACAGCCAGCCATACAGAAACCAACAAAATCAAAAACTACTATAAAGGATTTAATAAGTGCCTATATACTTCACATTGGACAAATCATATAGTACTGGGTACAAACGTGCACATTCAATTAATTTTTCATGCCCCGTTATTAAAACGAAAAAACACTGAAAAGAAAGTATTGCTATACAGCATCTTAGAAACTATTACAGCAAAAATATTTACTGCTATATTATTGGGGGTACAAAAGAAGCAGAGATTTGAAGGAAAATATTATATAAAGGGTTTTACTACTATTTATTTTTTCTCTATTGTTAATGTTGGATGTTATACGTTATATATGTACGTATTCTTATAAAACACCACTGCTATGTTTTATTTTAGGTTTCTAAATATTAATTAAAATTCCTACATGAAAATTCCTAAGTGTATTCCCCAGAAAATCAATACTCCTTATATATCTCTACCTTTGAAATTAAAATAAACCTACAAACACGCTTGAAATTAATTTATTTCTCTCTTCCTTGAGATAGAATTGCAAAATACTCCCTAGTATCCAATTATACTTTTGAATTATAATTTCCTGGTTTAAAATGTGAAAACTATTTTATATCCAATTTGTGACCCAGCAAGCAGCAAGTCGACTAGCTAAAACATTAAATGGATAGTTTTAGTTTTATCTGCTTTCTTTTTTAATTAGATTTCTCACTTGTTTAATAGACTTGTTCGAATTTACCCACATAATTAACTTGATCACCTGCATATTAATTGGGGCTTATACTCCTTTGTCCTAGACAAAATAATAAGCTTAGTTTAACAATTGTTTAGGTTCGGCAATGTCATCTACTTGATATTGGACAAATCCTACAGTACTGGGTACATACGTATATGTATACAAATTCAATTAATTTTTCATGACCCGTTTTTAAAACGAAAAAACACACTGAACACGTCAGTCAAAACAAAAATGTATTGTTGAAGAGAAATTTGATTTTTATGGTTCCGTGACTGAGACGGGACTGACGAGTCTGATTCGGAACGGCGCCGGCTCAGTGTAAAAAGTGCAATTTATTTCAAGAAGTAGTAAATTATGCGTCTAGTGCGGAAAGTAGCATTTTACATGCGAGTGTGGAGTTTGTTCCCGAGTGACAGCTAGGGTAGTAAAAACCATACGTGCAAAGCAAAATGCAAATTTCGCACGAGTTGCGTACTGTAAGTTATCTACAATTGTTGGATTTTAAATATAAATGAAAAAAAAAAAAAAAAAAAATCAAAATCATTAAATGTACATTGTTTATCACTAAAAACTTGATAAAAACAGCTACTTTTATTAAAAGAAACAACAGCAAATTAGTTTTGTTATATATGTAAACAAACACGATAACCGTGCGCAACTCTATGCATCTAAACAGAGATATAATTACTAATTACTACGTTCACACATCGTTTTGAAAACGGTTTTGAAAACGATCCGCTAGTTCAAAACGCTGTATGAACGGAGAACGACGGATCGTATCGGTTTAAATCCGCTCCACCAAAAATACGTGATCGGAATATCGGAACGGGGGATCGAATTCAAAAATCAAAGCGCTTGTATGAACAGAACACGTCCTGAACGGTCGTGGAGGGGATCGAGATATCAGGTTATTTTACTCTTTTCCACTTTTTAAGTTCTTTGTTTTCGTGAGCTTCCGTTTCTTTTTTTTAAACTGCAAAAACGTTTTTATACAAAAGTTGACACTGTAAAGAACCTTTAAATACATTTAATAACTTGTAAATAAAATGTAAAAATTCGCGGACAAGAAAGAAGGTTTTACTCGTGACGTCACCGTTATGAAATATCGAAAACAAATATTTCGATCACCTGTATTTTTGTTGTGTGAACGCAAATTGTTTTGAAAACGAATTGGATCAGAAATGCTTTCAAAACGATGTGTGAACGTAGTAAATGTTTATATTTCATATCAATCGTAGATAATAGTATATTATGTTACAAGGCTGTGAAGTGAGTTTTTTCTTTACCGCGGCAATTACATTTACTGTCGAGCGAAGCGAGACAGTAAATATTGCCAAGGTAAAGAAAAAACACTTCAAAGTCGCGTAGCATATGCTATTTTTTCCGAGGTAGCAGACAATGAAAAAACATTAAATATTAATCACTAATCAATATATAATAATAACAAATATTAGTACATACTTAAGACTTAAAAAAAGAAACCTTAAAATGAGGTTACACTATAAGAAAAGATAAATAAAACGCATTGACATCTAGCGGATTTTTATCGTACTAGAAGCATTTCTACAAAGACTGCAGCACTACTAACGGAAGTTTTGACAACTACCCGCCGTAAAGAAAAAATCTTTTAGTGCCTAGGACGTAAAAGATTTTTTCTTTACAGGTAGGAGTAATGAAAAGATTTTTTAAGTCCACGTAATGAAAAAATGGATTTTAGCTATGTTTTTTAGGCTCTAAAGTTACTATTTCACAGCCTACCACGGAAAAACATATTTTTTTGTGACTGATACTTCTCGGAACTGACAGATCAGAGACGTACCGTGACTGATGAGTGTAAATAGGCCTTTAGTGTTACTCACTTATCTTTAATAATATAATAATTTTTATAAATAATAAAACATTTAGATATTAGAATTTAACGCAAGAGTTAATTTTACGTATTTTGTTTTAATATACATATTTCCTGTTCTATTATGTCGTGAATTTAAAAAGATACGCTCCTAAGGGATAACATTTGAGACAATATCGTGAGAAATGGGCCACCATTACTTGTATTTATACTTTCAAATACTGTCCACTGTTTTATATAAGAATGAAATCGTTCTAAGCTGAAAAAGGGGGTTGAAGAAAAGAAATATTTTATATTTTAAATGTTTTTTGTTTCATAAAGCGGAAGGCCATTATTTTGGTTCTGTTCTAGATCTCCGGAATTTGGATGCCTTCTGTTTACCAGAGAGGAAAGAAGATCAGTATTGCAATTATTTTTTTTGCGGTCCTTCCTAAATTTTTTTTTTTTTGTGTACCAAAATAGAAAGGCCGAAATAAAACAATAAAAAAATTGAGACTGGTAGTCATAGAAACAAGAGGGGAAAAAGGGACTAAAACCTTCCATTCCAAACACCCTGCCTCTTCTTCTCTTGGTTTAATGGTCGAAAAATTACTTCCGCCTGAAGAAACCTCGCAAAAAAACAAATATGACCACCGTGTATCATTTTTCAAGAGGTTAGAACAACGCTAGCAGAATCTACGTATGCTTTAGAAAAAGGTCGAGTAATAATTCCCAGGCCTTTCATATGAAACCGGACACAATATATATATCAACCATACAAGATTCTTCTTAGATAATCTAGAAATAAACGTCACATTAACTGGCTTATGTATATTGTATATTTACGAAGAACAGTTTAGATTTTAGACAAATATCATCAGTGCTGAAATGCTGGTACTTCTTTAGATTGTTACTCCCCAGGGGCGTAGCTATCGGGCCGCAGCGCCCGCGCAGGCTTAAGGGGGGCGCCGATTTTATTTCTGATTGAGGCGCTTGAATCTCACACTAATGCTTTTTAAATTGATTATATTTTATTTCATTAGTACATCCTATTTGCTGAGAACATGAGACAAACTTTTTCCCGTGTGCCGTGTCACGTGACCACTTTTTTTAGTTTTTAATATTGTGTCGTATATCATTTGAAAGGCCTTGATATGTACATTAAAGCTATTTTATTGGATTATTTTTAAAAATCTTTGTACACGTACCTACTTTTGTACCGATTTTTAATTTTGTTGTAGGTTAATGGGTTTAAATAATTTTTTGTTATTAGGTTTCTTATTTATATATATTTATTAGTTTAATTAATGAATGCCCTTTTGTATTGTTTGTTTTTTTAAAATATAATTTTGGTACCTCAAAGTACAGGGATACAAATGTCAAAGTTAATCTTTTATAATATGATGTATATCGTCGAAAAGCTCTTGAATAGTAGATTAATTTATATTACGTTGTATTTTGTGTTATTTCTAGTTTTGAGGGGGTAAAATTGAAAAAAATGTAAGACAATAATTGCTTGTAATAGCATAAAATCAATAAAATACGTGATTCAATTTTTACAAGTTATTGGTAGTATTCATACTACGGAACGTTTAAATTTTAATTTAAATCAAATTATAATTACTATTTATAAAGGGAGACAGACAGAGAAAAAAAGTACGTGATGCTAGGAAGCTATGTGTCACACCAATTGGCAGTCTATTTTTTAGTCTATTACAATTTTTTAAAGAATTTTCTTAAGATTGCCTAAGCTACTTATTTGATTCTTATTGTTACAACTCATTGTTACTCGATAATAGTATCTATTTACCTTATTAAGTTAATGGATTAAGTAAGGGGCACATTTTTTTTATCTTGCGGGCGGGCGCTATCAGAGCTAGCTACGCCACTGTTACTCCCCTATGTGTTTTTAGAATATAAAATGACATTAACTAGATAATTATTAAGACCAAGTGCCCAATGTACTTTGGGACAAAGGAATATCACACTTATGTTTTTATAAGGGGAGTAACAGTCAAAAGAAGAACATTGCATACACCTTCTTTAAATTGTTACTCCGCTATGTTGTCTTTATAAGGGGAGTAACAATCTAAAGAAGTGCCAAAATGTTTATGCCTGCAAGGCACTCGTGAATTTAGAATGGACGAATTAACGAGACTAAAGGAAAAATAAATAATTTATATGAATATTGTGCTTTCGGCTTTATTTTACGGATTGGGCCAGACGAGTAGAGTAAAGTGTCTATAATATCTTATAGGCAATAAATTGCAATAATAAATTCCAAATGGGTGCATAAAAAAGACCAATCTATTGATTGGTTGTCTTTATTTTCAATCCGAATACATATTTATGATGTGGAAAAGGCAATATCGATACTTTGTTTCCAATCCGATTAATTAAAAAGAGACAATCGATATACCTACATCTCAATTTTATTTCCAAATTATGAAATCAAGGGAAGGCAATCGATGAAGTTTTACTATCTCAATTTTTATTTCAGCTGATATTATATTAGTAGAGGATAATATACTATATTGAATATTTATTTATTTTAACTTCATTTTTACAACCAATCGACGGGATAAGGTAATAAATTGTTAGATTGATCGATCAAAACGATGGGGCCCGAATAACAAATTATCCATTTTCGCTTTACTTTTTTATTCAAATCAGCAAGATGGGAAATAAACAATCAGAATATTTATTTTGAGAAGAAGTAGGAGAGTCACTATAAGACCGCTGATTAGATTTACCGAAGGTAAAGATATCACCTACGCCAAAACTAAAGGTCGCTCATTCATGTTATCACATTAAGTATATGGCCAAATATTTAACCTATTGTAATGCTAAGGCCACACAGAAAGCTACGCTATTTATGCTATTTATGGTTATTGTAAGCTATTCTCGAATAGACATGCCTATTCTTACCAGACACGAAACCCCGCTTTAGAGAAATTTAGCCACAAATCAAACTTTCAAGTGACGTGTGGCGAAGCGCGACGTATAGCTAACATCGAAACATCGCGTACATAGCGCATGCAATTCTGTTGTGAGTAAAGAAAGCAATTTTTAGGGTCCGTAGGCAAAACCAAGGACCCTTATATTTTCCTGTGGGTGTCTGTCCGTCCGTCCTCTCGCGTGCTCTCACGGCTACACCTTTCGTCCGATCACTTTGAAATTTGGCATGTATGTGTCTTGTACCTACCCACATATTTTAAAAATATAGCGACTTAAAAAATCAAAAAAATTAGGTTAAAAAAACTTAAGGGTTAACATTTTTTTTTTTTTTCGACACCGTGAGGGGTATCATATGAAAGGGTACGTCGGGCTGATTACAAAAATATATAATTCTTTGGATATAACTTTGATAGAGCGAGCGTAGGCAAGTTTGAAGTGAGTGTGAAACGTGCCCCCCCCCCCCCCCTCGCTTATGCGAAGTGCAAAAAATCTGAAAAAATTCCTGAACATTCTTCGACTAAAAGTAAAGATACCACTTTTTGGAAATTTGGAAAAAAAAATATATTTTTTTTTTATTGACAAAATACGGTTTTTTATAATTATGGTCTTTTCGATGTATTTATATGGTTGTAGTCCGGTTCAGAGGCAAAAAAAATACTTTATCAGAGTGTGTTTTGAGAATATCAGACCCTTAGAATGGTTCAAAGTAAGCTTTTTAGCATTTAAAAAAAAACACAGTTTATACACTTTACAGTTAAACACAATATAGCGTGGCCTACGGACCGTCGCTGTGTGCTGACTAGCACACACTTGACCTGTTTATTTGTACTTATAGAGAACATAGCCAGCGTAGTTTTCTGTGTGGCCTCAGGTTTAGTGTGATGAAGCAGTGTTGCTCTTAAAAGATCTTTCACACAAGACATTTCTCTGAAAGTTTTATAAAAGATCTTTTTAGTTTACAAAATAAATAAATATAGTAATTAAACCTCCATTACTAGGATAATTATCTTACTGCACTTAAAAGCTTCATCTTAAAGTTAATGTGTAAATATAAAGTTTCCAGCAAAGATGTATTCCTCGCGAACTTTTCCATTACTTTATTACACTACTAAGAGTAAATGTCGGTAGCATAATTTCAAATTTTCCAGGTCAAGGTTTATTGAAGTTAAAGAAGTTGAGTCTTAAGGGAATCATCACGTGTAGACTTACTTAAACTACCCAAAACTCCTTGGATACAACAAAAAGTAATATACACCAGGATAAAAAAAAAGCATAACTACTCCCTATTGTCTGTTATTTACTCAAAACTTATTCTTTGCATTTTCAATTTTGAGCTTGAACTAGTATAATTATCACGAATTGCGTCTAAAACGGAAGATTTTTCCCGCCATCCTAGGGCCACCATTTTTTTTTTTTTTTTTTTTTTTTTTGACTTCAAATTCGTAATCAGTGACCCCAAAAACCCTTAATCCATGTTTACAATCCAAAATAAAAAAATAATGCATAAAAGATATTCAAACTCAAAATACGGTCTTTTTCGTTCCAAATGCGGCTTGCGATTTAGCTCCATTGACTCCACTAGTATGTATGTTACTAATTTAAAATAAAACTATGATAGGTATGCATTGCTAATACGTATTAATATGAAGAACATAACCTGTAGTACCTTTAAATGTATTTTAAAACGTTGAATGTTGTACACATGATTAAAATAATTACGAAACTCTTACGGAAAACAATTTTTTTCCCCCTATTTTCACTATTTTGCTATATATGTATACCTCTAAATATTTTATCTCTTTACTTATTGACTTACTTTTGAGTTATATTAGTCCATAAAAGTATATCATTTATGTAAATAATAAAAAAACACGGATAATATTGTATTATAAACGTGATATTTTGACATTTTCTAGAAAATATCGCTATTTTATTGATATTTTTATATACCAATTTTCAAATAAAAAGCGGAACCATTTAAAATGTTCCGATTGACCTGAAACTTTTCAAAAATCATTTTTTCATGTATTCGCACAAACTTAGGGGTTGGGAGCTAAAATTAAAAAATGTTGATTATTAAGGGCCACCCTATTGAACTATTCTTAGTTCAATTGTATAATTTTCAGTTTTTAGTTAAAAATGGACCGGGTTTTGACCTTTATTCTGAGATAAAATAATTGGATGTCTCAACAACCACAAGTCGTGCTTTAGAATACAGATTAAGCAAGTAAACGTAGTTTTCATTTAAAAAAATTCTTAATTATTTTAATAATAATAAATCTAGGACATAGTATGAATTATAATTTACTCCCTTCAAGATCAGCACTTTCATCTTACTTTTGACAAAATGAGAGTGGAAAATATAATTAAATAAAAATAATTATTATGATTTTAATGATAGAAGTACAGTAGTCTCGATAATTCAAGTTGGATAGGACTTGCACAACACCAACTCTAATTACCAATAAACTCGGATTGTTGGTAATTTATGAAGAATGTGAATTTGAAATTCTGCTTTTTAACTATATATTGAAAAATAATGCTTACTTTCATATTACGTATGTATTATTATTCGTATTACGTATGTATTAGGTTTTAAAATAATTTCATCCTATTCTGTTTCCAATCACCCATTCCTAACTCCCGTGCAATTGATTTCAGTGACCCACCTTTATCTGATACAATTCGTTTATTTTCACTGCTAACAAAAGTACCCTATGTCTTCGTTGACTCATTATAAAAAATGTTACTCAAAGCTTTCGGTTTAAGATTTGACTTAGAACTGAAGAAGAAGATATAAACATTTAATTTATAATTTAAGAGCTGTTATTCCTGGCGTCGTCTAACAACCTTCATAAAGAAGAACATAAAATTATTAATCAGTTCAATAGATTCCTTTTATTGCATAAAAAATAGGAAGCCCTATTTAAATAAATTATTAAAACATCTTTCAAAGTTTAATAATAATTAATGATTTTGTTAACTTAGAAATTACTGACTGAGTTTGACCTTTACAAGGGTCGAAACGTCTCTCCAGCAATAATGGATTAAGTCTTCTTTTATTTGCACCCTTATTATCCATTTACCCCAGCAACTATTAATTTTTATTCAATATTACATGTGGAATTAATATGGGAACCATCACGAACTAAAAATGTTGTAAAAAACGCATTTGTGGTAACATAAAAAATGTCATTCACAAAACAAAACATATAAAATGGTCTCAATGCTTCCGCTACCTTCGGTAAGCACGAATTCAGGGTGTATTTAATAATATAGCAAAATTGAACCCTTAATAATATTTTTTAATATGTAAGCAAAGTTTAAGTCAATGGAAAGATCTTTACTGTATACAGCTAGCCAATGGCGTATCCAGCGGCTAGGTCTGGAGGGGGCACATCTAAGTCAGTTTCGATTAGGGGGGGGGGGGGGATTCGAAGTGGTAGCAAGAAAAGGGAACTACTTATTCAACAAAGCAACTACCTCCCCCCCCCAAAAAAAATATAAAAATCTCTATAAAAAATATAAAGAAAATATGACCTCTCAAAACAGCGCTTTTATGCATTTCTGAGGTAAAATTGACACAGGGGGCACGTGCCCCCTGTGCCCCCCCCCCTGGATACGCCACTGCAGCTAGCTGATGGAGGGACATACTAACCCCGAGTAATCTATTTCATATAAAGTTGTTGTACATTGTATAAGCCCTTTGACTGTTGCGCCACCGAGTTAGGTAGTTAGGTAGGCAAACTTTATATGCATATATGCTTAACTATATAGAGGTTGTGACATACAGATAACCAGAATAGAAAGGTTAATAAGGGTCCTAGTCCCTAAATATGAAGGAAATAGAATATATAGATAATTAAATTAATTTAAGTAGCCCAAACTACAGTGGGACCCCGTTAATCCGACGAATTCAGCCAGGATTAGTGGATTAGTGGGATTGCCGAATCAGGGATATTTTTTTAAAAATAACGTAAAACTTTATTTAAAACAACCAAGAGTGGTTGGAACAAACCTATTGACAGCTTTATGACGATAAGGAATACCAGCTGATTTCAGTGTTAAAACCTTCAGAAATAAAAAACATCGGGGAGATTGATATTGGTTGATTGATTGTTGAAAACACAAGAATCGATTCTAAAATTGTAACCGTAACTGCAATCGATGTAGAGGTAGAGGAAGGTAACAAATTATAACCCCAACTAACGAACACTTTATAACGAAAAACGAACATTCACCTTAAGTACCATATAATTAATTCCAGAAGAGAGAAATAGTGAGAGGTTCAATTTAAATAGGAAAGGAAAAACTAAGAGGGAAAGAGGTAGAGGTTTTTTAAGAAATATAGGAAATATCGGACGCCAAGAGGAGAGGAGAAGGGGTAAGAGGTAGAGATTTTTCTTTTTTAAGAGAGATTTTTAGGAATGTATGGAAATGCGGTTGTAAAGGACCAATTAATGTTTGAGAGAGGAAGAGAAAAAGAGGAAGAGGAGGTAGGGAAGTTACCTGACTATTTAAGTTTGTCCGGCGGCGTGATCTGGTCGAGGTCCGGTCGTGGCGTCTCGCAACCCGGTAACGGCGTTCTACACGGATCGGAACCAACCGTCACGACACACTTATAAAAACGGCGAATATCGAAGGTTGAGTTCGCACTTATTTGACAGAGGAAGAGTGATAACCACGGCCACGGAGAGGAAGAGAACACTTAGGTAACTTGTGAGAAAAAAAAGAGAAGTACGTCCGACGCGCACAGGAGAGAGGCAAAAGCAGAAAAAGGGTAGAGAGTAGAGAGATAGGAGGCAGTGGCAAGAAAGGAAGAGGGAGGGGAGATGACATTTAAAAACGCGGGAAAAGGATCCAGGTATAGAAAAGTTGCGGGAAAGGAAAAGGGAGCTGGCGGGAAGTTTAAATTGATCTTTCAATACTTGACATTACGGATTACCGAGGGTTCCAGCGTGAAAAATCGCGGGTTTCTCCGCGTGTCCGGATGAACGGGGTCCTATTGTATAAATATTTAGATAATTTAAGGACTGATTTTATAAAGCTAATTCTAATCAAGTAATAGTTATGTAAAATGTCCATTTCCACTTTGGGGGGTTTAGGTTTGTAGCAGGTATAGGCAATTTAGACTCGACTTTGGCCCGGTTCCAGAAACAGCGTGTCACATGATTCTTCATTTCTAACTAGTGAGATGATTCACTATCCTTTTCTTATCTAACTATTGAAGGGAGAAGGATGCTTGTCTCGTAACAGTAGAGGGGCTGTTTTTCTTAAAGGGTGGTGCTAAGCAAAGTGTTAGGTCTAGGGTGGGAGTCAGACGACACGCGACACTATGAAATAGTGGGGATAACGCTAAACTACATGATCTAAACTAGCCTTGAGATTAGACTTCAGTCTCACCTAACTAGACATTCAGATTACAGGTCTGATTTCGCGGCGCGCGCGCTTCATGCAACCTTTAAGCATTTTAATTTTAGTTCTATAAAATTGAAATTCAAATTATTGCTTTCCCAAATGAGTCTATTTTCTGGGATTATTTAGCTTGCTATTTATCACACCTCATATTCTACATTGCTATATTAACTACTCTTTATCAATAATAAGGTATGTTTGATTTTATATTAATATTAAATGGTTCTATTATATTGTGGTGGAATAAAGAATATTATTATTATTATTCTAAGAGTTCGATATCTCTAAGAATTTGATAAAACTAATATTGATTTTTATTCTTTTTAGTGTTTATATTTATTTTTATTTAAAATTGTATTTACATACTTTAATGTTGACCACAACATTCGCGTTTCAATACAAAATACAACCTTAGATTTTAAAATGAGTTTAACACAAACTTGACCTGGAAATCTGAAAAGAATTTAGAAATAAATTAAATTTGTTATAAGATTTGCTTTTTGTTTAATAAAAGTAACTGTTTATATCGAGTTGTTAGTGTAAAACAATGATTGATTTAAGTGATTGACAAAAATGAGGAGATTAATAATAATTCGAAATAATTAATTCGGCTAAAATACAACTTGTAATACTTTTTTTTAATGATTTTTATCCCCCTTAATGTTTTTTATTGTTTGTAATAAAATCTAGAGCGGATTGTAGTGTAAGTCTATCTTTAGGTTTAGAGTAGTTTATTTATTGTCATTAGGTCTAGTTTTAGTTTTTTTTGTTTTCACTTTTTTGGGTAATCCTGAGGGGGTTATAACAGCTAGGGAAGTTTTTGTTGAGTCAGAAGGACAGTGAGTTGTGTCAGAGAGCTGTTTTCAAGAAACTACCTCCTTACATAGTTTTTAAAGTTTTAAGTTTAGGGCTGTTCTCACCTACGGTGGATTAAGAAGGAGCCGAACACCCCGGATTGCGGAAACCATCAGTGTTTCGTAGGTCTCCGCTATTGCTACCCTAAAACTACGCATCGTAGCCAACAGACGGTTAAGCTAGAGCACTGCAATCATCAGTCATCAACTTTTGAGGTTGGCTAAAATTATACTTCTCTCTTCCCTCTAATTCGTCCCCTCTTCTTCGACAACGATATCCAGAGAACAAGCAAGGTTTAACCAGCTTCTGCTTGATCCCCTTCACCCTAGACATCCCGGGGTAAAACTGCAGAATATGATACGGTTTATAGAAAAGATGGCGGACTCTAACGTATTTTTTTGACAAAGGGATATAAACCCTCCTATGAACAAATCATACATATATAATTTACTCAAATGTTTAAATCATTCAAATGTACTGTTTGACAAAGGAATATAATAGATTCTCGACCGTATCATCTCCTTCAGTTCAGCACATCCGGTAAATTAACCTGAAGCCCCTTCATATTTAATTATTATTATATTATTATTTTACCTGGAAAGTTTTATTTTATTTTGTGATTTTAATTATTTAGTGTTCCACCAAGTTACTTGATAATAACGTAGGCCGGTGGATGACCACCGCTAGGAGTTATTGTACTGGGGCCCCATAGGAAACGCTATAAAAATATATACATATTTATCATTAAGCAGTCACAGATTAAGTTAATTTACTTGTTACAAGAATTATTATTATTTAATTTCATTTACATTTACTCTTATTTCTGGGTTTACGAGGAAAAGTCATTAGCAGCACAAGCTTGATTTTACCCTTAGGACTTAAGA
This sequence comes from Gerris lacustris, assembly GCA_951217055.1. Taxonomy (NCBI): domain Eukaryota; kingdom Metazoa; phylum Arthropoda; class Insecta; order Hemiptera; family Gerridae; genus Gerris; species Gerris lacustris. The sequence continues at coordinate 49,298,028 of OX578284.1, forward strand.
TCGTTAAATTGTTAACTACTCTATTAGAAGAGGTTTCATAAACGTTATAAAAGTTATATAAATATGGCTCTCCGAAGACGATTTGCTGATCTTTTACCACCAAGCAATGCAATAAAAGACTGAAACCCAGACCCTAAAAAGTTAAAGTTGTGACCTGGGGGGGGGGGGGGGGGGGTACGTAAAGTCCATTTATAAAAAATGTAACATTCTTAAAGAGTTTATAAGCAGTAAGACTAAAATAACATTCATAAATTTTTCCCCACGAGTATTTCGTAAAACTAAATAGTATTTTCTTGTCTGAATATTTCCTTAAATTTACAGATGTATATTTCCTCCCCCCCCCCCCCCCTCCCTCGAGGGTGCGCCGCTGCCCCTCTTAAGAGTCCATACACACTTTAACTTCTTGTCCAACCGTGTCTCTCAAGCTGGTTGATCAAAACATAAACAAATTGCCCATACAAATTTCCAACTGGTTGGTACAAAATTATGCCCCACCCATGAATATTTGGGTCATTTCAAAATTTCGGTACAATTCGTGTCATAGGGTCATAAAATAAAAAGTGTTTATCTTAAAGTATAAATTTTTTTTAAATATTACCTAAAAACATAAGGGAACACATCCACTAAATTTTTGACAGGCTGGGGTCCACTACTAGGGAATAAAAAATATACATATAATATGTTATTTTCTCACTCCCTAGCCTGTCACAAGCATGAGGTGGCCAAGTTCATCTAATTTTTTTTACTAATCTAGGAACCAAAATTTAATTAACCAATACGAGAGGTTGTGAGAGTTCATTGCATTTTCCATAAAGTGATCCAAAAGGGTTAATATCTGCATATTAGCTTACTAAAAAACACATTTTATATATGTGTCACAAGGTTTCTACCTCACTCCCTAAAACTTTTTAAAAATTACCGCCAAACTTGTAGAGAAGAAATATTTGTTGCTCTAGTTTCATGAAGAGGCAAAACTAATTCAACATACTGGATAGAAGTAGGTTTTACCAGGTTACAATCTAGGACTTCTTATCTTTTATGGTGGTTTAGTACTGAATGTTAAAGAGTATTTTTATTCACCCTCACTCCCTAGCACATTATAATTGAATGATGGAAGTGATTGTTTTAGTATTGCTTTTAATTTATAGTTCAGTTTTTAGAATATAGCCTTGGACATTAGCTGGATCAACCTGGAGACATCCCTGTTCACATAATATCTCATTTGGCACTAAAACCTCACTCCCTAGTCTGATAGACAAATTACTCACCTAGGTAGTGATAATCTTGATGAAACAGTCATATTTTGTACATTTTATTTCAAATATATATTTTTTTTTTTTAAGTTGATTTTTTTGTTAGGGTTTTGTAGATACTTCTCAAAACCCTTATGCCGAGGGTGATGTGTCCGTCTGTCCGTCGCTCATTGGTTCATAGGGCCCGAACCGTTTAAGCGAAAGTGCTGAAATTTGAAACACTGGTGCAACTTTTTGACCCAACCACAGGAAAAATATACAGAAGTTCAAAATTAGATATGCGCATGCGCAATTCGAAAAAA